>CP136066.1:109175017-109606013 GCA_032622095.1 Siphonodentalium dalli
CGCGCGATGGCAATGACCTTACATATTTAGAATGTGATGAACTTTTCAAAATAGGACCAATTTCAATCGGGCCAACTGATTCTGGTTTAGCCATTGATAATTATAATGCTAATTTGCCAGCAGTTTATTGACGTTTTATCACCATGGTTACGTACGTGTGTTGCCATGGGAAATCATAGACGTTCTCCGTAGAACGCCCGACTGGTTCCTGGCTAGCATTTTGTCGCCACTTCTCATAGTCACCATTGTACGCAGGATTCAGGAAGGAACTGTATACGACTGGTTCCTGGTGTGTTTCCTTCTGTATCATCGTGTCACGATAACGTTTGTTATCGGACACATACGCTAAAGATGACGTGCTTTCCGAAGACGTGTGGTCCATGTTGGAATGCCTGGAAGGAAGAGAGCACGTTGTACATGTACCTACTTTGGATTATACTCTAGAAGATCATTTCTGAAGATGATAGTAATGCTACATTCTTCGAAATATCAGACATTTCACAATCTGAACGGATTACATGCTGACCCCGAGTTGATACAAATCTGCCTGTGTCCCGACCAAACACCACAGCTTACCCTGCACCAATATATTCACACCACTCGTGTTGAATAATTTACACCACCCCTCCCACATGAAATTATAAGGATCATCAACCGTGGCACCATCTACAAACCTTTATACAAACTTATGCGTATATGCGATATAATACGAGGAGAGGAGCTATAGCTATATGAAAAATAAAGCTGGGAATGTTGACGACAATATTCCAGTGGCGTTATCCTGTGTTATTTCAAAAAGTATTGGAAATGGTGTTGTTCAATAAATGCTCTGAACAATTATATACCACAGACAACCATTTTGGTTTTAAAATTATCATTCAACGGACGGCTGCATATTTGCATTAAAAGAAGCGATACGACATTATAATTCTAAGGATACTCCTGTTTTCGTGTGCTTCTTGGACGCAAGTAAAGCGTTCGATCGTGTCAACCATGAAATGCTACTACGTCATCTAGAGCAACGATCAGTGCCATCAGCTATTATTCGGATCCTTAAGGACTGGTTTCTAAATCAGACGTATAATTTCGCTTGGGACAAACATACTCTACATGCTTCCGGCCCACGAGTGGTGTTAGACATGGTGAAATATTAAGCCCTTATTTATTTAATGTGTATATCAACGAGATTAGCGAAATACTGAATACGTGTGACGTTGGGTGTATTGTTGGCAGCGCAAAAATCAATCATTTATGTTATGCTGATGATATGTGTATTATTGCACCAGCTTTGGGGGGACTACGTCCTTTGTTGAGAATATGTGAACACCAGGCTAAGAAGGTTTATTTAACTTATAATATTATAAAAACTGTGGGGATGACTTTTATCACTAAATTTCTTCATATTCGGTCATTTCCAAAAACTAAACTTAATGGGCAATGAAATCAAGTTCGTGTCCTACTATAAGTATCTCGGACATATACTCAACAACGATTTTTCCGATGATAATGATATTATGCGTCAATATCGGTCAATATGCTCACGCTCAAATATGCTTATTAGAAAGTTTTACATATGTTCGCCTAATGTGAAAATGTACTTATTTCAAATGTTCGTATCTCCATTATATTGTGCTCATCTTTGGATTAACTATACCAAACGCTGTTATAGAAAACTTACAGTTTGTTATAATAATGCATATAGAAAAGTTATGGGTTATGTAGTGCGAGTGGGATGTTTGTAGGTGGCAGAATGTGCCCTCTGACAGTGTTGATTCGAAAGGGTGTGTATGACACTGTATGGATTTCGTGTGAGAATTTATAAATATTTAAACAGTATTTTGAATGCTATTTGTAACTCAGATCTGATCTATCGATCTAATTTATTCAATCATTGGAATCAAAATCTTTATATTTAATTTATAATTATATGTTGTATGTATGACTATATATGGGCATATCTTGCCTGAAATAAACACAATACAAATAACTAAGTTGCATAACATGTACTCCAATCCCCAGTGGTTACTCCCTCAGCATTCATTACCTCCACATCATCAATTAATTGTCAATACTGTATACGGAAGCAACAATAAATATGTTACAAACAAAAACCTACTTGAGCAGAAAAACGTTTATATTTGCACAAGCATATAGCTCACACTGAGTTATGTGCACGGTGACAACATAGGACCGAACTGCACGTACTATATGATGATGTACTATAAAAAATGTTTTATATTTCTTGAGTGTTCTTTGAAAAATTACTTAGAACCAGTTGTTGACAAATGATATATTTACTTGCTTAAAGGTACTCAACCCGTAAAGAGGGTCCCCATCTCAACAGATTCCAACAACAAAAATCCGATCAGAGGGTCCTATATTACTATTTATTTGGCTTTGGGGGTAAAAAATATTTGATTCGAGTCGAGGAACCCATCAAACAAAGCTCAGAGTTATTAGATATTGATTTTTGAAAATTCTTATGTTCTCGAGATGAGTACCAATAACTGCCGTCAATTTGGTAACCTGCTCGAGATTTGACGCCAAAATTCTATTCAAACAGACAAGGATGGATAACTCTATAATCAAGTGGGTAATAATAACGAATTTTTGATTGTCTTCTGGGCCAGAAAGAATTCCCGATAATGAAAAATAATAGATTTCTAAAATCGATATCTAACAAATCTGAGCTTTGATGGGTGACTTCCTCGACTCGAATCAAATATTTTTGACCCCCGAAGCCATTGAAATAGTAATTGAGAGGAGTTTTATCGGGTTGAGTACCTTTAAACATGGCTGGCTGGACGTTAGCATGTATGGGTTAGCTGTGGCCAGTGTGGTGTGCTGTGACGTCTGTTGACAATATAATTTAAGCTTCAATCAAACCGTACCAGGCCATCACACTATTGCTAGTAAGTGGATCACCACTCACTCATGGGATAATCACTCATGGGCCAGACTGGACATAAGCCATGAAAAGGTGACCCATAAACTGCTAGCTCTCAGTCAACCATGTTATGCAAGTTAGTATATCATTTGTCAACGACTGGTTCAAAGTAATTTAATTATGGGTCTTTGACTGTTCAGTTAGTTGAGTTGGTAGAAATATCCTCCTCGTGGAGTTCATTTCTGGGCATTCCATTATATAATGAAATTCGTCACCGATTAACCCTTTGTCGCACAGATTGCAAATTCTCGCATCAATTGCCGTGTCATTCCACGAGCCGACATCAAAGGGCAAATGGTGTTACATTTGTAACGTCCAAAACAGAGTTATTTTTCAATGCCAAATTGTGTCTTTATAATACGATATGTACTATTTTGCCATGCATGCTTGTACTGGTTCTCCATTGATTATCGCACTATACTGTTAAGCTTGTTATTCTCGATATGCAGCAGAACATTTCATTGCAGAAAAGTGTGTATATGGGTAAAACAACATCGTGAGGCGATCTGGCAACTCATGCGCAGACAATATTGTGAGCATGCAATTTTGAAGCAAAGAAACTTTGTATCATTCAAAACACAAATTAGACCAAAAGAACGTCAATTAATTCGCAATACTTCTTGTAGGAGATCAGGAGAGAAGTGGTATCGGAGTGCAAAACTAAGCAGCACGATATGGTCAGTGCATGTTGCGGAAAGGGTGGTTATCCGTATGTTTTTTTCGAGGCGTAGCTGGACAGTGGCTGTGCGATGTTCTCCCATTTCGATGCAATTATCACCTCGTTCGAAAAAGTCAGACTATTTCTACCCAAGTGACCTGATCATTTATCTGATACACAGCTAATATAAGTGCAATCGCATCCACTTGGCTTCTTATTCTGTGCTAATAGTGACGTAATTTAGACGTTTTCTGTTCCAGATTTTGGCGTTCTGTACAATGCAGTCGATGGCAGCCACGTAAGTAATCATAATATTACGGATAAATATACACTTTCTAGTGGAAGGATGATATGACTTACTTGGTTTCCTCGGCTTCCCGGAAACAACACTTCATGATGACGACAGCAAGACACACAAGTAACAGAGCTCCACATCCTGCGAATATCCCTATCATTAGCTGCCAGTAGTTCGTTATTCCGTATGACGAATCAGCTACATGTTAAAATGGAATTCAAGTCAGAAAATAACAACATGAAATGGAATAATATTTTAATGCATGAAAACAATATGAAAAATAACGGAATGGTGTGTCCAAGCTAATTGCATTATGTGCATACATGATTATGATGGCTGTCTCATGTCCTGGTCTTGATATTACTTTATCATAGGGGCAGGGTCTGGCTGAAGTATAATATCTTCATAAAGGACCACATTAAGAGCCTTTTAAGGTTGCGTTTCATATTGTTCGTACTCATCTGATTATAAAGACCAAGACTAACTGAGAATGTAATTTATAGGTACCATCTATAATGCCAACTGTTTAGAATTGAGGATAAACAACCGTACTTACGAAAGCATTTGGGTAGAAGGTCTGGTTCCCATGCAAGGTCTTGTGAGCATGTGAGAATCTTCGGCCCCATCAAGTGGAATCCAGGATTACAAGTGACGTTAACAGCTGTCCCCACCGTCTGTGAGTGAGTACTAAGACTGATCGAATCATAGTCGTGTGTGTGGTTTAATCTCTGGCAATCTGAAATTAAACGGAAATTGCTCATTTGAACTTGAAAAAGTATTTATACTGTTATGGATAATATACGTCGATAAAAACGAAATACCGATTTCCAGACTTTACATGTAGATCTAAAAAAAAATCAGCAAATTTCCAGTCGTTTTCATTTTTCCAAATAAGGGTGATACATACCGCAGGGTTCACGCTGTCATAGGCCAATGGCTATTTTTTCGAAAATGGCTACAAAAAAAAAATTCATTTGGCCAGACTTTTTGGCCAGTTGTTTTTACCCCAAAATCGGAAATCTAATTAAAAAACCCAAATTGATTTTGTAACGGAAGCGACATGAGAATCAAATTTATAGTATGACCATCTTCTAGTTGAGTAGGTGATCTAGCTTAATTGGCAACAAAATGCACCATGGAACTATGTAATAAAACAGTAATGATGATTAACACTAATGAATTCTTTGTCTGTCACAAGGCTGAACGGTATATGGTGGGTAGTGCCATATTGCCAAGTAACAATAGTGAGGTTAAAGAAATATATACACGATATTTGAAGGTATGGACATAATTATATAAAAAAAGATGAGCCAGGGTTTAGGCGCTAATTATAGTTTTAGTAGGCTTGTTTAGAGTTGCGGTGTGTAATAACTTTGCCGTGTATACGCCCGTCTTTGCGGATTGTTAAATAAATATGTCCTTATGTCCTCATCTTTTAGCCTAAACAGTGGACATTCGGCAGATGTGAGGTTTTGCCTGAACTATTTCATATTACATTGCAGTAAATAGTTATCTGTCATCTGCCATAATTTTATGATAGCATTTTTGTGGCTGCTGATGAATGTTTTGATAACTTATATATGAACATCAAAACCAGCATGTATGGACCCATAAGTTCTATCTCGTTCGTCAAATGTAATTTCTGGTCATGTATAAATAACGTAATTCGTAGTTTCATTGTGACGAATAGGGTGATATATCACTTAATTTTCGAATGCCCAGATAACATTATTCCATATTATATACCATTTGGAAGAGGAACCAAAAAATATATATTCCACCAGAATACGAAGCAGCTGTGGCCTAGGACTGTCCACCAAGTGATAGAGATTCATTCCAAGACCTCCCCTTGTCAACCCAGAATACATCAGAATTCAAACTAAGACATAGAGTTTTCCCTTCCATTGAGTATAATAGACTTTATAGTACAGTCCGAATGAAAATTAAATACAGGACACACCTTGGTACCTCGACAAAAACAACATGTTGCCAGTTTATTCGACCGGATCAGTTAATAATACAATGTTTTGGAGCTTCCTCTTTCAAATGGTATATAGCATGGAATATGTTGTATATAATGTGATCTGGTGATTCGAAAATTAAGTGGGCCTTTAAGCTTGACAGGAAACGTGCATGAAAGCTTTCAACAGGATATATCATACATGTACATAATCATGTAGTGATAGTTCAAGGGAACACGATTGATTCCATATACCGAGAATAACGTAGAATAAAATACCGACAACTACCCGTACATACATGTATCATATGTAAAGTATAAAAAAATAAGAATTTCTTCCAAACTTACATCGTTGTTTAAACGTCGGCGTTGTTTCGTGGATATGTGTGTCGATAATCGTCATCAGATGGGTGTGTGCTGTCGTCAGCAGTTTCGTCGCTGTCGTCGTCAGAACTGACGTCGTCGTTGGCGAAGGCAGCTCTCGAAACAGTGGATTGTCGTCGGTTGCCATAGTGACCTTGGTGTCAGCTTAGAAGACGAGCAGCATGCAGACGGACCTCTTAAATTTATTTATAGGTGTAAGTTCATTGCGTCAGCTGTCCTGTGTGGAGACAATAACATTAGTGTGAGGTGTGGGCAGGGTTCGCACTGCCGCTTGCCAAATTTGCCAATGGCAAAAAATATGTTCAGTTGCCAAAATATATTTTCATTTGGCAACCGTGGTTAATATGCGAGTCGGGGAGAAAACGATGTTCTGTAAATTTTTCATTGAGGCTGTTGTAAGTACCGGTACTTTGTAACATGATCTCAATGTAGATACCGCAAAAGGTAATTATTAATTTGTTTTGACGGTTAATCCTCCCTTTGTCCGTTTGGATTATGGACGTAGGTAGTCATTGTAACAATGCATATTATTGCCGACATTATATAGCACATATTTATGATACCAGTGAGTATAAGACAATAGTTTAATCAGCCGATTGTGCATGACGACGGATTAATTTATGGCTCGTTGATTTCAGCAGTAATACAAGACTGTGTAGCAACATTAAACGTAGTTTCCAGGCAGGTGTCGCTTAGATATTTATTGCTACTTTGATATTTATAAATAATACTAACTTGCTTTTCTAGTAGCTCACTTTACCTGTGTCTGTGGTTAGTTTTTAACAAAGATAAAAACATGATAATTTCTCCAAATATACGCGCAATTAAATTTGGCAAATATTTGTTTAATTTGGCAACAAATAATTTCATTTGGCAAAAATTTTGGCAAGAGAAAATTTTCGTCCAACGCCAACCCTGGGTTGGGGTCGTAAACACGATTCCGGATACGTAGGCTACTTGTTCATTCTAGTCATATTTGAGCCTTGCTGTTTTGGCATCTAGCCTAATTGGCAGGAAAGAATACATCTTTATCCGGAAAAGAAATCCCTGTATTTATCTTTAAAACCCATCACTTATTGGTAGTGAAGTTGATGTTACCGTTTATAGGCACAAAACATAAATAAATAAATAGGTAAACAATTAAATATTCTGAGAAGCTTATTACTGTAAATATGTATCCATTCTGCTGGTAAACAAAATCCGCATTACTTTACTAATTTTGACGTTTGCTTACACATTTTAAAAACAATGATTATATATCGCCAAATTGACACTAACAATTCGCCAATATTTGAATATCACCACACCAAAAATGAGGTGGTGGTTGCATTCCTTAAACTTAACAAAGAAATATACATTTTCAGTCCTTTGTCTGCACAATTTGCCAGACACCCTCCTTTGACTAACACAAAATATGGGGAATTCAACCGCAATAATTCCGAACGTGCATAACACATGTACATGCAGCCTGAGATCACTCATATATTATTTATCTTTTGTTATTTCCCAATATAGCCCTATATTCTTATATTTATTACATCGAGGGAAATGTGTATTGGCGTTTTAAGTCACATACAAATAGAAACTTCCCCATATGCGATAACTATAATCCAACAGCGATCGATTAAAGACACATGGCGGTTTGCCCTCCAAAATACACCTAGTAATATTCACTTTTGAATTTTTACCGGTATCGAAATAAGTCGATAATATTTAAGCTACCTTCTACGAGCTTTAAATGTCCCAGAAAGACGCAATGAAGTCATAAAAAATTAAACTTTGAACACGACGTTTGGGTCCCCACCCCCCCCAAATCAGCCATTTGCACGACATGGAACAGAAAATAGCGTTCCGTGTTAGTGTATTCCTGATATGGTAAAAATAAAGAGTGTTTGTTTCACTCCTGTGAAAAACATATAAAACAGCTGGAAAGCGACTGTGACCATGGAACGTATTTTTCAGAGCATTTGAAGTCGGCATGTCAATATAACGCAAACTTATAGTATACCTTCTTCCAAATTATATAGACACAATTTGGAAACTCGCGGCGAATGAGCCAAGCCCGTTTAAATAAGTCTTCGGATCAAATCCTGCATGTTCGGTTAGAGTGTTCCCAGGCACCATATCAATAGAATGATGACAATATGATTTCGACTGGTTTTGTCTCTACCCCACTTTCAGCAGCTTAAAATTCCAAGACCCCTTCCACAACTTCGGGACCAATATGCAAACACAGAGTTCAGTCCCCTCGCTACGCTATGTTTGACCGCTGCCGGCATGTGTATTTTCTTAATTAAATCTAACATTTTTATTGAAGTGTTTTGTCAGTTACAATTCATTCTGGCTTTATCTAGACAATTTTCAAATGAATATGGACATGTTCAGTTTCTCAGAATAATGCAGAATGAATTATAACCTACATAAGTCTCAAATAAAACAATGAGTGATTTCCTCTCATTTTGCGTATGTGCTGGCAGCGTTAAGTCCTGCGTAGCAGGGGACTGCACTCTGCGTGGATCTCGCTTCGGGGCATGTCAGACTCTTTGGGCCTGACCAATCGTACAGACGTGCATGGTACTCATATTTCTTTAAGGTATACAGTAATGCCTTAATTAATCGACTTCTTAACCACAGGGGAGAGCTTTCCGATGAATGACAACAAGCCATATTTCCGACTAAATCCTGAAAAATTACCCATAATTCTGCTGTGGTTAAGAAGTCGATTAATTAGGGCATTACTGTACGATCGTCTTTTCCACCTCAACGTCGTTTCCTTTAGAGCTAAATCGGCAAAACTGCAACAACCTAATTTTAGCATATAGCACGAAGATGAAACGCTATTTGTTACATTTATATATTTCGATGTACAGTCATCTCTCGCTGTGTATATATGGTACCCTATGTCAGACCAGGAAGCTAACAAATACATCATGAACGCCATAAACTTATTAATTAGATGAATTACCTGTCAATGAGTGCGGTGTACATACTTGGACTGATTACTGATATGTACGTGCTTGCGTAACATACACATTCGAAAAATAGCATGCAATGATATACATGTTTACGAGAACTACATGCAACTGTCCGACTTTGCTCATCTGAACCTCCAAATTATGTCTACCTAATTTAGAGGGAGGGATACGAATTAGTCGATAACTACAGGAGATATCGATGCACATGTTTTTTATCATGTTAAATTCAAATATCGTAGCAATTGTCCACATGTTTTCATTTGTTTTAACAAATTGTGAGAAAGATGCTCTTTATTTTTACCTTATTAGGAATACAATAAAAAGGAACGCTCGCCATTGCTCCATGCGAACAGAAGTTGGGACTTTAAAAATTCTCAGATCTTTCTACGTTATATAAAATCCACTATCACACGACGCACGCACGGTCATACTCACGAGAGCAACGAAGACACGATAATATATATACATACGGCTGTCCATATCCGACAACCCATCCGACACAAAATTCCTCAACATAATGAATTCAAGTATCACGACACGATTTCATGATATACTTTCATGTATTTATGGAGATATCACGTAATTGCTGATTTAAAACCGCAAATCGATCTCATATGAAACCCACTATCGTCATCATTTCGAACAATTAATACGAGCGCATGTTCAAGACAATACGCTCAGGAGACACAGTTTGAGATGTCGAATTGAACAGATTTGTCACAATGACATTCGGTTTAACATAATGTCCCGGACAACGACATCAAGTGAAGATATATTAAGGTGGTATATAAAGGTTTACCTTAACATTGACAACTATGCTAATGATATATAGAACAATAAAAAAAATAAAACAAAACAAGAAAAAGCACAAACACATGCTTAACATAGTTGGAGTACTGAACTGAAGTACATTATGACTTATTAAGGTGGTATATACTCGACTTACTCACATTCCCAACTATGATTAGTATATAGAAAAATAGAAAACTAAACATAACTGGAATCAGTATTTGGATTGAAGCTATAACACCACCCCTGTCTGCTAATTTGGTGGTGGTTCCTGCTGAATTGCTGTGATATTGGTTGGGCACATATCTATATATATTTTTGTTTTCGCGGCGTTTGGCAGACAAAGCCATTATTTGTGTTAAACAGTCATGAACATAGTTTTAAATATCCATGGTTGCTCTGATGCTGGTAAAACGACAGCAAATTTGAAAAAGGTCGCTTTGCAACAACTGAAAACATATGTTTTGAATGGTTTATACACATAATTGGTGTTCCCCCATTATTTCAGATTAGCCTTGCAAAGTCACCAAAATGACAACTGTGAAACATATATTAGCACCATTTGCCCCCCACCAGCAGCATAGCAAATTAGAAGGACCACTTAGCCAGGGGCGAACACGTGCTTAGCAAAGTGACTCATAATTTTTCATTGTAGTTCAAGATTACAACAGCATACAATACACATATGGTTAATATACGCTGTATCGAGGTGATTCGACATCAATCTTGAATCTTATTGGGGTCGTCTACGGCTGTTGTGTGAATAAACCCACACTGTGAGAGTACTGTTCCAGAATGTTTGAGAACATCACGATTTGGTAATGTTACCGTACATAGTTTGTTTCGCCCAACTACTCATAATGTAGCTGCGGGATCGATAGTCGATACATGTAGGTGCGCATATGCTAATCAAAGTATTTCATAATTTCACATAATGAGAATTATCTTTTCAGTCTTAGTGAATAATAAATGTTCCGAATTTTAAAATAACCCCACCGCTGGAGTGCCCTGGGGTATATTTTTTTTACCTCTCACATTTTAAACGCATATGGACGATCTCCCAGACAACATTATCTCACCAACAAGATTGATGCCTCATCATGATCTATAACCATTTCTGAATTCGATCTGACTCAAGACATAGAATTAACAACACACTGGCTGGAAAATTTCAAGCTACCGAACACTAAACAAAAGCACCGTCTTTCTCGCTAGCGGGCAACCAACTGACCAATGCTGTTTTCTGGTCCAAAACATTTCCCTTCGAAACGTGGCATGCCCATCTCGGTATTTAACTTCAATCAATAACTGGAATGATCACACCGGTAATATTTTGAAGATTGTTTCGTCACGCATCTCACAACTAAGCCGACTCAAATACAGTTTGAGCGTAAAAATATTAGAAAAAAAATACACAACGTGTGGTCTACAAATAATCGATTATGCAGTATACGATCCATGTATGTATGTTATAAACTCATCAAACATCCAATATCAAGACTCGAGGTTGCGCTGGTTCTAACACCGACATGGGCGAGAAAAGGACCGACCTTCAAGCTTTATTGATTAATTTGCAAGAGTGAAGTGGTTATCACGATCATACTCTCAACAACTCTCCAGTCTAAGATGTAAATACCCACAACTCTCGTATCACAACGAGTGCACTTGGAAATTTGGATGTGGACCCCTCCCCAGCGACCTGGTTATAGAGGTTGGAGGGATATACCCACCAACGGTGGTAAAAATGTTCAACAGTGGGAAATTTCATACCTGACACAGTAGTTGGTAATTTCGCAACATCCCACCCCGTCACCCTTCCCGCCATAGTGTCCCTATCCCCCACGACATGATAAGGTCGGGGACGTTAAACACTTATCTATTAAACTATTAATAATATGTTTGTATGTTCATAATTTAGTGTACAAATAATAAGATCAATTTTCGCTATACCATGAAACGACTGATATTTAACACAAATTTGTTCTTACAAATTAATAAATAATATATTTATTTACTGGTATAAATCTACTCATATTATTGACTGCTGGCATCAAAACACATTTGTGTTACGTATAAATATCTATATAAAAGCCAAGTGTGTGTCTGTGCGTGTCTATGTGTTTATCTGTCACGATTTTGGCGCGTTTAAAATATATCACCATCTTGTCCCAAATTTTCACCATGTCCTGTGGCACATCTCAGAATACGACACGGACAGCCAATCGGTAAAAGACGACCTGATATATAACGAGTTTCCCAAAGATTATCAAGGCGACATCTTTACTGATATAATGCGTTGGGACGATATTTTCCTGCATGTCATGTTTGTCACCCGTCATTTTTTTTGTTGACCTCAGACGACTTTAAGGGGCACATATGAAAAAAAAGAGCTTTCCGTATCAGTCTAGAATATATGAAGGAAAACTTTGGTCAGGTCACATGGCAAGGGGAATGTCATGGGATAGTCGCCTTCGACCTCAGATGACTTAAAGTGGGACTGATGATAAACTGCATGATCAATAAAGAGCGTTTATTATCAGTTCAGAAAATATGTGGGAAAAGTTGGTGCACAGAGGTATCAAGACACGGCAAATGTCATAGGATGGGTGCCGTTGTCCTCAAATGACTTAAAGTCACTATTAATTAGCAATCAAGCGCGTTTAATATCAGCTTAAACTAATTCTTCACACCATGTTCCTGTATGTCATGTTTGCCACCCGTCATTTTTGACAGTAAATCCCCTAGTTTACATACATGATATATGTATGTGTTATACTTGGGACAACTCTTATTATTATACGCTCAGCCTATTAAGACAAAACTTCCGACATCATATATATCTGGACACAGAAGCTACTAATACCACACTGTGAAACAAAATCCCATATATTTATCTGCTTTAATGCATAGATCCATCTTGTCACATTGTTTACTGTTATGATATGCCTTTGTAGCTGGAGAGGAACATCACTTAGTTGACAAAACTTTTGTCGCAATCCCCTTGTATATCCTTGTTCCTTGTTAATGTATTACTAATATGTAAAAGTGGGTCACACTGGAGACTCTCGGCATTCATCGCAGGGAATTGTTTCTAAGCTTTCAAGTTTAAAATGATTTATACCCAATTTTCCAGTTGTTTTGTACAAACCCAATGGCTAAGCCAGTAACACACTAATCCAAATAACCATAATGCAGCGAAAGAAACGACTAACTCCAGATGAAAAAAAATAATCTGAACGCTATCAGTGGATATATTTTTAAGTTGTTTTATGTCTTCCATGAACTTTCTGTGTACATTTCGGGGTATAACAATAATTTTGAACCGGAGAGACTCGTCACAAAGAGCTTGTCGTAGGACCTATTTTTTAGATACATGTTTCCCACGAAATATGACAAACATTGTGGCTGTTTTAGAACATAGGCTACATAGCGCTGTACGCCTGTAATGTGTGTATGTTTTTCGATTGAAAATTCTTCCTTTTAACGAAATATGTTTCTATAATGCTCTATGTGCATGTTAATGAAGATGCCTTTAAGGCGAGTTTCTTAGACATTGTTTTGGTGGTCTGGCATCCGTAGCATCAACATCTATATGCAGTTCAGTTTATTTAAGTTAGTATCACTATTTTGTGAATGGATTGACGGTTGGATTCGTGATTTTTATAATGAATCCGTTTCTTTTATAATGCACATGTAATGCGATACTAAAATGCTTAATGGGAATATGTCATGTACATAATGTATATATGTTTTGTGTATGTTTGACCTTGAATCATGGCTTTACGCATTAAATAATTTAATTCAACACCGGCATTACGTCGGATCAACATTGTGACAATATTGTCTGCTATTTTTGATAGTCTAAACATCATCAATTCACAACAAAAAGCTGGGATTCACCTTAAGCATCGAACCTAGCCAAGAATCTCATCAATGGACTCATGCAATCGTGTTCGATATCCTCGTTTGTCATGTCATGGACACATAGGGCAACCTCATCGCGTACAGATAATCGTCTGTCCTGTTGTAAACAACGGTTTTGCAGTGACAAAGCATGATAAATCATTGAACGGCATGACACAAACAACTGACACAGAAAAAGGTGAATATTAAGTATGACAGAAGCAATAGATGTAGGTTTCCGGGGTAGAAACACTAGTTTATGTTTAGTGGGTCGTTCTGTTGTTTTTTATTGGAACATATTTATTGTATGTAACCCACAATTAACATATTTATTGTATGTAACCCACAATATACAATATATATTACACAGATTTTATACATGTATATAGCAAATGACGATGTGTGTGTGGGCACAGAGGATCGGAGCACAAGTAGCCGAACTTATCGGATCTCCACTCCCCAGGCATTCATAAAAATTTAAGAAATAATTGCTAATGAATAAAATTTAAGAAATGGTTTTAATTCAATGGTATAATATATGTTGATGTTTAAGTGTGGCTGTTGAAGTGGCTAAGATCTCGCAATTGGAGGTAAGAGAAACTATAATGTGAGAATCATGATAATTATGAGAAACGGTCTGTCGATGAAATAAATAATTGTACTGTCTCAAACAGGTGCAAATTCCGTGTTTTACGATATTAATAATTTAGAGTTTTGAGAACACGCATATATATGTTCAATTGCACATACATGTTCACCTTTTTTCCCACTGATTGCATTGAGCATAACAAAACTCGAACAAGGAAACACAATACCCAATATATTGGACATCAGATCCTTTATCCCCTTTAGACCAGCCCCCAGGCAAAAGGAGGTGACAAAATATGTTTTTTTGCGAATTTTTCGAGTCTTTCACACACAATATATACTATATAATTGGATAATAGAGGCAACCGGAATTAAAATTGGGAATAAAATATCCAAAAGCACCCATGAATCATCTGTATGTGTTTCTAAATGAAACTGTAATAGTATTATGGTGGTTCTTGATGTAATTCCACCTCTATTTGGAAATATATTGCAAAAGTTTTCGAAAAACTGACAATTAAATCTTCTCTTTTCTAGATATATAGTTGATAAGGGGACGCTTCAATAATTCGTAAATTGTGGAATGCGAGGCGGTGACATCCTATTTTTAGACAAACCATTTTATTGCACCCGCTTTGGAGGGTCAGATTTTCAGTTAAAACTCGAATAAAATAACCAGTTTCAATTACAGACATGTAATTTTGGGACATTTGACTGATTAGCAAACTATAGTTTGTTATGTCACAACTGTCCGGTAGTAACCATTTAAAGACGAAATCATCGATGGAATTACAATTTTGCCGACCGACAGCGACTTCCAATGTCATTTTAATACCTTCCCAATGCACTTCGAGTCCAATTCTTTATGTTTAAATTTATCTTTCTAATGTTCTGAGAGATAGCAATTCATTTCAATATCATTTACTCACGATATCGACTGAAAAACATATCCAAACAAACACAGCCGCTCACATTTCAGTGTACGCATAGTTGTGTCCGCCCTGATCAGGGCATTTGTCGTCCTTTAATCGTGAATACCGGACAGTAGTGACTTGCCTTGCTTTGTCTGTGATTGTAACTGGTTATTTTATTCGAGTTTTAACCAAAAAATCTGTCCTTCCAAAACGAGTTCAGTAAAAAGATTTGTCGAAAAATAGAATGTCACTGCCCGTCACTAGCGGATTGGAAATAAGTCTATTTGGAGCATGATATGAAGTACTATTAAAATAGAATTTGTGTCAGTATTCCATGACTGTTGGCAATTAATAAATGGCGTTTGGCTCGGATATTGCGCCTGTAGTGCATGTTTATACCCTCATGTGGAAACATTCGTTTTCCTAGAATTATAGATGCGTCAAAGGCGTATAATTCAGTTCAAAGTCCGCCATGCATGCAGTATGCACCTGTCACTACTCCGAGTATTACACACACATTATTCAAGGTCAGGCATAGTATAACTATCCAGAGACTACCCATGTCTTTGCCAGCTGACTTTTTGTATCAAATATATGACATTAACGGATGCACCCCAAGACGTATTCTTGGCTAACATTAAAACACACATGCGATCTAATGTGGACCCGGTGAATGAATAGCGCGGTAGGTTGACACACAAACGTTGTCTCAAATTATCCGAAATTCCACCAGCAATCCAAACTGATCTCCGCACCGAGCAGGTCAAATTGGTCATCCTTGTTATTTATCAGCCATTTTCCTAATCTGGTCAAATAACAGCATTGTAAATAATGGGAATGTGTGGTGGCACCTCGTAAGTTCTCACACAAATATCACAACATGGACTGCCAAACTAAGGTTTATTTAAGGAATAATCTCGGTTTCCTAATGTAATTACACAGTCTAAAGGCATATGCCGAATCACAAACCTATAAATCGCGAAGCGATTTATAAGAGTTTGTGATTCGGCATATGCCTTTAGACTGCGTAATTACATTAGGAAACCGAGATTATTCCTTATGATTATACCATTAATTGTTAAATATTGATTTTAAAAACATTTTCGCCCTTGAAAGACGGTTGAAACAAGGAACTATATGTTCTCAAATAACGGACCGAAACAGAGTCACTGACCGAATAGGATCTGTGATGACTTGAGCCGAAAACATCTCGCTCCGTTTCCGTCCGAATAATATCGATCGATTGATAAATCGAGTGGGATTTTCTCGCAGCATATATGTCAAGGACGAAACCAAAATTAATAAACTTTGTCATCGTTGGAGGAAAATTAAACATTATTAGCAGAATTTTGGAATACATTTAGTCTCCATATGTCAACTAGGACTCATGAACAGGCGATAATCAATAAGTTTAGTGAACATTTTCTTACAGGAATTCTCCTATCTGTCGGCATTGGGCCAAATATTTTTCGATTTCGATTTTTCGCTCTACAGTTAATATACACAAAAAAAGTTTTCAGAAGAATAAACTATCATGGTATTTACGTAATTTCAAGATGATTTATTTATCAAAAACTAATATATTTGGTAAAATTTTAAGTGATTATTAAAAAAACTTGTGTCCAGACATGAATATATGACCAGTTTCTGAGGAATCTCAGAAATTACAAAATGTTCCGCAACTTGTCAATACATTTCTTTACATTTTAACAATTACATGTTGCTACACTGCGATGGCGTGAAGAAAATTCTGCTGTTATTCTCATGGGGACTTTGGAGCTTTGCAATGAACAATACTTTGAACACCCGTCTACGAGCGGTACATCGGTCTGTGGAATCTCATAAATCACATAAACCTTCGTAACTATACTGAGACGAGTTGAAGAAATATCCTCGGTTTTCTCACAGGGACTTTACATCATTTGCATACACCCATCAACGAGCGGTCTATACACACGTGTGGATCTCAGAAATCACGTAACGTAACGCTTCGTAACACTTTGTAACATAACCTATCGCTACACTCGGACGATATGAAAAAAATCTACTGCGGTTTTCTCACAGGGACTTTATATCATTTGCAACAACTGTCTACGAGCAGCAACCCTTTACAATGATGCCAATAGCCTAGTGTATAATAATGGCCACTTATCCAAATCTCTTAAATTTGGAAGGGGAGTTAGACAGGGCGACCCTTGTCGCCTTATCTTTTCCTTCTTTGCATGAAACCATTTTTTTTGCTGCAACAGTAAAAACAATGATAATATTGAAGGAATCAAAGTGGACAATAGAGAATATAAAATAAGTATTATTCAGATGACTCTATCCTGTGGTTAAATGGTTGCCAATCCTTTCTCAAAGGAGCTATTGAACTAATAAAGCAATTTGAATATATATCTGGCCTAAAAGCAAACTTTGAAAAACTGAAGCGTCGCGGTTCGGAGAAAGCAAGGGGTTCCTTAGATACCTTCCAAACAGACATGGACATTAAATGGAATCTAAGAGGAACATTCAAGTCCCTAGGTAATATCTTTGATTTAGAAGATCCACAATATGTGTTAGAAAACTGGTATAAGAAAAAAGAAAGTATTGAAAAAATACTAAAGCATTGGGCATTAAGGACACTGTCTCATATTGGAAAAATAACAGTAATTAAAATTTTAGCACTACCTACCTTCATACAAATCATGACTGTACTACCTAACCCAACCAGTCCTCTAATTAAAGAAATCCAAACTATATTTTATATATTTTTTTTGGAATGGTAAAAGGGATAGGTTAAACAGAGAGACTCGCATTCAAAATATAACAGATCGAGGAATGAAGATACCAGAATTAACATGTTTTTATTAAATCACTTAAGGTGAATGGACCCTTTTAACTATTCAGAATGGAAAATGATCCTTCTGGAAAAAAATAATAAATATGGTGGCACAGCAATACTGAATTTAAATAAAGCCAGTCTTACCACTTTAGAAAAACATTTCAACCCTTTTTGGAAAGATGTCATATCTGCCTATGCCTTATTACAAAAAGAACCAGAAACCCCTGACGAATACATGAGCCAACCAATATTTCACAATAGCCTTATAAAGAGGCAGTATAAACCGATTTACTTTCAACCATGGACTGACAGACAGATATTATATATAAATGATATTCTAAAAGATGATGGCACATTTATGAATAATGAGGAATAAGATCTTACAGACCATTGCACACAAGGAAAACCTCAACCATTTTTTATATTGGGGAATTTTTTGTTTTTTTTTGTTCCCAAATAAACCCAGTGCACAAATTGGATGGAACTATAAATTAGACCGAACCTTTTCAAAAAGCGACTTGGAACAGATATATAAAAGGACATTTAAAACAACCTCAAATACTAAATTACAAGCATTCCAGTACCAAATAAACCATAATATGTTAGTTACCAATGTCTTTCTAGAAAAATGTAAAATAGTAACAAGCAATGCATGTACATTTTGTGGGGAAGAACAAGAAAATATTCAACACTTGTTAGTTGAATGCCACAAAGTAAAACCGATATGGCACCATTTCTCGAAATTACTGATACACCAATGTGAGCTAGACCAACACTTGAAAAAAGAAGAAATAATATTTGGATGTGCTAAAGAGAAGCATTCTCTTGCAATAAATAATATAATTCTTCTAACAAAAAGATATATTTACATAACTCGATGCAAAAAGACCGAGCTGTCATTAAATGGTGCCAACCAGTACATTTCACAGGAATACAAAATTGAGAAACATGCCTGTAAATGGAACCAACATTCAACCAAATTCTTAGGTATAAAATGGGACAGTGTCCTTGAGCTCATTAACATCAGCCTTGTATACTAAAACACAGATAAATACAATTTTTTTTTTATTATACTCAATAAATAATAACACAAACAAAACTAAAATAAAAAAGCCAAACCTCTGCAGTGCCATGTGGTTTTTTTAGTCCAAAATCAATATAGATTAGCCTTTTAACAAACAATTTAATTCCATTTACTATCTAAAAATAAAGTGTTATGCTATATATATATATAGCAAATCCTACATAGACAGTACACATATATGTACCGTCCCAGGAAGAAAATTTCACTATCTGAAATCTCTCAGAAAGTTGAAACTCGAATGCCCAACCACGTTAAATTGGCTGATGATACACATCACAGAATATTGAGACCAAGCTAAAATTATCTGAGTTGGCATTGGAAGATGAAGAGGGTTCACATGAACAAAAAAATGATATTAAGTAAATAAAGTTCCATATATATATACATTTTGTATTGTATTGTTTTTTGTATTCATATATAAAAATAAAAAAAAATATGTAATACTATGAGTATACTGTAACCAAAAATATGAATAAATTATAAAACAAAAACAAGTTGTGTAAGTTTAGCCATGCATTTCGTAACGAAACGTCACAAATACGACCAAATTTATACTCTGTAAACAGCTTGGAAATGTTTATTTCATTGGGGCATTGTATTTATTTGGATAATTATTTATTATTCTTTTATTGGCTTTCATACCGTTCGTGAAAAAAAATGTGTACTGCGAAGAAAGTAGCGTCCTTAGTTACTATCCAACGGACTACAAATATCATTGCGCGCTAGTACTTTTGGGTCGTTTTTGTTGCACTGATATAATCTCGACCTAATGTAATTATCCGATATAATTACATTAGCTTTGATAAATTCAACGGCAATTTACTATAGAGAATGAAGTGGGTGTAATTATGTTCATTTGACCAAAAATCGGCCATCCTGGAAAAACGTTTCAGGTGAGAAATGACTTTGAATTGCGTTGGTTTATATGTGGTCTTGAATGATAGATCACATGTGGGTTTTGGGGTATTTAGCAAGAACAATTAGTGAGCCACCCCAATTACAACACTCAAATATAACGTTTTGGTGTCGTGTCTTCTTACTGCAGAGGGGCACACAACATCGCCAAGGATTTGATCGAAATAAGTCAAGGGTCGAATGTAAATACTACGGGTGCCCTTTTGACTCTGACCACAGCCAGGATTGAGAGAAGAACATTGCTATAAGATGGAAATGTATTGTACATCAGCCGTTTACAATAATTATGTCTACTTGTCAAAATCTTTGGAGCAGTATTTCCATATATCGATGTGTCTATAATATAAGGTAATGACAATGTTGCAACCTGCCATCGTAGCCGGCAGTATTTTAAAGCAGATGAGTATGCGTTTGAGTTCTCACGAAAGTAGGTTTAGAATGGGATATGGAATGATAGACACATTCATTATATCGCCAGACGATAAATTTCGGCATATCATTATGTGTTCTCTACCTACGAAAACGACGATTTTATCATCACCGTATTTTTCTGTAAGAATGTTGCGCATCAGTTTTTAATACTTGTGCACAATCCATCTGCTCTTGTGTTATATTTTCGTCTGTCTGCCGTCTGCTTGTATAACCTGAACAACTCTTCAAATGAACAAAATACCATTCCAGTGTATTCCTTTATTACCGAGTGGGATAATCCATTTACCAAATAAAGTGTTAAAGATACCACATCCGATTCGGCACCTAATTAAGTCAAAATGTCCAATTTTCAGCTTACCAAGAAAATAAATGATCTCCTTTGACAATCACAGTCACAACGCTTCAGTTTATCTGCTTCATTCAGTCGACATACATGGGATTTCACCGGCGAATTTTACAATAAAACAGCATTTTATATGCATGTTTGTAACAATGGAAGTAATCTTTACTTCTTGGTTAATAATACATTATTGTCACTCTCGTAACAGCACCCATTGCACAATTAAATATATAATATGATTCGCTTCTATACTGCATGAGACCGAAACATTAACTCGTATCCATTCTCCATATACTATGGAATGCTAAACTAATTGATATACATTTATTACCTGTCTATGAAATAATGAACCAAGCGCTCTTTATTGCTCTATCGTATCAGGGAAAAATGCAATGGACACTCTTTATTATACAGTGCTCCTGGTGTGTCATATTATAAATCCGTATGACCCATGTGTTACATACGCATTCAAACGAGGTAAATGACGTTTGTCTCAAACATGAAACCGGAACTACACAATAACAACATCAGCTACGTGGTTAACGGTAATTGTTCGCAATATTCAAACTAAACCTTGCTGTCGAATATTTCTCAACTTAGGGGTAAAATTCAGCCTCAAGCTGGATTTTAAAAAGTTAAATATTTTGTTATTAATTTCAACATCAAACAACAAGTTTTTCAAGGAATATTGCAAAAGAAAACTGTCCGAATATTTTACGGCCTGAACTGTCCAACTGCTGTTGTTTTAGTATTACATTTCAAACTATTGCCTATTCTTACCGGCGTTAATACGGCCCGTGGCGCCACATCCTTGCTTTGTATATACCCTTACCTTTTTCACACGCAGTCGAGCTACGAAAAGTTCTAAGAATAGTGTTTATAGATCCTTATGTCTGTGTGTTCCAATGGAAGGTTATGCCTCGATGATCTCGTTTCCTCACAAAAAGTTCCTTTTTTTGGAGAAAAAAATCGACGAAAACTTCAACAAGTTAGAAACTTTCGGATGTTATCGTTTGCCCGACAGAGCGCGTAATAGGGATGAACTGTCGAGATTAATTAGTCCCACGTCATATGTATGGTACGCGATATTGATTGACTTGCGTGTCCCCCGAGGCTAAATAATCGCCTCAAAAGCTATAAAGTAGCGACCAATGTAGGTGTCCATGTACATGAGTGATAGCGAGATCCACTAAATACCTGTGACATTTTTTTATGACCATCTTAAACGCCACCGTGTCATCTCCCCAAAAATATGGTTACGCGCACCGTGTACGTTAAGGTATATGATATAGATCCCCATTGTAGCAAATGGTGTATGGGCAACTATGGGAGAGTATGATCTTTATATACATTTCCGCGCAGTCCGTGCATTATACACCTCCAATATTATATGGGAAAATTCATATGACAAATACGGTTTAAGTCGCGTTTCTTTTCGCCAATGTATAATTGGAGACTCGTCAGTGCATTTAACAACATCCATTTCTAAAGCCCCCCCCTCCCCATTGTTTTTGTTTTGTTTTAGTTTAAAGGCACGTGAGGCCTTAGTTGTCGAAAATATTCATATTTGTTCCAATCACCGTAAACAGAAAAAACATTAAAACGCATACACTTTCGTTCATATATACCATGACCATCGCGTAAACAGCATGTTATCATAAAGATTTACTATATTTTACCTAAGCAAGAGCCTGATTGTGTTACAGAAGACAGCACAATGCTGCTGGCTAATCACACACAAATGGCATAAACGCTCTTTATTCGTTCCATATCAGGAATTCATCAACAAAGAACGCTCTTTATGTTTACCATCATAATATAAACAAACACCAGAAAAGTAACTTTTTATGCTGTTGTTTACATAACAATGGTCAAAGATATGACAATAACATACTGTTTATGCGATATTTCTTATTTGTATACGAACAAAGTCTGTCTACATTTTGTTGTTCTTTCTGTTTGTGGCGGTTTTTGACGGGTGGAAATATTTTCACAGGATACCCACCGCCAAGGCCAACCGTACCTTTAAGTTTATTACAAACATATTTTGATGAGTTAAGGAGTTGACTGTTGTGCATCACATATAAACCATTTAAACGACCATGGCTCATTCGAGCTCTCTTCCACATTTCGGTCTACGTAATTTGGAAGGAGCTACACGATAGGTTTACAAATACACAAACTATGATACACCGGCTTCATATGCTCTGAAAAGTTCAGTCGGAGTCATTTTGGCGGAGCTATTGCCATTTCAGACATACAATCGTACAAACAAAACCCCCGTTGCACGGGGCATCATGTTTGCTTTGAAATGTATCCGGTGATGGGTGGTGTTGGGGTCCTGGTGGCACGCGTGAGGCATAGAACCGCGGGTACGGCTTATAATGAGCTCATGGCCCACTTCGGTTCTAAATTTCTCCAAAACGGGTAGTTGAGAAACCGGGCTAGTCAATCTTCACAATGTTTCAGATTAAATGTCTGGTATAGATTTTTTTCTCCTTGATGTTTGCAGTTCCTTTTGGTTTATTCGCGTATGCTGTTTCTGTCGTCTCATTTCCTTTAAATTTCGTCTTGGTGATTGTCGAATATTCGAATCTAGTAATGTGCACACAGTGTTGTGAGGTATATCGGGAGGCTGTTATATGCAATGGCTTAACGGGTCTCCGCTTTAGGTGGATGTGAACCAGTCTCTGACCGAAGGGTAGTCAAAGGCGGGTACTGGGCTATAGTTATTATATTTGATCACAGTTTCATGGAACTTTCTGGTCTGTTGTTGAAAAAATACTGCAAAGTTTATATCCGGTCAACTGAACTCAATCAAACCAACCAGGATTGGGCCAATAAAGAATCTATCTCAATTCAAATATATTGCACATAAACATGTGTGTTTGTTACTTCCCACAAAAACACGATTAGCAGCAGGGCTGTGTTGAGACACGCCGATATGGCAAATTATATATAACCAGACCAATGTTCAAATAATACAGTTTCAGTAAGTTGATTGAAATGAAAATAAGGTTTAGTTTTAATTATACTGGGGATATAGCTAGTTCGTCTTGAGTCTGATGTATTGGGTGAGCTGGTCCCTCAACAGTAAGATGATTGAAATGTAAATATGGTCTAGTTTTAAGAAGACTGGCGATATAGCTAATTCGACTGAGTCTGAGATATTGGCTGAGCTGCATGGTTCCTCAAGGAGTCACAAATGTTCATGGAATGTCAAAAACAGTTGATGGTGAAAGTACTTTTACACTGCTATCGGACCTTCAACCGGTCTCACCAACCACCCACCAGAGTTGAATGTTGGATACATGAAACTGCCGCTGAATACATTTGAAGTATCACCTTTGAGGTGTTTAAGTGCCCAAAGTATGGCCATGGCCAAGAGAATTTCAAGAGCAAGAGCAAAGTACTCATGTGTGCACGGTCATCTGCTCCAGACTATATACACACGAATTGCTCACAACCGAAGAAGTGTTCAAACTGTCTCGCTGCACAGTGAGTATGGATTGTTCGTGTCCCATAAAATTATGAGACAAAGATTTCATAAAATTAAGGCCAAGAAACCACTTTCATATCCAGATGCTCAGAAAATTGCTGGACCTCGACCATCAGCTGCTGGACATGGCATATTTTCTGCTGTTGTGTCCGCGAGGAAATATGTTGATGCCAAAACTCGGATGGAGAGTCAATTCAATTCAATTTATTGGTATTCTGATCATCAAAATAGATATAACAGAAACATAATTATTGCAGATATCGATGCAAGTATATATATTTTTGCATGGATGCACATTTGGATATAACATAGTTGTATATAGCAATAGTGTCTTGATCTGTATATAATGATATTTATATTTATCTGATATATATACATGTATAGGGTTATTGTTATTGAGTCAGAACAACGTAGTCATGGTATTATCACTCGTGACTAATAATGAGCTTTAATCCTCCATGACTGGAGTTTCCTGAAATTTTACGAAAACCCTGTGCCAATGCAATCTCTAAAATATGCGAGTCTCCCATGTGAAGCCTCGCATATATAAGAGAATTCACTGGCCTAACAATATTGACCTTGTAAGCCAGTGCATTATCTTATATATGCGAGGCTCCCTATTGCGCTAATTGTCCTATATTTTGGATGGCTAATGTTCGTGGTAAGTCGGACGGGGTATTGTTAAATGGACACCAAGTTATGTTTTATTTGACCTCCTGCATGGGTCGGGTGTGTGTGTCAGGTGTGGTATGTGGATTACGCCAGAATTTTGTGACACGGGCAGCCCAATGGAACCCGAAGAAGCGGTACAATCTGTTTTGCATTTCACATTGCCAAAGAAAATGATAAAGTTGTAAATACAATGAATGGCGTTGCGAAATTTGAGAACAAAACACTTTATTTAGACTCGCTTTATAACACGATGTCAGTAAGTCACATGACAAATGAAAGGGACTTGGGTGATATTACTTTGACCGCACTTGACTGTAATTTCGTAAGTGCCAGGTTCCTCGACACGATAAGTGACGTCATAGATGCCATCCCCAGTATATAGTACAGACGTCTCTGTAACGCTGTGCATCCGAGGTCCTACAATAACAACCATGACTGGACCAGCGTGCATATTGTCTGTAAATACCTGTAATATAAAGTGAGAAGATGAATACTTGTGGAAGCTGCCAGAAATATATAGTATAACATTGAAGACGGGACAATGGCTGTTTGAAGCCTCAGGTTGTGATCGGGCTTGTTTCGTCCCGAACCGGTTCAAAGGATCAAAGTCGGTCGATAAATATGTAGAATATATTTACTCTGACTTAAAGCCACTTGGCGGTTTTCGCTCAAAAAATACACCTAATAATATTCGCTTTTGAATTTGTTTCCGGTATCGAATAGGTCGATACATTCTTGAACTGCCTTTCTACGAGCATTATAATGACAGAAAGACTCATTGAAGTCATTCAAAATACAAATTTGAACTCGATGTTTGGGTCCCAAACAAACAAAACAAAAACAGCCATTTGCACGGCATGAGACAGAAAAGAGGGTGCCTGTTAGTCTATTCCTGATATGGTAGAAATAAAGAGCGTTTATTTCACTTTTGTACGAAAAATTAAAAACAGCTGGAAAATGGTTGTGACCATGCATTGACAGTATTTTTCAGAGCATATGAAGCCGGTATATCAATATTTCAGACATGAATTTGGAAGCCATGTCCGTTTAATATGCCACAGAAAAGCTTTATTCAAGTCAGAGTATGTTGATAAATAGGGTTCGATTTTTCTTCAGCAACGACAAATACAGAGCGTTATTTATTTATCTATTCCTGATAAAGTAAGTTTAATGGTTGGTTGTCGCACTCCTACTTCAAATTGAATACAGATGGGAAGTTCAATGACTCTCGCAACTTTATTGAGTATATATGGCATGTCGATCGATATTATGTCTATTAATTTATCACCCTATCTAAACCCTACTATATCTACTTAACAATCCTTCCAATTGCGTAGGTTATACATTATTTTGATGTTCAAATAGCAAGGTCCGTTTTATCATTGGAGGCTTATTAAAAGTAAATTTTCGTTGAAAATAGTTCTTGCTAAAAAGTTGTGAATATTTTCATATTAAATAGGGGGAGCCTCGCATAGATAAGAGAATGCATTGGCACTGGGTTTTTGCTAAATTTCAGGAAGCTCTAATCATGGAATTACATTATATAGGCCTATGCGAGGCTGCCTATGGGAGACTTGGATATATAAGTTAACATTATACAATTATCGCATGTTTCGAGGTTGACACGATGATTTGTCAACCCAAGGAAGTCAATACGCCGTAGGCCGAGGTGAAGACTTCCAATGGCTGACAATTCTTCGTGTCAACCGCTCTTTAAAGTCATGCAAACAAAAGATCGCACCTCACAAGTACCCTGTCGTGCGTATAGCCGTCCGTCTGTCCGTCCGTCCGTCCGTTAACATTTTTGGTTTCCGATCGATAACTCCAGTTTGGATTATTTGATCTGAACCAAAGTTGGTATGTGTATTTCCCAGCTGAAGATACAGGCCAAGTTCGAATATTGGTTCCGTCCAGTTATTTTTACATGAGTTACGGCCCTTTTTCAACTTAGAATTTGACCAATTTCATAACATTTTGGTTTCCGACCGATAACTCCAGTTTTGATTATTTGAGCTGAACCAAAGCTGGTATGTGTATTACCCAGCTAAAACTACAGGCCAAGTTTGAATATAGGTTCTGTCTAATTATTTTTACATGAGTTATGGCCATTTTTCGATTTAGAATTTGACCACATTTTGGCATTGAAATTAGGGGTATATCAGATTTTCTTCAAATGTAAGCTCAAATTATTATCTTATTTTGCGATAGTACAATTCGAAATGGTTAAAGGGCGTATTTTGCCACGCCCTAGCGATGCTCTTGTTCACTGTTAGTGTGATAACTCAATTAAATATTAACTGATTCAAACCATATTTGATATATGAGTCTCTTGCAACAATATCTCGGACGAGTTCGAAAACCAGGTTTGTCCGTTAGCGCGATAACTCAATCAAATATTAACTGATTCAAACCATTTTTTAAATAAATTTTTTCACCGTTAGCGTGATAACTTTTTTTTCAAGAGTTAATTGCTATGCATTTATAAACTCAATGAAATATTAAACAATTTAAACACCTGTGCACCTGCTATTCGAAATTGGTTGGGCTGAAATGTTTTGCAATAATATCTCAGACGAGTTCGAAAACCAGGTTTGTCCGACTTTTTGGGCCTTGTGTGGGCCTTATTGCCAAGTTATTGGTAGAAGTTTTTTTTCCCGACTGCCAATAAACTCAACATAGCATCTTAGATGCGTACCCCTTGCTATATGAAACGCGCTTTGATTGGACAAGACGTTGCTGTGACGTTAAATGTCCCTGGGAGACCCCAATCTATTTTCAGGTCTGATAATAAGTTATGTTAACACCTGAGGTATATGACGTCACTCAGAACTGTTGTTAACCTGTTGTTTCGTTAATGAGGTGAACATCGTTAGATATCTCGATGTTTTCGTTACGTTTTAACATAGGAATTGGGGAAAGAAACTTATGATCTTATAATGATTTCAAATGAATCAGTATAAATGGCAGAAATAATCATGACCTTTGCCAATGAGTATTTTAGATATAGCAATATCGACCTGCATTTCGGTATACTACAATATACAACCTTCAGAGTGTAAAATAAAGATAGAATAACACAGCTGTCTGGACATGTTAACGTCATTGCACTCGCGTTTGTCGTGCCGCGAGGTAAAACTCGAACATCTAGTTCTCGTTTTACCATCGCGTCACAACAAACTTGTGCTACAACATTACACAGTTGTATTTATTACACGCTTGTTCCTAGATTTACAGTGTTCGTGCGATTCCATGTTCTGTACGGTACATGTACATGCGTTATATACACACCCTGTTGGCGTCACGCGACGTAAATGACGTTTGTTTCAACCATGAAACCGGAACTATAAACTAAAAAACAGAACGACACGCGTGACGTGTGTTAACCTCTTGGCTGCTGAATGGCGTTATGACGTCGTGTGCTGGCATGTTGACGTTATTTCCATTTTCCAGTGGAAAAATATAACGGGAATATCACAAGAATCATAAAACTGACTCAGTTCACAAGAACCATAAAACTGACTCAGTTGAAAGGATATTATCGTTCACAATCTTTGAATATCATACACTGTTTGAAACTTCGAGATACAGTTATTCCGATGCAAACATCTGTCAGTTTCAGTTTTTATTAATGGCCTACTGCTAGTGTACCTATGGACCATATAGCACACTACGTGCACTTTTATGTCCGTAATAGTTACGGACGTCATAGCAGCGAAGAGGTTAATGGGTTTGTTGATACGGAACTTACAGTGCCATCGCGGGAGGATAGAACACGATGCTGCGGCGCCCAATCTATCCTTATGGGTTAGCACTCGTGCCTTCTCAACAAACCCATTAACATACTCGTGTCGTTCTGGGTATGTATATAACTTACTTGGAAATTATTTTGAGCACCAACCACTCCGATCAATAGCCCGGGACCAGAAACGATGTCGGTATTTTTGTCGCTTGGGAGAAGAAAATGGTCAAGAAAAGCCGAGAACTCAACACAGAAATCGGCGAAGCTTGGTTGACCATCGACTGTGTCGCTAACGGAATGAGGCAGCGATGACTCAGAGCATATTGTGTCCTTGTCGTTTTGATTATATTCCATTTCGCCAAACACAGACAGAGAATGGACGTCACTTGTGGGAAGTGGATTGTCGATATCCAACAATCCGCCATCTAAACACCTTTGTTGATAGTTGCTTGTATGCCTATGGATAGCAGGCAAGGGGCGAACAGTTGAGCCTATCAAGAACTGTTCACAATTATCCGAGAACTGGGAATGTTTTCTGCAACATGACTGATTGCGGCACAACGCACATTGCGTATGTACTTCACAATCGACTTCGTCAATTGTCTGATGAAAACTCGAGTCGAAATTCAAATTATTTTTCTTGAGTGACCATGTATCGCTGTGTTCATGGAAATAAGAATCGACATTTAAACTGTTATCGCTGTGAGACAAGCTATCGTTGTGCTCCACGCATCGCGCCATTGATTCGAAAAAAATATCGCGGCTGATATCCCTACATGTCTCATCGACGCACCTCTCTGATTCATTGCCAGTGATATTTGTAGCTTCACGATGTTGTGCGCTCGAATAATTATCACGAGGAGTATCGAACGTTCTGTATGTGGATAACTCGCCGAATGTCGAAAGTTCGCCGAGCAGGCTTATTCTCCGAGATTTATTTACTCCGAAACGCCGATGAGACTCGTCTGTATCACAAGTTTCAGAAGAGGCGTTTGCGTCGTCGGTCTTCATATCATCGCCACTTTCTGACTGTTTTCCGCTGCCTGTGAATACGGAACTCGATGTCTTGGTGGGGATTTGAAGAACTGTTGGTGTAAGAAACTCACTAATATCACAAGATATATCTTCATCCCACCAATTCAATGGAGGTTGTGTATTGACCGAGTCGGCGTGTTTTCTTATTTCTGGAGGCCCGCTTCCGATCGGCATTGGCTGTGGAGGGGAGATCACTCTATCTGATTGGCAGATCGGATTCGGAGGCGGTGGCGAATGTGAGTTAACTTCTGTCCGACTTTCTCTTGTCACATTCAACCTGTTCTGGTGATGATATTCAGCTGGGTCGATATCAACAGAGTTGTTGAAAATAATCAGTGCTGCATCTGACGACTTGGTTTCTTCCGGTGGCGCAACGCTGCTAGTTTCATCCTGGTCATAGATATATTTCCCCCTTCTATGTGGTCTCATATTCCAGGTATCACGGAGAATCATCTGTCGATCGACCTACAACACGTATTTTTTTTTTTATAAAACCCGATTTTAAGACTACAAATAGCTTTGTGAATACAATTATATTAAACAGAAGATTTGGTATATTATTTGTCTATAAATTAGGCATGATAAAGTTGTTTATTCTTATTACGCCGAGGGTAATTCAATGTGAAATCTCTTGTTGAAATGAATTTGCCTTGATTGAGGGTTCTAACAATATTGTGCTCTCCCTTTTGGTATGCACCGAACGTTTTCGTGAGATTTCAGTTCTAAACATAGCCCCATTTACTGTCTCGGGAATGTGATAAGAAATATAAACTAATATTGACATTAATTGATATAGACGCTTTTCCGGACAGATGCCGTCGATTCTTATCTGTTATGTTATTCTCCGGACCCTATATAAAACTTGCTAGGAAGAGGTACACTATCTCTAGTAAGTTTACCTTTCTCCACTAAATGGATTCTCTTAATCGGTTATAAGAGTACGCACATTGGAATAGTCTTTTATTCATTTGGAGGGATGTTAGGAAAATATAAACGGACGGACAGAAAATTTAAATACAGAAGGATTAATATTTATTGGTGGGAAATGTTCAGATAATAAGTTCAAGAGATGTGGCCGTTTTGAACTTATAACTGAACATGTCTACTCGTCTAAGAGCAGTTAGTGAAGAAAAGTGTAACAAAGGGCTGAGTATATTCATGGGCATCGTGTAAATTATTATGTTATCATAATTATAATGTCAATATTCATATCAGCATGATATTTTTCAGCATGCGTTTAATCATAATTGGGCAATTTATATAACTAAAGGTTTTTTTTTTCATTTTGGCATATAGATGTTTCATAACAACCCGCGGATTGCTAAATATACTTTTATTATCTCAACATGTTCTCCAAATGAATACGGACCGTTCTGCACTTGCATTATATGTCGGCTGGGATAGGGATTGGGTTTCAGAAAAAGTATTTTGGTTTAAAAAGATTCGGTGTAGAGAATCATCTTGATAGTTCCGGAATAATTCGGAATAAAGAACACACTTTTGATAAACTTATGGGACCTCCGGAACAAAGAGCCTTCGAAACAAAGAACCCTAACCATGCACATATAGAGACGACGATGAACATACCGTATTGAGCTTTATGGTGGTGCGGATCTGATGTACATGTGAATACAGGATTAACACGAAAATCCACCACATATGTACATGTTAATATACGTTGTGCCCCAAAAATGTTCTACATATATTAAATCGATGTAATTTGGATTGCAATGAGGCACGTGAGCACATGATTCTATATGTAACAATCCGTACCTGTGTGTATGAATTATTTTCAGAACCATGGCTGCTGACACTGGAATCGCTGTCTATATCCCGCGTGTCCTCACTGCCCTGGGGTGGACCAAATGTGAAGGAAAATGCGTCGGTCGTTTTGATCGCCGACACGTTGTCGATGTCCAAAGGAACGAGTATATTATGGCAATTGGTTGTGAACGGTTCCATGGGAGAATCCCTTGTGCGTTCCCCCACCACTGGGATGCCGGGAGGCAACGGGAAGTTCGTAGCGAAGTCATTGTGATCTCTGATCGTAAGATCTTTTCTCCCGCTTTCGTCACAATGTCCTCCGCTCAACCAAGATTTAGTAATTTCGCCACGAGGTACCGCACTTTGAACATCACCATGGGTTGAGTCTCGAATGTAATTATAATCGTTCTGTTCAATTGTAACCGCATCGACTGAAAGAACACCACGACAGAACACATTCTGAGTACCGAGTGACTGCGTTCGTTGTACGGGAAAATAACGCTGATCTCGTTTCAACTCGTTGCTGGCGGCCGAGGACAGTTCCGGCGTACTATCTTTAGTGCTACTCAAATTATTCGAACCAAAGTTGCATATACTTGTCACTTTCGACTCACAGGGGCTTAAATTCGGATCAACAGTGAGTATATATCTGATGAGCGTATCGCCGTATCCTTTCTCGCGAAGGTACTGCACAAGAGCCTCGTTGTTCACTTGTGAGCACGATGAGTTGCAGTTAAGTTTTTCAATGGAGTCTGGTTGAGTTTGTTGGCGGGTATCATGGTTTATCTCCTCAACTTCTTGGTCGTTCGGATCTTTCGAGTTGCGTTGGGAAGATGAAGGTCCTACGTTGTCATCCTGAAATTTCCTCAAAATTGTATCACAGAAAGCTTCTGTGTTCTCATATATTGCTTCAGTTTTCTCTTCTTCCAATTGCATTGGCAAAGTTTCGAAATTACACGGCGTCAGTCGGTCATCTATTGTACGTGCATTCAACGGAGTATCAACATTTACAGGCTGGATAGAGCCTTCGATATCAACAGAGCAAGGACCATCTGGTGTTAAAGGCTCTTCTGCTATATCAGACCTTGCAATACCATCAGAAACGTTCCACAGAAAACTGGTATTACAATCATCATCGATGTGTTGCTGTGTGTACACCTGGTGCCATTCAGCACGACTCGGATGTGAATATACATCAAGACTGTTTTTACTCTTCCATGAGTTCTGTTTACTCCCATCTTTTGGCGAATAAACTTCGAGGCTCGACGATGTAATTCTATTTAGAGCCATCAACGCCACAGTCTCAACAGTTCTGTTGGTGGCATGCGAATTATCTTGTATACGATTTTGATGTATTGGTACCTTCTCAAAAGACGCGAATGTGGAGTTGTCAAAAGAACTTGGAGAGTTTTGACTGTCATAATAACCGGTGAAGTAGCGCTTAAGGATCCTTCTCTTTTTAATTTTCATCATCGTGACGTTGCCCTCGCCTTGTGACGACTGCAGACTAGAATTACCGACGGAACTCATTCTGCACAATGAACCGCGATAGCTATCACCGGGTTCAGTGTTATTTTTAGAACACAATGGACTATTTGCGGAACTGAAATGGCGCATGCGGAAAGCAACCCTTTTGTCGTGGCAAGGTGGCTTTACGGCCACACTGAATGGGCTACCATCTATCTTTGTTCCGTTGCATTTGATCACTATAAAATGGGTTATATCTACTACTGGCTCATAGGATATCATGCATCTATTGACGCCATGATACTGGAGCTCAAATTTCAAATACATGTGTTCCACCTTAGCATTCTTAGAATCTCTAATATGTTCATCCACTATTGAATAAACTTTCGGAAGAGAGTGTATGTTCGAATATATTTTAAAGTTTGGACATATTATTTTGATGGATATGTCTGATTCCTTGCCTCGTTTAATATAAAGACTAAAGAAAGCAGCCTTATTAACAACCGCAGACGACAATCCGTTGCCCTTCGCTATGCACTGATTAGACAGACTCTGCTTCCGGTATAGGTCGCTGGATTTAAGGCGCATGCGCGCTTCTGGGTTCTTCTTGTGGTATGACCATCGGAGGTACACGAGGAATTTGTGAAGTTTCGATCCCGATTCGTCTGTGCCTTCAGCGATTTCCTCTGCCGTGATCAAACTCTGCAAAAAGGGCAAATAAACTCTAAATATGGACGTAGCTAAGGGTATCACCCTAACATTCGCACTTAACTTGACTTAAGCTTCGGGTAGCCATATTAAAGTAGATCCAAACGGGCGAATACAGCTAGACTAGGTGTCAAAAGCAATCGCATCTGCACATGGGGGTTAAAAATGTCCCAAGTTACAAATATATATACCCTGTCTAGTGTCTATACTAAATACTCATGTATGAGTAGTCCACAAAGGAAATGTTCAGGTAATAAGTTCAGCAATGGTGTTGAAATTATTATCTGAACATTTCCCACCAATTAATTTGAATCATTCTGTTCCTCTTCTAGTACAAATAAACATTCGATAAAAGATGAGCCTGCCAATGGTCGTGTGGACAAGCTCCGGCTTTCAAGAACCACGTATTTCGCCTATTTACACCATAAAGAATGCGACATATTACATGATGTAACGTCCCAATTCAAAATATGTCAGTTGACGTTCTTAAATCAGAGCAACATGGAAGCATTAATTTAGCAGAGACCAAAAGTAATTTAGAGTGTAGTTACCAGCGGGACGTCGAAATAATCTCGTGCTAGTCCCATCGCGCGTTTGCAGTTCTTCAGTGGGTGTACAGGGTGAACGTCTGCTAGTAGATGTTTGTCTCTTCCATGAAGGTTGACCAGGAGTAGACACAGTGCTATACCGTCTTGCCACGAGCGGTTGAAGTCTCTAACCTTGACTTGTGTTACATGACCGTTTATCCATTCCAACAACAACACCTTCCTCTGTTTCCCTACAATGGCAGAAGACAACTAGTGAGATAAACTCACCAGACACGAGGGACATGTTATAAACCCTGTCTATAATAAATCGTCATTAATGAGTAGTTATCCCATAGGAAATGTTCAGATATATAATAAATATCGTTGGACTTATTATCTAAACATTTCCCTCAATAAATAGGGCTCCTTCTGCACTTTTATTAATCTGTCGTCTGCTGTTATCACCTTAACATCCCTCCAAATGAATAAATAACTGTTCCAATTCACATTTTTATAACTGAATGGAAGAATCCATTTATTACCGGAAGGGTTAACTTATGTTATGTTTTTGGCTACGCTCACGCATATGACAAAATTCCTCGTCATTCAGTCGTGCAATACTATGTAAAATGCTATCTATTGCACTCGTTTGAGCGAAACATTTAAGTTACAGAGTATGTGACTTCGACCAATATGTTGGTTGTTTGAGTTATATCATCATTGAGTTTTTTTCTAGATATTTTAAGCTAATTTCGGCAAATGTCAGCCATATACTACTTATTGTAACTTATGCAGTTACATATATATCACTGTTCACGGGTTTAGTAAACCGCGGTACACATGTATTTCATAGGCGCTTTGTCCATATATGACACAACGAACATCTATCACAAATTGCCTGAAAAAATGACAGGCAAATTTTTCAGCCTTCATGGAATGACAACGGGTCACAACAAATGCCTACAATTTAACGAAGTACCACGAACCAATACATGCACTAGATCAGTGATCCAGCTTTTCGATGATTCCATAAATTTGAGTATGTATCTTCAATTGCGGCAGATATAGTTTATGAAAATTGGCCATATGCCATCAATTTTAAAATTAGCCATCTCTGCGCTACCTTAAAGTTTAACGGACATGGCTCGTATTAACCCAGACAATTGTGTGTACATATCTACGCGGAAACCTTCCGAACAAATGATCGATATACCGCTGAAAATACGTCTTTTGTTTCTTATATTTTTCGATAAATTTGAGATAGTTTCGTTTGTGCCGGTCTAACTTTTTAAATCAGCCGCCGCTTAAATATTGAAACTGTATATATACCATGGGAAGAATATCTAGAGCCGTCGTCGCCCTGAAACATGTATGGTAGCTACTACATAATTTAGATGACTAAACCGAAGAGAAAGCAGAGCGTCAAGTTTTTAACTATAGGTTCGTGTTGAGATAACGCAATATACCATTTTTCGGACAGTCGCGCGTTATTCCGTTTCCGATTCCAGAATTCTAATGAATATAAATGGCATTTTTGCTCGTGTCTGATTTTTGTGTTCGAAGTTGTATTTTTTATGACTTAAATGCGCCTTTCTGGAAAATATTATGCTCGTAGAAAGGTGATTCATGTATTTCGATACCAGTGAAAATTCAAAGGCGAATATTATTAGGTGTATTTTGGAGCGCAAACCGCCATGTGGATTAACTCACCGGATGTGAAGAAATCGACGATGATTTCTGGGATAGTTGGTTTGATGAGCCACCTCCCGTTGCTTGCGTAGTAAATCTCATCAAGTCTCGTCATCACGAGATTGTACGGATTAAGCGACCACAGTAATCGTACGAGCGACACCAACCAGCCGTAGACAATCCTGACAATTTTTAAAAGGTTCCGAGCCATTTTGTCTGAAATAGGCAAAGAGTTGTGTGTAACATAATGTTTTTCGCCTTCCGTGCCACATCCACGGAACACTACTATGATGGTGACATATTTTATTGTTAATCCCAAAACGAAGATGAGTACATATATAATTGTTTATAAGTGAGAGATAGACAGTAGGGAGAACAATGGGGATGGTGGCACATGTTATTTCAACTTAGAAAAGCTATATACTGCTTCCCTAATTGTTTATCAAATTGACAAAAACAAGGGGTACGCATCTAAGATGCTATGTCGAGTTTATTGGCAGTCGAAAATAACTTCTGCCAATAACTTGGCAATAAGGCCCACACAAGGCCCAAAAAGTCGGACAAACCTGGTTTTCGAACTCGTCTGAGATATTATTGCAATAGAATTATATACCAAATATAAATTTAATGATTGGTTAATATCTCATAGAGTTATCGCGCTAACGGTGATAAAAATGCTAAATATAGACAAACTAAGGCACATAACTCCGGGGAAAAAATTCGGACAAACCTGGTTTTCGAACTCGTCCGAGATATTGTTGCAAGAGACTTATATACCAAATTATGTTTGAATAAGTTAATATTTAATTGAGTTATCGCGCTAGCGGTGAAAAAAATGATAAAAATAGACAAACTAAGGCCCATAACTCCGGGGAAAAATTCGGACAAACCAGGTTTTCGAACTCGTCCGAGATATTGTTGCAAGAGACTCATATTTCAAATATGGTTTGAATCAGTTAATATTTGATTCAGTTATCGCGCTAACGGTGAAAAACATGCTAAAAATAGACAAACTAAGGCCCATAACTCCGGGGGAAAAATTCGGACAAACCTGGTTTTCGAACTCGTCCGAGATATTGTTGCAAGAGACTCATATATCAAATATGGTTTGAATCAGTTAATATTTGATTCAGTTATCGCGCTAACGGTGAAAACATGCTAAAAATAGACAAACTAAGGCCCATAACTCTGGGGAAAAAATTCGGACAAACCTGGTTTTCGAACTCGTCCGAGATATTGTTGCAAGAGACTCATATATCAAATATGGTTTGAATCAGTTAATATTTGATTCAGTTATCGCGCTAGCGGTGAAAACATGCTAAACATAGACAAACTAAGGCCCATAACTCCGGGGAAAAAATTCGGACAAGCTGGTTTTCGAACTCGTCCGAGATATTGTTGCAAGAGACTCATATATCAAATAGCGCAGATTTTAGCAAAATCAGATAATTGCATAGGGTGGAAGTCCGCTTCATTTTCCGATCATTCCAAGTTTTAGTAGTTGTGACGTCCTAAAGTTATTAATAGTTTTGAGGTATATTCCCTTCATTCGAGTTTTCACCGTGGTGCTGGCGAGTCGTACATTTTAAATTTATTTTCTGTTTTGTTTTTAAACAAACATTGATATACACACAACTACATTGACACAACGAAGAAAACTGCTATCATCTATATATCATCAATCATGGATTGCGACAAAGACTCAGATTACGGTAGTCTGTGCGGGGAACAAATTAGTGTGAACTTTGAATCCGACGAAAAAATCAAGAATTTAGAATTGGAACTAGTGAAGGTTGAACAAGTATTGAGGGCTACGAAACAATGGTATATGACTCATTTAACCCAAATAATAACAACAACAAAAGAAGAACTAAAGAAAATCACTGATAAATGTTGTGGCTTAAGTTTAAATTCAACTACTAGTATACATGTAGCACGTACATTTAGTGGGCAGGACTCGGATGATAAAAACACTGGAGAAACCGATATTGCAAAAGAACAATTCCAGAACATTCAAAGCAGTTCATATCTTGAGTGAAGCACCGACCCTTGACAATTTTAAAACTAATATTTCATGTTCCAAGAATTCAAATATTCACTTGGAAAACAAAGTGCACTCAATCAGTTCATATACACAGACGCCAAGAACGTTTGTTCATCAGCCACTGGATTGTGAAGAAGCAAATGCGGGGGAGTTTCAAAAATCACACGAACCACCTCTTAGCCATATCTGCAGTCATACTGTTTCCATGTCATTTGATGGGACAAAGATATGTCATGATACTGGTAATAGTATGATAGAACTTCCTCAATGTGAATCACCTGCCAATAATGAGACTGTTATGCACAAAAAATGTTGTGAAATAAGACATTCCCGGAGAAAAATGTGTTCATCAGCACAATATAAACAGAAAGCAGACAGCACAGAGAATGTTTGGTTCTGTACCAAATATCAGTCAAACAAATGTCGTTTCCAACAGCCACACCTTTGCTTTGTAAATGGAATTCAAAGGACTGTTCGTCATATTTGTGCCACATGCTGGCTTCAAGACAAAGTTGTACGGTCACATCCCGAGTGTTCAAATGTTTGTCCTAATCATGATGTCATTATAAAAACTCACAGTTCTTAATTATTTACAAACCTGTATGCAGATTGTTGATATATTGTTTGGTTGATGAGTACATGTACTATACAGTCTTACAGATGTGTGTTCAGTTTACTCACAATTCTTCCGTATTTCAACCATCATTTGTCTTCAGGTTTGACATTACCAGACAGAAATAATTATATTTCAGTGATACATACCTACACGTACATGTTATAACTGACCGTTTGGAAATTTACTTTATGATTTGCAATCTTATCCGTGTGTTAACAACCTTAAATTGCAAGACGAAGTTAATTAAATTAAAACTAAATTAATTAAAAAGTATACATGAATCAAGAATAGAAATTTAATTGAGATTGAAGCTTTTCGTAGTTCAAACTTTTTGTGTTTATATGATATTGTTTTATCAGCTATTAGGCATACAAATTTCGACTATTGTTTGGTGTTCCAATTAGGACTAATGTTGGCACACTGCCCAACAAGTAGAATCATTACTATTCTTTACTGTGCTATAATACTATAATATAATACGGTTTTTCATGTACTTCCGGACTTACATGTACCAGTACTTTACAATCGTGTAATTTTTAATCAAGATTTCAACAAACAAAAAACAAAACAAAAACAAAAAAACTAAATTTCTGTGTCACATTAATTTATAGTTTCATTGGTACTACCGGTATTCCTATTGATCTACTGGTACACCCCATAAGTCGCCTACATGTATTAATAGGTGTCTCTCACTTATAGAAGCTATTATTTATCTACTACATTATTGCATAGTGCATCAATTTAAATCATAAATTTTCTTCATTTGAATCTTTTCATGGACTATTTGAGTACATGTACATGTATATTTAGCAACACTAAATTATTTTAATTGTCAATAATATGTGAAACAATGAAATTAATTGAGATTTGAATTTTGTTTAAGTTACAACTTGTTCGTGACTTCGTGTTCATATGTTTGCACCACTATGCAAACAGTTGAAAGATTGTTATAATTTGAAGTTCCTATTTGGACCATTGGCATACTGCCTTACATGTTAAATATTGTTACATGCACCGTATGTATCAAAATGAATACTACTTTCCATTTTTCTTGTACGTCCTACAGGTAACTCACATGTACAGTATTTTTACAATCGTGCAATTTTTGAGTCAAGATTTCAACATGTCATGGACTATTTGAGTACATGTATAATTAGAAACATTAAATGGTTTCATTTGTCAATAATATGTGCAACAATGGAAATTAAATTAGATTTGAATTATGTGAAAGTTGAAACCAGTTCGTGTTCTATGATAGACCGTGTTTTATGATGGGCCGTGTTTAATTGCTTATCATTTATGTCATTAGGCATTAAAAAATTGTCAATGTTTCAATTACGAATAATGTGCTATTAATACTAATTTGCATACTATCTTACATGTAAATGTTTGTCCCCCGACATTCTGAAATAAAAGGGGGACTGTAGAAACGGGCTCCGTCCGTCCGTCTGTCACACCTTTGAGTACCTTCATGGCGTAATCATCTCCTCCTACAGATTTCATCCCAGAGATTTGAAACTTCAGAAATAATTGTTGCCCATATATTGAAGTTGTGCAACATGTATATAGATGACGAATTTTTTTTTTTTGGACAGAGTTATTAACCATTTTCGACTTAGAAAATTTCAACATTTTTTATAATTTTCAGTATGAGGGTACCTTCATGGTGTAATCGACTCCTCCTACAATTTTGATCGTAGATATTTGAAACTTCAGAGTATTGATAATCCATCTTTAAGTTGTTTTAATTGTTAATAAAAGGTAAAACAATGGAATTAATTGAGATTTGAATTTTGTGTTCTTATAACTTTATGTTTGTGCCATTATGCAAACATTTTAAAGATTGTTTGATGTTAAGATTGCTTGATGTTCCAATTTGGACTGTTGGCATACTACCCTTCATGTAAATTTTGACTGAAATAAATGTATGATCGTGTATCATGTACGGTCCAAATAATGTGGTATTAATACCGGTGTGTAATTATTCATGTACTTATTAGTTAAAGGAAATTATTCCATTCAAGTAATATTTTGTCAAGAATTCAACTGAAAACATTTCTGCTGGGTTACTGGCACATCGTTTTTTAGTTGCATTGGTACAATTCTTTTTATTTAGGTACCGATACAACCTCTTCTTAATATAGGCTTCTCCCTCATGGGGAAACTCACATATGCATGTACTGGCGAACAACACATCCTTTTAACTCATAGTGTTCCTTCATTTCATGGACTAATTTAGTACATGCATAACAGTTGCATTCCGTTTATGTATAGGCCATATATACTTTTGTATCAGTATGGGTGTACGGTACGTTTATAGGTACATATGTGTAGCATTTTAATGCTCCATGGTGTCACTTAATTTGGAAGCTACTCACAGGCAAACTTGGGTATAGTCCAGACACACATGTACCTTCATGTAATTCGTGTTTCAAAACCTTTGTTTTAAATATTAAGACGTACTATGTAGTATAGTGTGTAACCCGTTTAACTCTTTCATTTATCTATTTAGTATACATAGACTGAATCTTTGCCCCCGGTTTGGACCGCTGCTTTGGTGGCCTTTAATTTGATATTTTCTGTGCCACAAGTTACTTGTTTGTGTTTATTTGATTTCTCACATTGTGGTTTGACTCATATATGATCGTCGATTTGATTTTGAAATATTTTTGATTGTTGAAGCAATTAATTTGAATTGTCTTATTTGAATTATCAAAGATGTATCAATTTTAATTGTTTTATCTACAACAGATGGCTGTTAAATTGTAAATTATATATTTTAATATTGCATATCAAAGAAAATATACAAAAAAAAAATTGTACCTTTTAACGACTGTCAGCACCATTGTGGAATACTCTATAGGCTACACTATACTTTATTATATACATACACCTTGTTCTTCTTGTTTCCGAAACCCCTAAATGCAATTTGGTTGTAATCAGTTAATATTTGATTGAGTTATCGCGCTAACAGGTGATAAAATTGCAAAACAGTCATCAAAGATGGATAACTCTTGTCAAAAAGTTCGGACATGACCCATTTTCTACAGGCAGTAAATAGTCATTGGGAGCAACTCACATACCTATTTTTTTTTAATCCGTTCACAAATGTCAAAGTTATAAGGCATTCGTTAGGTCCGCCCGCCCGCCAACCGTCCCTCGTCAAACCATAAGTCGAGTTTTTGAAAAACTCGACTAATAAAACTGGTTAGAACTGAGGTATAAGTCAATTTTCTACATTAATTAATCAAAGGGATATATCACGGCTGAAACAAGTCGAATAATGAATAGAATCACAGGACAAATGTTATGTGCAAATGTAAAGCTTACTGTGTTATATGATGGATGTAAAGCTTACTGTGTTATATGATGGATGTAAAGCTTACTATGTGATGTGATGGATGTAAAGCTTACTGTGTTATATGATGGGTGTAAATCTTACTGTGTTATATGATGGATGTAAAGCTTACTGTTTTATATGATGGATGTAAAGCTTACTGTGTTATATGATGGATGTAAAGCTTACTGTGTTATATGATGGACGAAAAGCTTACTGTGTTATATGATGGATGTAAAGCTTACTGTGTTATATGATGGATGTAAAGCTTACTGTGTTATATGATGGATGAAAAGCTTACTGTGTTATATGATGGATGTAAAACTTACTGTGTTATATGATGGATGTAAAGCTTACTATGTGATGTGATGGATGTAAAGCTTACTGTGTTATATGATGGATGTAAAGCTTACTGTGTTATATGATGGATGTAAAGCTTACTGTGTGATGTGATGGATGTAAAGCTTACTGTGATATATGATGGATGTAAAGCTTACTGTGTTATATGATGGATGTAAAGCTTACTGTGTGATGTGATGGATGTAAAGCTTACTGTATTATATGATGGATGTAAAGCTTACTGTGTTATATGATGGATGTAAAGCTTACTGTGTTATATGATGGATGTAAAGCTTACTGTGTTATATGATGGATGTAAAGCTTACTGTGTGATATGATGGATGTAAACTTACTGTGTGATATGTTGAATGTAAAGCTTACTGTGTTATATGATGGATGTAAAGCTTACTGTGTTATATGATGGATGTAAAGCTTACTGTGTTATATGATGGATGTAAAGCTTACTGTGTGTTATTTTGGATATAAAGCTTACTGTGTGATATGTTGGATATAAAGCTTATTGTGTGATATGATGGATGTAAACTTACTGTGTGATATGTTGGATGTAAAGCTTACTGTGTTATATGATGGATGTAAAGCTTACTGTGTGATATTTTGAATATAAAGCTTACTGTGTGATATGGTGGATGTAAACTTACTGTGTGACATGTTGGATGTAAAGCTTACTGTGTTATATGATGGATGTAAAGCTTACTGTGTTATATGATGGATGTAAAGCTTACTGTGTTATATGATGGATGTAAAGCTTACTGTGTGATATTTTGGATATAAAGCTTACTGTGTGATATGTTGGATATAAAGCTTACTGTGTGATATGATGGATGTAAACTTACTGTGTGATATGTTGGATGTAAAGCTTACTGTGTGATATCATATTGGATGTAAAGGAAACTGTGTGATATCATGTTATGTGCAGATATAAAGCTAATACTGCGATATCATGTTATGCGCAGATGTAAAGGTTACTGTGTGATATCATGTTGGTTCAGCAGTAATCCAATCTATATTTCATCGTTGCCAAATAGTGAATAGTGATCGGCGGTATTCAGTACTCAAATAACATTCCCATATTTGTTTTTCAGATGTAGACTTTGTATTGTCGGACCAATGTAAGAACAAGTTTTTAAAAAACTATACAGTTCACATTTTTTATTTCTAACATAATCCACAATGAATAATACCCTTGAATGTTGCATCAATAGGCTTGGCTGCTGTGATTACTAATATAAGCGAAGAGAATTCTTTATTTAGACTCCATCAAATTTGGGAGGAAATGGGACCACAAAGTCCTTAAAGTGTATTTAGCATAATATATTATTTGTAGTTATTCCATAAATAATTTCTGTTGGGTCAAGGAACAGGCGAGTTAGAACATAGTTTCATCAGAATCGGTAAATTTATCAATGTCTTATTGTGTGGGTGACAAACGTTTACTCGAGAAGACCACTCGTTAAAGATTCGTAGCTATTTCTCGTATACGATTACCACAATGATATAACACACACTTATCCACTGTTCTCAAGACGAAGCCAATAAATCATTACTCTACTAATTTGTTTACAGTCCAAAGCATGGGGAAAGTAGCTCTGATATGACTGACAAGTTGTGTTCCTATCCACATCTATCTGTAAGTATATAATATATATATTTCATATTGTATACAGTGCATGGGTCACGATAAATATGAACAATCAATCACGAAATCGCTTATATAGACTACATTACTCACCGGCGCTGAATGAACGGGCCAGAGTTTGTTGCCTGATATGCAGTCGTTTCCGCGTGACTGTGGGTTCTTCATTGCTGTCGCCCATCGCAGTGCTAACCTTATTCATCATAAGAGAGTTAGGCCGCACCCTCCATCGACGGCGGGAGATGGCGGAATCCTCGTCAATCTCCATACTATGCTGTTGTGGACGAATAAAAGTGATATATATTGCAATAATGCGGACAATTTTTATAGCACAGAACATTAGTCTCATGAGACCCTGGCACGCTGGCAATTTGTTCAGGGATTTCGCCACAAAGGGCTAGCATGTGCTCTAGGACATGGTCGTGAGCGGATCTTTCTTGGCGTTAACTTTTAAAAGAACAGTAAAATTTAATTATGGTTGGACATGCATCTTCATGTGAATAATCTACCCGGACACTAACATAATATGTACATTCTAAATGGAAAAGAAGCACAATTCCGTTAAAATGATTGGACGTTCGAACTTGACCTGCATTTCCATGTGGTTAGTCCACATACCAAATTTGATAGCAATTGGTTAACTATAACTTAATTATGCTCGTTCGGACACCAACATAAGCTGCATGGAAGATCTAAGTTGAAAGGGGGATAACCCCGTCAAAATGGAAAGTTCCGGACTTTCCTGCAAATGAAAATGGTTAAACAAATTTCTTTAATAAAATATTTCAGATGTTATTCAAGTCATCATCCGGACAACAAATATTTCAGATGGACAACCGCTGATTTTGCACCCCACCCCGATTTTTGTAGGAACAAATATGCGCCACTGTTTACTACTTGAGAGCTATCCTTATTAAGTGATATTTGCCTCATATTCCCAAATTAGCATTTGGTTATTGGAGGGATCAGTTCACACCGGTGAACGTTATCTGTTCAAACTGCTCTCTAAACTGCATATAATCATCGCCTCTGTTTCAGTGATTCTGTTCATTTTCTATGATGTTGGTGGGTCGTGCTGGATTGCTACGATGCTGGCGGGGCAAACATGATGCGCGATTTATTTCTAAAATATTTGTGATTAGCTAATCCATGAGGTTTGAGAAAAAACCCAGTGTTTGTACGAATCATTAAAACATGGCTATGACGTCACTCCTTTGTTCATCGAGTCCAGTTTATAAAATAAGGATGGTTATTGTCGAGATCGTACATTATTTTACAAACAACGATCCATTATTTTAATAACAGATGCTCAATATCCAATTTAATGAACTGTTATTTTAGTGTGGACGATTCCATTTTATATGAGTAGCATGTATAATACCATAATGTATGCACGTAGCTATCTATAGACAACGGTTGTCAAGTATAACATCGTCCGTATTGGTTACTGGAACATGACAGAAGGGATAGACCTATATGTAGAGCCTCGTCACTCGGGTTGGTGTGAGGGTGTGTGTATAACTTCAAATTCCAGGCATGTCGTTTCAAGATTAGACATTGCATTTTCAACTTTTAAAATTTCTCGAATCTAATTCCGTTCCCGGTGGAATGCTGTGACACCCCTCACGATAAAACCTAAACTAATATAGTAATTTACATGTAAATGTAGTCCTTTGATCTTCAGTATTACCTGCGATCTCAAACTCCAATATCGCCAAATTTCGAATTATGCATGCTGCTCGCATCAATATGCCATTCAATGTATAATTCTCCGCAAAACCCGAAAGCCGCATAAATAATTTTATACAAATCCCGAAATGTAAGGGAAAAACTCCCGATGATATTCGTAAATCTATCACAGATGGAGCTCACTGTCGGTACGTCGTTTTCATTCAGCAGTCGGAAACGCAATGTGGTACTGCCTGTCCATTAAGTTGACAATGGATAAAGATGTCACACCATCCGCGTAGCCAATGAGCGAGTGGATAGGGCCGAACACATGCATGGTACAACTCAGGTGTCTTGACCAATTTCGGGTTAATCAATTCTGATAAGAGTTGACACATAAAAAATATGCAGTCGGCCATGCCATGTTTTATGTCAGATAATAGCTTCAATATGTACATTATTTCAGCGAATGGAACGATGTCGGACTGCGGCGCTCGATCGATCCATTCCCTGAAATAATGTTCAGTTTTCAGCCATTTTAATAATGGCCGCGCAGTTGCAAAATGATGGGAATAGACATTTTGATTATAGTTGGGCGGTTTGCAACAACATTCAAAGCAACTATTAAAATGTATTAAAATATAAACAAATATGTTTCTGAATGTTTTATACGCATAATACAGCATTTCCTCGATTAGTTCATGTTACCCAAAGGCCACAAAAACGACAACTTAGAAAACATAATGGTACTTCTTCTTATCCGCATCGGTTTGGCCCACCATCATCAATGTAATTCAATAGGCGCTAACAGCCTAACAACATCGTAGTGAAATAGCAGGACCAATTAACCATAGGTGGTAATGTGTGAGGAATAACAAAGGGACTGTTTAAACACATGCGACTGATATTAAATTGATTTGAATATAAATGACGTACCCGTTGATTATTCCTTCCGAATGTGCGAAACTGCTAAAAATATTCACTGCTCGGTGCTAGTTAATTTTGTAAAACTGGGGACAGTCGATATATTTCCTCTGCTTTCCCGAACGAGAAACAGCGATCAGTATGCTATCGTGGGTCGGTTATTGTTGGCAAGTCTTGAAATAGTGTGCCTGTCATTTGCAGAATGAGGCCCACAGAGGGTGAATTTAGTGATGCTACCCCGCATAGCGGGTTAGCATCACCAAATTCACCCTCTGGGAACCTCATTCTGCTGAGTTGTAAGCAGAATGAGGTCCCCAGAGGGTGAATTTGGTGATGTTAGCCCGCTGTGCGGGGTAGCATCACTAAATTCAGCCTCTGGGGACCTCATTCTGCAAATGACAGACACACTATTTCAAGGCTTGATTGTCGGACATTTATTCGTGGTCACGTTCATAAAAAATTCAACCCCATTGTAATATCGTCGTTTGTCGGTCACTAAAACAGCACACACACTCAACGTGTTAATGAAATTCAGAAAGCGTTATCGACAACCAGAAAAAAGAATGAACAAAAGTCAATACGACAGAAAATATTATACATGCATGCATTATTTATATGGGCGCGCTGTCGAGACTGCATAATATTATACAAAAAGAGCCAGCAATAAAAAAAATAACGGAAGTGTTGGCAGGAGTAAAGTTGACTTGAAAGTTGAAACATTTTATTCGCAGAATATACATACACAGAGCGACACTAGTTTATTAATGGATTTTGTTGATACGACACGAGTGTTAGCGCGAAAAGATAGAACGAAATGCAAACCCATTAACGCACTTGTCGTTCTGTGTTTATTACACGCCACCCGTCCTAGAATCTGCTATTTAAAAAAAAAAAACTTACAATGTTTATTCAGGCACATACATACATATATTCAGGCTTGTTTTTCCATGCCTTATAATGCTTTTATTTTATAGTTCCGATTTCGTGGTCGAAGTGAACGTCATTTACGTATGACCTATACGGGATGCGTATGGCACACGTGTGGCATGCGGATGTGTAAATATGGAACAATAGAAATTAAAATTTAATTCTTTGAACAAGCGTGTAATAAAAACGAGATTTGGGTACAAGTTATTGCAACTTATGAAGCCCCTCTCCCAATGCAATATACTGGAACACACATGTATGGAAATGACGGTATACACGTATGTACATGGTGATATTTGTTAAAATTTTGTAATTTGTGTAGGCTTCCAGAGGTTACCAGCCGAGAGGTTGTTCCTAGGCTAATATGAGTGTGTGCTCAACGAGTGGCAAACTGTATGGTCAAAATTATATATGATTGACGAGTCACTGTAATTTATATTATTTGTATTTGGGGCAAATTATAATGATCCACATGCATGTACTAGTATAGATCATGGTTAGAGTTTACGTGCGTTGGAAGACAATACAGGTACAATGTAATTAATCAGAATTATGTTTGGATGGGGATTTATTCGTTTGTGAGTCATCTGTCATAGAATGCATTGAAATCAAGGAGGCAAATTTAAGCATTAAAAGTATCAATTAGGGATCGAAACGCTTAGTCGCAGCAATATATTGCTATGTGATGTAAAATTGTTCCCATTTTACGGGACGCAATATAAGGTATTCCACACAATAAAACGAAGTTGAGATAAGATCGGGAAAATGTCACAAATACCAAGTAAATAGCATATCATCACTCTTATCTGAGCACTTTGGCACATTAAAAAGAGTAACATAGTCAACAGTCAAAATATTAGGCTGGTTATGCCCTCGGTATATATCTGGATTATAAAAAATCTAGATCTACATGAACAAATGACACCCCACCAAATCTTATAAGTTTAAATTCGACTGTATCCAGTGGTTCTCTGAGATGCCTCTTTATTGCAAATAAAGATGACATATAATTTTAATACCAACAAGGCCCATAACTCCTGCAAAATGTGTCGGATGGACTAGATACGTATTTTATTTTGATTAAACAATATAAACTGTTGATAGAGTCGATAGAAAACAACATTAATCCTAAAGTTACTATCATCAGCTAGAAACCAAAATGTTGACGGACGGACGGACTGATTAAGGGTGTATAAATTTCAAGAAAATAATCATTGCTGTCCCTCTAAAATATCAACAATATATGAAATAAATGGATAGAAAATTAAATATCAAACAAGTGTGGCACTTCTCGTTTCAAATGTCTTATTTTATACACTACAAGCTTACAAAAAACAAAACAAATTATTGTAACCATAAACATATAGACAATATATTAAGTTGAGTACACATGCAAGTGTAATTATATAAACCTTAAAATATATGATATGATTTGCATATAATTATTAATATATTTATGTATTAATTATAGATATTATAAATTGATTCATGCAACACAGTTAGGTATTAGATGGGCAAGTCGTGCGTATATAGTGTACTCTTCAAAATTGATAACACCTGTTGTTGTTTTTTAAAGAAGATGTCAATTTAAAAAAAATTATATGTATCTAATATTAAGTATTTAGTTGTAACTTGTAAGTCACATCTTTGAGTACAAGGTAACAAATTAGCTATATGACATTTTTTTCTCCTGTCGTTATGCATTACCAGAAAAGAATAATTAATCGATGATTCAAAAATTAATCTATTTGAGTCCCATCTGTCATGGAACACCTTGTTCTCTTGGTGAGAAATGCATCAACTTATAAACATTGTCCTTAATTGAGTCCTGAATACATCTTAAAAACAACGATGAAACTAAATATTCACGAAGAACGATATAACCAACAACCCTCTCACTTTCGCCGTTTGTTTCCTACTAAGACTAATTCCGTGGGCTAAGTTTACAAACATAAGTGTATATCAAGGAAGGACTTACCTTTTTAGATTCGCATATCGATGACGGAAAATCACCCACCCGCTATCTGAAGAGGTATCGGAAGCATATGATAACCACTTGTTGCTGTCATTGTCACAGGAGATGGAACCAAATTCGCAGCCCAGTTAGCCAACATATAAGCCCAATCTTTGATGATAACAGTTCTGCTGTAATCCGTGCACCACAAGTTTTGTGTTTGACAATGGCTGCGGACACACGTATCACAGTAGCGATGGCATAGTAGGTGTGACTATTAACTATGGTGGCGTTTGGTGACAATTGGTCATCATAATTGATATGCCATAGCGAGCCATGTCGCCCGATGCACATTCACACAATGAGTCTTTTCCAAGCTCTACCAGCATCGAGATCGACATCTCAATGATTTATCTAACCGAATGTCTTGTCGCTGTTTATCTTTACTCAACACGCAGTGTCATTTTTTAATGCTAACACACAGGTCCACCTGATAACTTAATGAATACCCCCTTTCTGTCAACATTCATGATTGTTCTTACTAAGAACAAATCACCCGTGTAATTTCTCAGCATATATATATAAGTGAGTCAAACATTGCGATCAGTTATATGTAATTGTTATGTCGCGTTTTCATGCACGGTCGAATGATAATACGTGCAATGTTGTGTATCGATGAGAATACAATGTAGCAAAACGTAATGAGTAGAGATCAACCTTGGTGAAACGCAATGGGTTAATTGGTCAGTCGACTCACCGTGTGAATGTGCAGCCGGCGACATGGCTCGCTATGGCATGTAAATTATGATGACAAATTGTCACCAAACTCCACCATAATTAATTGTCACACCTACTATGCCATCGCTACTGTGATGCGTGTGTCCGCAGCCAATATATTCATCCACGGAGTTAACGGGCAAAACGATTAACAAAATAACATAATGTTCCGAAAAAATTCACGTGGAAATGATTTTATACATATACACATACATGTATACTAACCAGGGTCCGTGATTTACTTTTGTCAAATAATTTGCCAAATGAAAATATTTTTTGCCAAATTGTATTAGCATTTGCCAAATGCTATCCCTGATAGTGTCATTATCTGCAACCGTAATTATTATGTTTAGACATTCGCGAGTTGAACGACTTTTGATATCGATAGAAAGAGCAGTTAATAATCAATTTTATCACATAATTTGGCCATAAAAGCAGTTTCATAATTATCGGTAATAGACACGTTTAATATCAGCGCGTGCGATGACGTCACGGCGTTCTTCAAATAACTTGAGATCGCTGTAGTTCATGATTGTTGTTTTCGATGAATATTTCGCGTCGCTTCGGGTTTATTTGATCATGTGATAAAAGGTATCTCACACTCGTCCTATTTTATACGTAATTTATCAACCTCGTCCTCTAAATTCTATTTGAGCCTCGGTAAACCTCGGCACAAATCGAATTTAGTGAACTCGGTTGATAAATTCCGTATAAAATAGAAACTCATGTGAGATCCTCTATATACTGGCATCTATATTGTGGTTTATCATACAACTATAAGCCAATCACTGAACAATACAATTGTAGACCAGTTGCTTCATCGGAAGGGCATATCACATGAGGATTAGTAATCCCTCCAACCATAAGTACTAATGCTATGTGATTAACTGCTTGTTAACAGAGGTGTTAAATTCCCCTAAACCTTATGACACTCCACTAATATAATTATGTTTTAAGAGTTTTCTGAAATGATCGGTAATGATTGACCAGTATTTTTCAAATTGCTTGAGGAATTAAAAAATTACTTGCCAAAACTTTTGCCAAATGAAAATATTTTTTGCCAAATGTGAATTATTTTTGCCATTGACAAATTTGGCAAGTGGCAGCGCGAACCCTGATACTAACCTCAATATATCAGAATTTGTGGAGGCACTGGCTACATGTTATGTTTTCATTGCTTCGTATGCGCATAAACAAAATATCATTTGTTTTCGAAATGACAATATTGCAATCGTAATGGCCCACTGAAATATCCCTGAATCCGGTCCATTTCCCCCCTCACGTCGGGGAACGTTTAACGATATTAATTTTGTTGAGGCAATTCAATTTAATATGTTTATTTATCATCTAACTGTAAATACAGTATTTGAGTATTTGAGAGCAATACATACTATAGCAGTAGGGGTATACATGGAAATAAACAATACATACACATATACATATTCATCTGGATAACAATTGTCCCGAGGACTTCACAAACAATGTAAGATTACGCACGTAATTTGGACATGTAGCTCGGATGCGATTATTCAGATGCGATATAATTATTGGACCTTTATAATTTTCGGCAACGTGCTCAGTGGATTAGAGGGCATCGACAATGGCTGGGAAAAGCTACACCGGTGTAATCCTTACCAATTCGTCAATATGCTCATTGCTCAACTATATACTGTGTATAATTTGCACCTGCAAATTTCAAAACACACCGCGATGTTCTACATGTACACTCTCTCCCACGAGCAGGCAATACAGAAATATATAATCCACAGCATGAGATATGATGATGTTGTTCCGAATGGTGCGTCTCATCGAGAGAGTCGTCAAGTGACGATTCTGATGATGATGACGACAAGGATGGCGAGTGTGTTGATTGGGTGGAAGCTGGTGATGGTTACGATGACCCCGAAGACGAAGAGACAGTGACTGTTGATGACGACGCCGGAAGTTGGTGGTGACGCTGTTTAATGTATCGGGTCCCACCCTATCAAGGTCGGTATTACATGCAACGACACAGAGACATACCTTCGATGTATGGGCCTATATATAATGCGTCGTGTCCTCCAAAAAATAATGTTTTACAGGATACAAAAAAAACTATTTATCTCTGCATGGTATTAGCATTGGTATCTACCAAAATGTTACATGGTAATCCTTTATTTCACATTTATTTTAAAGATAAACATTCATATTCATATCTCGCCTGATTGATGAGAAAAACATTATTTTATGGATTGATATGACATTTTAGAAGTAAAAATTGGTGAGACATTCTAATGAGGCATGCGACATTTTAGTTATGACTATTTCCTCGGGCTCAACTAATCTTTGTCACTCAGGATGAGGGTTACGTTTACATTGCTGTAGATCTGTATACAGTTCTACACGCATACTAATGTGAACGGGTTGATATAGAAATTCACACAGAAAGAAAACGGTATTCGTTCGTGTGGGCAAAAATCGTGTCCGTTATAAGGCACAGTCAACACCGAGGCATTGCGACAGGCAAATCTGATTTGATTAATTGTTACTCGGGCAAATTTGCACACTTCCGTGACTAGAGCTAGCCTATATTAAACAAACACTGTGCTATGCTTCATTCAGCAGGTTGAGAATTAACCAGTTGCCAATATTATGACCATACTCTCTTTGGGATCGGTTCGTTATATGTGGTATATTCATTGAGATATCTACGCCTTCCAACTGTCGCTGATTTATCATTGTATTCAGGCTTTTGCTCTATGTGATTTCACAAGGTATTTAGATTGGTTCATGTGAAACTAGGATTCGTGGCATCCCCTCTAATCGTTTTGCCCAAGGAAATTAAGCAAGGAAATGAAGAAGATGTTGAATAAATATTAGTTCAGAGTCATATGATCGACGATACCCAGTACACGCTGATATCTAAATTCACACATGGTTCAATGCTGTCATCTGAACGTGTATGAGTATACTTTTAATTGTGCAAAAGAACGAAATATATAATGTTCTATTATATGGCCTCCAGCCATTTTGACTGCCATCATAAACCAGAGTAACCGTTTCAGACCCAAATGAGATTTAATTTTATAGGAAATACCCCCATTCGCTTAATTCCTTCAGAGCATGTTCATTTTACATTACATTGGACAAGAACCAACTTGTATTGATTTTTTGGGGGAAATTTCATACCAATTTCCGTAAGAATAATTTTGTTAGGGATTGGAAGTGGCTGAGACCAAAGGAACAACACGTAGTACTGAGCAAATTATCATACAATATGAATCATAAGAAAACAAGGCACAATTTGCAACCAGTTCAAAACAATATGAACGCATATAAGAGATGTGAGTGAAAAATAATCATATTTTTTACATTCCGGTCGCCATTTTGCCAGCCATCTTTCTAATGGGGTGCTAATTTTTCCTACAAACTGTAGTATAATGTAATAGCATCCAAATAATATATAAATTGTTATACATTTGATGAAATATATTTTCCAACAAAACAGATTAAACTGACTTAGTTCAAATTCTATACTACGGCAGCCATCTTGGACGCCATCTTGGATTATAGGAAAATGCTCAAGGGCGAGGACTCCACACCCACCTAGAAATTGATGCACGCACCACCCAGAATCACAATCCATAGAGAAAAAAACTTTAACAGAGATTTTGTACTTCACCCCTATTGCCCCTTAATAGTTTTGTCAGTTTTGAACTCGCGCGGGAATTCAAAGTGCGCGAATATAAAACGTGCGAAAAATATTACTGCGCGAATTTAAATGCGAGTAAGATAATTTATGTCATCTTTGCGCAACCTTAATTCGTAAACTGAAGACATGAAATTGTCAAATCCAGCCCAGCTTGCAGTGTGTCGCACCTGACATGGATGCTAATCAGTGAATTGACACACCTCTTTACCGATCGATACCTCCCGAGGTTGACTCTAAATCCCATTCTCTGCAGATCTTCTTTTCGCCGTCTAATTATCGTTTCTTCTATCGATCGTGCGCTATCCGAGAATCCTTCGTAAACAACCGGGACGAAGAATGCACGCTCGACTATACATAACATGCGGTGTGTTGGGTTGACAGGGCATGCATTGTGTTATCAGAAGGACGATTACGTCATAGGGTTAGAATTTACTGATTATTCTGGTATCTATAATAAAATAAACTAGGTATGTTAAAGGTACTCAATCCGATTAAACACCCCTAAATTACTATTTCTTTGGCGTCGGGGGGGGGGGGTGGGGTAAAAATTATTTGATTCGAGTCGAGGAACCTACCCATCAAAGCTCAGAGTGATCAGATATCGATTTTTGAAGTTTGTTATTTCAATTGTTTGTGGCCCAGAAACAAGCTTCAAACGGATGGTCTCGATCCATATTGCGGATGTCCCCCCCCCCCCCCGCAAACGTCGGGACGTGAGTCCGTCCGTCCGTCCGTCTGGAGTCCGTAACAACTTTGAAGCTTTATATCTTTGTCATCGTCAGTCGGATTTTAATTATATTCGGTATGCTGATGAAACAACATGGAAGAAAGAACATTAACAGCGGGTGTCGTCCATATATTTTTTCCCCGGAGTTACGGCCCTTATTGAGTAATGGGACTTAGTGTGAAAATGGATTTTACACTTTACATGACTAAATCCTGCGGCACACTCTACAGGCAACATCCCTCATCTGATTGTCACCAAACTTCATATGGATCTTTGTGGTGACCTCTTGATGGGAACTCTCAACCTTTTCCCCAAATGTGTTTTATAACGTGGCCGCCAGCAGCCATCTTGTTTAAATGGAAATTTTGATTTTTGTGTCCGTCCGGGCATATAGGCCTATCACAACCAATAGTTACTGGATCTAAATTAAATTTTGTATGGAGGTTCAGCATCATGGATTCTTTCAAAAGAGTGGCAAAGACGCTGTTTACGTTTTAGCATTTTAGGGTTATCCTTCTTTGTTTACTTTGAAATTATTTCTTTTTGTCCGTTCGTGCAGATCATCTCAGTCATGTGTTATTGGATCTGAATGAAATTTGGTCTGGCGGTTTGCCACATCGGATGCTTTCAAAACACTGCACAATAACGTTGTTTGCATTTTCATTTTATCTGAGTTATCAACCTTAGTTTGTCAATTTTTCGTGATTTTAGTTTGTCCGGTTGATAACTCAAATAGATATGAACCGATTTCAAGAAATCAATTTAGGTTTTATTCAGTCATCATATACCAAACTTAGACATCTTTCGAAATTAAGCCTTTGATCGACCACACCATTCATGTACCTCACGTATATGACACATCTCTTTATATGTACATGTGTAATCACCTCATCCAGTATCTACTTACAAAGTAGCAATGCTGACCCATTTACTTCATCGTTTATTCATGTTGTTTTCATGTTTGCTCATGTTTTCTTCATTATTTGTATCACCTTTTCCGGTCGATCTAGAAAACTTCCTCAATCTATTATAAAAAAATCACACAGAAATGAAATCAACCCACCACACCCGGTCCTCAGCCTCTCCTACGAAATGACTACAAATCAAGTGTCCAGTCCGTACACGGTCCCGCTTACAGTGATTGCCAAGTTCTATTTCCATCATGTCGATATCACTTGAGCAGTACCGTGTATCAATTGGACGTTTTGATCTTAAAAAGAGTGCCCACTTGCCGAAAACATAAAAAATAAGCACAAGTAATCATCAAAGATGGAAAATGAAAATTCACCAATTTCTACTGGGCATTATATTAGCAATTTTACTGGTAAGGGCTGGAGTAGAAAGAAACCCAGGGCCAGTCTGTGATAGATCAACGAAAACAATAACTATATTCCACCAGAACATACGAAGCATACGCCACAAACTCGAAAAAATAGTAGATTTTATCACTGATTACGATATCTTAGCTTTCACTGAAACTCACTTAGATCCCTCGTTTTCCTCAGAAAAACTAGAAATTACTGGTTATTGTAGCCCAATAAGAGAAGACAGAAATTCAGAAGGAGGTGGAATTTGTATATATTTTGCAGAGCATCTAATATATCGTAGAAGACATGATCTGGAGTTTGATTCCTCAATAATTTGGTTCGAAATATGTTCAAAATCGCGACTATTCCTGTTCGGGTTGTCTTACAGATCTGATCAATACTGTCACCCGAGTTATTGGGAATTATTGGAAACATCTATTCATGATGCATTAGACATAACTGAAAACATTATACTAACCGGGGATTACAATTCAAATCTCCTTGATCCGGCCTCAAAATTAAATGATATAATCAACTTTTACACCCTAAAAAACGTAGTCACGTCCCCAACAAGAGTTACTCAAAGTTCTCAAACACTATTGGACCCTATAATTATTAACGGCGATTTTAATCTGCAAGATGCTGATACCATAGATTTGGAAATTTCTGACCATTACGGTGTCTATGCGACCCTCTGTTATGATAATACTCGCATATCCTCTTTTAAAAGACAAATCTGGGACTATAAACACGCTGACTTCGAAAGGGCGGGTAATCTGATAAACGACCTGAAATGGAATAATCTTCTTCTCCCCCTTGAATTAAATGAAGCTGCAGAACTGTTCACTAAAACATTTCTCGATATTATGTACAAATGTATCCCATTTAAACATGTCACCATCCGAACAAATGATAAACCATGGTTTAATTCAGAAATCCGCAGACAGATAAGACGTAGAGACAGGTTGAGATCGATTGCTATTAAAAAAAATACCACAGAAACATGGGAAAAATTTAAACAATGTCGAAATCATATCAATAACATGAAGAAATATGCTAAGGCACAATTTAATGACAATTTAGAAGAACGCATTAGTACATCTGATTCAAAAGACTACTGGCAATTAATTAATTACCTCCTCAACAAGAAAAAGACAACATTAATTCCCCCGCTGTATAGCCTAGAAGGTGGGGTAAAAATGGATTCTAAATCATATGAAATTAACGATTTTGAAAATGCACAAATTCTAAACAAAAGATTCATTTTAAATTCCTCACTTGATGATTCAAGAAAATCATTACCCCCGTTGACCTCTAAAACACAGAATATACTGACTGAAATTCCTTTCGAAATGCAAGAGGTAATTGATGTTATACTAGCTTTGAAAACAAATAAGGCACATGGACATGATGACATAAGTGCTAAAATGTTACGCTGTACTGCACAGCAGATTGCTTTACCGTTGTCATTACTATTTAAAAAATCTCTTGAGGTTGGAATATTCCCGTCTTCTTGGAAAAATGCAAATGTTATACCAATCTTTAAAAAAGGGGACCCCGCTGATAGTGCCAATTACAGGCCGATTTCATTGTTACCTTGTCTGGCCAAAGTATTTGAAAGATTGGTCCTAAAATATGTTTCCACTTTTTTTAATGAAAATAATCTTATTTACGAGCATCAATCCGGCTTCATGGCCGGTCACAGTACAGTTTATCAACTAATTGATATATATCACCACCTTTGCCAGAACCTAGACAAAGGTCTGTACACGTGTTCCATATTTTTTGATATTTCGAAAGCATTCGAAAGGGTCTGGCATAGGGGGCTAATATATAAATTGCAGCAATATGGGATTGCAGGAAAACTTTTGAACTGGTTCCAAGATTACTTAGTAAATAGGCGACAAAGAGTCCTGGTAACCAATACTTACTCTAAATTTGAAATTATACCATCCGGAGTGCCCCAAGGGTCAATAATGGGGCCTTTTCTCTTCTTAATTTATATAAACGATCTGCCCAACAATCTCTGCTCTAAAGCTCGAATGTACGCCGACGACACCTGCATCACTGCTTCTCACTATGACCTACAATCCCTAGCTAGACAACTCAACAATGATCTCGAAATCGTATCACAATGGGCCAACAACTGGCTTGTAAACTTTAACCCAGAAAAGACCAAAGCTATGTCATTTTCCCTAACTAACAAAGACCAGGCCCCAAAACTATTTTTCGAAAACCAAGAAATAACCTTCATTAAATCGCATAGACACCTCGGTCTCGATATCCAAGCAAATTTAAATTGGAATGATCACATTGAAAATATCTGTCGACGAGTATCAATGAGACTATCTCAACTCAGAAAATTTAAATACAGTATCGACAGAAAGACGCTTGAAAAAATCTACAATACTTATATTTTGCCTATAATGGACTATTCTGATATTGTCTGGGCGAACGCACCAAAATACTTGACTGATAAACTTGAAAGACTTCATAAAGAAGCTGCCAGAATTGTAACGGGACTAAACCGATCGGTATCCGATAAAGACCTACTCCTAGAAATCGGCTGGCCCTCGCTCAGTAATAGACGCGAACATCATCAGTTACATTACATATATAAAATTACTAAAAACCTTGCACCCAACTACTTATCAACTATCTTACCTCCTCGTGCTGGCAATGTCTCGAGATACTCAAAGCGGAACCCTGGAAACTTTTATTGTTACTTCTGTCACACAGAACATTTTAAAAAATCCTTCCTACCCTTTATGACACAATCATGGAATAAGCTTCCAATTATCGTAACTGATACGTTTAACCTGAAAGAATTTAAGGTCAATCTTAGTTTTATAGATTTGACCCTAAAACCACCTCCTTATTTTCAAACTGGGAGTCGGAAAGAAAATATAATTCATTCTAAAATTCGCAACGGTTGCAGTGAACTTCGCTTAGATATGTATGATAACTTTATAGCCGAAGGCCCGGTGTGTAATTGTGGCACAGAGATCGAGGATGCCTGTCACTTCTTTTTCGAATGTCCATTGTTCCGACCGCAAAGAACTAAATTATATGATAGACTAGATGAGTATGCTTTCACAATAGTAGACGTAAACCACTTCCTCCGAGGCGCCCCAAGCATTCCACAGCATCGAAACCAGCTACTCTTTTACATTGTACAAAAATATATATCAGAAAGTAAACGTTTCACTTAACGAATAAAAATCTTAAACAACTTACGGCACGGCATGGCATGATATCTACAGAAGAGGACCTCAGGACCGGTATAACATCAATCACCAGACATCATCATCAACATTCTTATTATTACATGTACATTATATCTGTTAATCATCTTGTTTAAACATTTGTATAAATATTGTCGGGAGAGGGGCCACCTTAAGTTGTTATAACTTGTCCCCCAATCCCTTGTAAACTGAGTTACAATAAATATGTTTAAACCAATTAAGCCACATCAGAAAACGAATAAACCTCAGCGGAAAGCCACCTTGGCGGGGGGTACTCTGGGCGGTGCAATTGTTTTGATATTCGGTCAAATAAAGCAACCTTATTCGGGGTACGTGTGGCCTTGCGGCCTGTTATTATTCTAGTACTATGTCATGTCATCTAGTCGTGCGACTTCACGCAGTATATCGTAGCGAGGCACATATAGAGTGCTTGAACATTTCGTACATGTATCGACATATATTTGATCGCCTAAACGTGAAAAGGATAACTGTAGAGATGTTCAGCCTGTAGCTTGTAGGCATTAATTAACTGCCATTTTCGGAAGATGTCTAACAATATACATGTGTTATTCTGATTTGGTAGGTTTAATAATAACAACAATCGCTCTGTTAGTATGCTATACAAATTCAGATACCTTGAATATTGTACGTTCTATTTATGTCTGTATATGCTACAGTTACCATTATATCCTATGGTAAGAACTATCGATATACTGCCAAATCCGGTTATAAACGTTCATTCCACCGTCAGGTTGTGAACAATGTACACTTATTTGGTTATTAATAAGCTATATGCATATTTCAACCTAGTTGACATCGAAATACCGTTGAATTTCTCGTCTATATATAGCGGGCTCTACGTCCAGATCCAGTGGCGGAATTTTTCGTTACTTTTAATCGACTTTATCTAACAAATCATTACAAAATGCTATTTTTATCGAGAAGAGTGATACCTTACGGTCATAATACTGCATTATAGTCTAACATTTATGTTAAACCACGCACATAGTAACTCACGTTTGATCACGTGAGAAGCCGGACTGTTACGAAGTCGCGAGGTCAAATGAGTTTGTATTCATTTCAAATTAAGTTAGCATGCAATTTCGATAGCATATATTTTTCACATTAAATTACTACTTTCACTTTATAACTTGTGGGGTTCAGAACAAACATAATGTCTTCTTTGGAATAAACCGGGTTACTTTTACAATTGTGACATTTTATTGCCGTCATTTTGGTGCTTTTAGATAAGCGGTACTTTACGCTTAAAGTTATGTAAAACACTCCGGTACGGTGATCAAATAGAAACGGATATTGTTTAAAGTATAGTTATTTTTACAAGTATTATATCCAAATTGACAACACACTGTCATTCTTATATATTAATTAAATGCAGCAACTGTCGATGGCAAAATGGGTTTCGTTAGTTTATCGGCGATAAATGCGTCCCGAATCGAGTAGTAAATATTTACGATTGAGAGTAGTTCAGATGATGTTTTCTATGGAGTGGTATGCTCAATTTGCTTCAGGTTTTCGGCGATGTTAGTTGAATGTTACATTCCTCCATTTGGCATAGCGCCTGAGACTAACTCATCAATTTCACGCACCCGAACAAGTACATAATATGTCTTTAAGGCAACCGTTCTTCAAGATAAACCAGTATTATCAATACCGATTACACTTGCTGGTTTACGTCGAAGGAAGATTTGTCTAGGTTAAACCAAGTCACCAACTTGAACTGGTCCATTATTCATTTGGAATGGTGTTCGTTCAGGACAAAAGAGCAGCGACAGTATGTCGGAAAATAAGTGCTGAAGGATTCATATTCTTTGGTGGGAAATGTTCATATAATAAGTTCAACAAAGGTTTTTTGTTGAACTTACTATCTGAACATTAGAAGGGAACTACTCGTCAATGAGTATTTAGTATAGAACGGGTTAATAACCCGATTTAAGTTTAAACGTGAATATTATAGGTAAGTCCCTTGAACAGGCTGCATGATGAGTGAAAAATCTAGCTCTATCAGTCGGTACGATGGGGTGTCTTGATGCATGTGCTTCGAGATAACGCTGTTATCTATTTGCATGTTGATCTTTGATACGTGTTGGGACTAGCTATTGGCGGTGATCATCCCCTTGTAGTGTATATACATGTAAATATAAAACAATCAATTCGTCTGGATGATAACAGAGGGTATGTATTACCACTTTCCTATATTCTGTTTTTTTTTCCTTTCAAAAATATTTTGTCTCGCAGCACATTGTCGAAAAATGGGGATAACTCCACTAAAATAGTCGGGCGGTCCTCACAATTTCCAGGCACGTATGATCATTTTTATGTTTTCGGGCCTCGGGAAACCCACCCACCCTATTTCTTCCGTTTCCGGCCTTTTTTCCAAGCAATTTTGGACACCCACCCTTTTTTTTCCATTTCAGGAATTGTTTTCCGGTCAGTTTTGGACACCCACCCCCCTAAATTTGAGAAAATTATCAATTGACCAACCAAATAGCTGATTATCCCTGATTATCATAGTTTATTGCGCGAGATTTTAATAGAACAATGCATAATGAAGATAACGATACTATTTGAATTTATCATATAAGTGTCATTAATCAAGAAATGTGTCAACATGATCACATTTCTAGGGATAGGCAGAGTGTCAAAGTTTTTATTAAAATATTTATTTTATTTATTCATTTTCATAATATATAGTCACATGCTCTAGTCATATAATCACATTTGAGTATTCTACAGACTACATGGTACAACACATTTAAGATTATTTGATATTTGCTATGTGATATATTGCTTGAACCAAATTGTTTATCAAAACATGTGGAAATACAACTATTCATCCCAGTTCATCCCAGTTTGAAGAATAATGCTAATACCAAACATAACCATGATATACCAATGGCAGGCTGGTAGCCACTGCCTGAAGTAATAGGCTTCGTAATAATTGGGAATAACATATGGATGGATAGCCCAATCTCACTTCTGTTTTGCTCACGATATCAGTGACGATAAAATCTTTGTTACGGTGATTAACATTGCAAGCTGATCCACATTAAATTGTAAAAAAAATTGTTCAATTTATATGTTAAGATTTTATGTTTTACGTTGTCAAAAATCTATTTTATTCCATTATTTATTATATGTTTATTTCCATGTCCCATATGGTCAAGTGTGCTTTCATTTTATCGCTTATTTTCAGCTGAGTTCTGCATAGTTATTCTTATTTTGTTTTATCAGTAGATGGAACCCTGATTAAATTTTATTTTTCCAATAGCGCAGTTTCTTGTTCTATCAAGTTGAATTTGGGTTATTGTTGGCCATTGTGCAACTGATCCTACTTCTGATAACCTCTATGTATAGTATAGCTCTGCTATTAACTAAATATGACCTGTTTCTGTTCAAAACACATCAAAATAAGACTCAATAGCAGAAATGGAAAACAAAATTGGCACATGAAAACACTGCCTTTCGGACCCGAGAGACACCCACCCACCCCATCATACGTGCCTGGAATTGTTTCCGACCCCCCCCCCCCTTGTGCCAAGTATAAAAAATATGTAGGAATACAACGGACAAAAATGTGTCCACGGACGGACTTACGCCTCGACGGACGGACGAACGCACGGACCGGACGAATGTAATACAGTATTCTCACTACTTCCTTCGGTCATTGGGGTATAATTATGATTGATTACTTTTATTATATGATCATTAACTTTTTTCTAAAAGTCCCACCCTAAATATACGAACAGGAGTTGATAACTCACGATATAAACTGGATTTTCCTGTAAATATGAATGGTAGGTAAATAACAAGCTCACGCCACGTCATTAATGATATAATGCATGCATTTGATATACCTCGTGTTCTCCTATCCGATTAGGAGATCAACTGATAAGTCGTCTACTTTTTGCGGACGATTTGGTTTTGTTCTCGGACACGAAAGATGGTCTCCAAAAATGTCTAAATAAACTAGACGCATATACGCGCGTTATTTGTCTATAAGGACATGTCAATACTGAGAAAACAAAATGAATTGTATTCCGAAAAGGATACACCCGAAAGGTGCCAAGTTTTCACATAAATGGGGCTATAGTAGATGTCGTAAAAGAGTACAACTACCTAGGTATAAAATTTTGTGCCAATGGATCTTTTACGAAGGCACAGGCTGAAATACAACTTAAAGGTATGAAGGCAGTATTCTCTTTGAGAAAGTCTCTCCGAGAACATTCCCTGTTCTCTGTTGATTTGTGGGTTAAACTCTTCGATAAACTCATCAAGCCAATCATTCTTTACGGATGTGAGGTATGGGCTTCAGATATAAATTTGAACAGATTAAACACAATACCGTGTGAATTTACTCGCATAAAGTTTTGTAAGTCTGTACTCGGTGTAAGCAAACAGGCGTCAAACCATGTAGTTAGGGCAGAGCTCGGAAGATACCCGATAGTGAACGATGTTCTATTCAGAGCTATCAAATACACAAAGCGAATTTCTGAATCAGATCCACATTCACTCATCTATACCGCAGCTATGTCCAGCGATGAATTCGTCATCCCTGAACACGAATCGGTGAGACTCGGCGTTCCAAAATTAAATGAAATTGTTCCCAATGCCTCAATTCATAAACAGATAAATGACATTAAAGTCAAATTGAAAGAAAGTCACATAGAGAATTATAAAACTGATATTTTCAACGATGACAAATGTTCTGGCGCGAACAAGTTAAGGACGTACCGTGTAGTCAAACAACAGTACAAACAAAAACCATATATAAATATTGTCCAGCATATCGACACCAAGATTGTGTTTTGTGAACTAAGAATTAGTAATCATAACTTGGTAATTGAAAAGGGTCGCCATAAACAGCCAAAAGTGTCACTGGATGAAATAATTTGTAGAAAATGTAACATGGAGGTTGAGAATGAAGAACACTTCCTTATGCGCTGCAACACATATGATAAGATGCGCAAACATTTATTTTATGAGATAGGGATGACGAGTGAGCAATTTATTGGATAGAATGATGGCCAAAAATTCCACTACATATTGCCAAAAACAACGAGCCTCATACATGCAACATAATTTGCAACATGGCCCGGACAGTTTTCAAAGAAAGGTCAAATTCTACTGAGATAATTATGAAATAGTTACTATAGTATATATATTATGTTGAATAATTGTTGACATTGTTATATATATTTATTATTTTGACATCGACTTGTGTGGACGTTTTATGTCATTAAACTATCTATCTATCTATCTGAGTTATTAATAGGAATCGTTGGTTGATATAAATCTCTGGGTTATTTAGATACCAAATCTAGAGAAGAAACTAACTGTTGTGAGGGGTCTGTTTTATACAATGAACTGCTTACAGCATTGAAGTCTATGAAAAATAATAAGTCGCCAGGTGTCGATGGGTATACAGCCGAGTTCTATAAATTCTTCTGGAATGACATTTCATATTATTTACTAAATTCTATAAATACGGCCTATAGAAAGGGTCATATGTCACTGACACAGCGTCACGGTATGATTACTTGTTTACCTAAACCCGGAAAGGATAAATCGTATATAAAATACTTGAGACCAATCACACTTTTGAACGTCGATTATAAATTAGCTGCTACTGTAATAGCAAATAGATTGAAAACTCAATTGGGCTCAATGGTGAGCGATACACAGAAAGGATTCATAAAGGGTCGTTCCATTGGAGAATGTACACGCCTAATATATGATTTGATTTTAGAATGCGAGGAACAGAAAATCCATGGTTTAATGCGTCTTCTAGATTATGAAAAAGCATTTGACTCTATAAAATGGGACTACATACAGAAAACATTGTTTTTTGGCTTTGGCGACTCGATATGTAAATGGGTATCAACACTATACGAAGGAGCAAACAGCTCAATCATCAACAATGGACACTTATCACAATCTTTTAATATTGAAAAAGGGGTCAGACAAGGCGACCCATTGTCACCTTACCTTTTCAATACTGTGTATTGAAACATTTGCAGCTACTTTCAAATATGATAACGACATTAAAGGTGTGAGAATAAATGATACAGAATACAAAATAAGCCAATATGCAGATGATTCAACACTTTGGCTTGACGGTAGTGAATCATCGCTCAATGGAACTATAAATTTAATAAAATCCTTTGAAAGAGTATCAGGGTTGAGAGCAAATTTTGAAAAAACAGAAGCGGTGTGGTTTGGGAAAAGAAGAGTGTATACAAAATCATTACATACAAACACTAATTTAAGATGGAATCTCAGAGGAAAGTTCAAAACTCTTGGGGTGTTATTTAACTTGGAAGATCCCCTGTTAGTGTCTGAAACTTGGGAAGAAAAAAAATGTAAAATAGAGAACATATTAAAGCATTGGGCTTTAAGGACACTGTCCCATATTGGGAAGGCCACTGTAATAAACATGCTGGTACTCCCTATAATTATTCAAACAATGTCTGTGTTACCAGATCCGCAACCTAAGATACTAAAGGAAATGCAGGGCTTGCTTTTTGGGGTTTTTTGGAATGGAAAGCGCGATAAGATAAAACGAGATACTCTCATTCAAGATACAGAAAAGGGAGGCCTAAAAATTCCAGATATTAAATACTTCACAAAATCGCTGAAGGTCACATGGCTGAAGAAACTACTTGACCCCTTAAATTGTTCTGAATGGAAATTACTATTATTTAACAAAATTTACCAATACGGTGGTTTGGCCATGCTTAATTTAAATAAGCCCAGTTTGTTGAGAATATCAAAAGAACTGAATATCCCTTCTGGAGAGATGTAATATCTGCATGCGCATTGATAGCATCGGAACCCATAAATGTAGAAGATTATAAGAGTCAACCGATTTTCCATAATGTACATATGAAAATACAATATAAACCCATATATTTTAGACAATTGATAGACAAACAGGTTTTATATATTAATGATATTTTGCGAGAGGATGGCACATTCATGAATACAGAAGAACTATCGAGCAAATACAGTTTGAAAGTGAACTATCTGACCCTTCAAGGAGTAATACACTTCATCCCTTCAACTTGGAAAAAAATAATAAAAGCCTCGAAAAATAAATTGGAGAATATTCAAAAAAGCGAACTTGTTGGAAAAATCATACAAGAAGACAAGTTGAATAAATACCTCTATTGGAAATTCATAAACTCGCTAGTTCCACACAAACCGTGTGCGCAAGTTGGGTGGTGCCAAAAGCTAAATCTCGATCCAATGCAAATTAATTGGAAATTTATCTATGCAAGAGTCTTTCAAGTTACAAAAAACACAAAACTGCAAGCCTTCCAATTCCAAATAAATCATAATACCTTGGTGACAAATGTATTCCTAGAAAAATGTAAAATTACAACATCAAACCTATGCACTTTTTGTGAGACAGAAAGGGAAAGTATACAACATTTACTTGTTACCTGTCAAAAGGTAAAACAAATGTGGAACCAACTATCGGTACTGTTGGACTCAAAATGTCATTTACAACTTCCCTCAAAAACAGAAGATATACTCTTTGGGATAAGTACAGGAACAAATGTACTTGCAATAAATAGCATAATTCTGTTGACAAAGCGGTATATTTACGTAACAAAATGCTGCAAAAACAATTTAAGTTTTGAAGCAGCCGTTCTTTTCTTTAACCAAGAGTATAACATTGAAAAACAAGCATGTAAATGGAATGTCTCACTTAGAAATGCATTTGTGAAAAAATGGGACAGTGTCCTAGATATGGTCTCTTCACCCGATCATTGAGAAGTTTCCCCAAAGAGGTTTAAAAGCCCAACATTATTTATTAATCCCAATGAATATATTGTTGACATTTGTCCCAATTATGTTAAAAAAGATTATCTATTAAATCACAAAACCATAGTGTACATAGCACAGCATAAAAGTCCATTATTACAGAACTTTGAACTTTCTTAAAACCTAGTTTCCTCTGCAGTTTCTCAAAGTATAAGACCAAAATCATTAGACGAAAAAGTTTTCTGGCAAATATCGTGTAAAACACATTTGAGTGGCATGGCGACAAATTAATTTATACACAGGGTCATAATACACAGTGTCTATGATTATTAATTTATGTATGAATTATGTATTTATGAAATACACCACTGTAATAATTGATAAATTGTATCAAAAATATGAATAACTGATCAAAAAAAATAAAATCTCTGGGTTAAATTTTGACTTGTTGAATCACAGTGTTGTGCTTTCGATAGATCCATGTACATATATACACGGGTCGGTAATGTATTTCAGGCCTAATGGGTTTGATAACATTGGTAGATCACACATGTATATTAAAACACTTATTGCATTGTTTCGAGGTTGACATGGGGATTTGTCAACCCTTGAAAGTTAATATGTGTGTTAAATTTTATTGTATCAGGAGAGGGGCTTCATAATTTGGAAAAAAAAAAATGCAAATATTTTGCAAATAAAATGCTTCAAGTCAAATTTAGTCAGGTGCAAATTGTAATTACTTGTAAGCACAATATAACTCAAGTTTGAGCTATTGCCATTGGTTGACGTCCGTCACCCGTCGTCCGTATGTGCGTCCGTCATCCGTCAATTCCAACAAATTTCATATGGATTTTCCGGTTATCCCCAATATTAGATCCATCGATTGCCCACCCCATCCGAAATTTGTTAAAAACACATGGCTGCCATGCAGCAGCCACCTTGGAGTTTACGCTTTGCATGCCTAAATCCTTTGGCACACGCTAGAAACCACATCCCTCATTAGATGGTGAATGACCACTAGATAGGAGCCGTACCCCCCCCCCCCCCCGAATTTCGTTGAGAAACATGGCTACCAGTAATCAATTTGGATTTTACATTTTAATTCGTCGGCACATAATGCAGCCAGAATTGGAGAATTGTATTGAAATTTTACAGGCATGTCTATGATCACCTCTATATATAGATAAGAGCTATTGGTTTGAACGATTTGAGTTGAAAAACATGGCCACCGGCAGCCAACTTGGATTTAATCTTTGCGTGACAGACCACACCCTCGTCCGTCCGACCATCAACAAACATTATATGGTTGGGAACCATCAAATATTTCAGAATATCGTTGAAATACATGGCCATGAGCAGCCATAATCTTTGAATAACTACATGTAAATCCCTTCGGCACAAGATATAGGCCATGCACACACCCCATCCGTCACAAAACTTCATATGGTTCTTCACTGTGACCTCTAGATGAGAGCCATCATCCCCCCCCCGAATTTCGTTAAAAAAAACATGGCAGCCAGCAGCCATATTGGATTTCACCGTTGAATTCATCGCCACAACCTGCAGCCCACATTTATTGGATAAATGTTTGAAGTAAAGACATGTTCATCTACACAATACAGTTCCGTCACTGAATTGTTTTTACTTTCATTCTTACTTTCCGCCTCCCAGGTGGAGTTTTAGTGCCATTGATATGTTCATTGATCATGCAGCGGGGCGTGGTAAAAGTGAGAAATTACTTCGTAGAATTTGATCCTCTATTATGAAGATGTATCACTTTTTTGTGCAAGATTTAGTTTTTGAAAAATATACCATGGTTACCAGTGCTGAAATAAACTATATTTGCGTGACTTTTATGTTATTCTGACTATATAATTTATATCTGTGTTACTTTCAGGGAACACGATGAAGTTGTTCTGTGCTGCTTTGCTTGTTGTCTCCATTCTGGCCCCATGTGGCGCCCAAACATTTGGAAAGCATGGCTTCAATAACTCTGTCTGCTTCTCCATAACAGACTCACGTAAGCAAGACAACATCTCTATACGTAATACTTGCACAAGTTAGCGCTCACAGAAAGATTTCGCAACTATTAAAGGCACGGGCGGCGTTCTTTGCAAATCGCCAACAGAAGGAATATTAAAATATATATAGTTTTGTTCATATGCAAACATTTCCATACAATTTAGTTGTTACAGTACATGATGAAATAGGTATTGTAAACATATTGGTCTGGAACATGTGTTGGTATATATATGACATGTAATATACCACACAGTTTCATACAAAAAGCGAGGACATCTGAAACATTGAATTAATAAAAATCATTACCCACCGAGCCACCACGACGAAATGCCACGAGTTATTACACGGTTGTTTCCTGTCATCAGATATTTGAAGGATATTTTCGGGATAAGCAACTTTCCTTAAGGCGACCAATTTTGAATGAGGATTTCCATGCAAATCCGCGGAGCAAAAGTTATGCATGGAACAGTTGTCTGGGGTCCAAAAACAAGCATATCATTAAACAGTCATAACATTTAGCTGGCATGTGCGCTATGTAAATTAAATTAAAAAAATTTGTCTGGAATTACATCACATGACCTACATTTGAAAAATCATTAATAAAATAAAAAAACAAATACACCAATATTATAATGGAGCATGTTCCAAGCGGACCCGCCAGACAAATACCTGTTGTTTCCTATACCATATGAAGTCACACTCGGAAGCATGTGCAACTCGGTACCTTTTGCTCCGCAGATTTGCATGGAAACCTCCATGTTCACTGTGATTCTTTTTTAGCTGGCAAACCGCCTCGACCGATCCTGTCAAACGCGTTCGAGGTCCATGTCGAGTTTGCTGTTGAAAACAAGCGGTACACGGGAGAAGCTCACGAATACTTTGACTACAACAACCAACGAGGAATGATTCGACAGATGACTAATGGTGTAAAGATGTCTGGATATTACTATTACGGATCAAATGAATATCTTATCATAGATCCAGTATCCAGTAGGTATTCATTATAAAAACATGACTACGTTTAGTAAGTCGTTAAAGGGACCAAGGCACTCGCTGTGGGTAAATATGCAAACAATATAAAAGTATGTAAATCATCGCTATACTAAGAAGAGCATGGATAAACTTTGTTCTTATATTCAATACTGAAAGTTCTCCAATAACGACATTTCGCATGTTGAAACCACGCATTGTTGTGAAGACAAACTATTACAGTGATTTGTCAACAAACATCCTAATCGTGTAGAAAGTTCAAATATTTCGGTTAGAATATGACTTTCAGAATATTGTTCAATGCTATGACATTTTTCGATGATGACCGTCAATTTATTATTAAACTTTGGTATATTGTTGGACAAATTAGACTTTTATCGGTAATTCCATTGTTTACATAACAATAGTTTTGATATGCGAAGTCACATTATTGGAGAGTTATTAATCAAGAAAATGATATCAAAGTCAATCTATTTGTTCATGTACTTGTTGGTGATAGTCGTTTTACAGAGTTTTAAGTAATTCGCATGAACCCACTTCTAATGCTTAAAGTGTGGAATACTATTATGATGGAATACTGTTATGGTGGAATACTATTATGATGGAATACTATTAGGATCACCTCCTAATGGAACTTTCGGCGCGCGCCTAAAGCACCAAAGACATGCGCCATTAGTAGCACGCCGACAGCGCCAAAATGTGCACCGTAACGGCTGACATTTTGGCGCTTATGGCGCTTTCGATGCGCTACTAATGGCGCATGTTTTGGCGATTTCGGCGCGCGCCGAAAGTTCCATTAGGAGTAACCCTATAATAGTATTCCATACTATAGGGTCACTTTGCTAAATTGATTCCCCCATCAATTATAACATTATACATTGGAATGGTATATTATGAAATTATGAAAGAATATAAGCAGACAACATGACAGACTAACCGATAATACAAGGATTACTATTTATACAGGGGAACTCCAAACGTCAGATATAAGCTTCGATAGTAGATAACGCTCATTGCGCATGGCGGGACATTATTGCACATCAGTGAATGAGGCGTCTTGGTTTTTTAGTAATCGACAGTGAGGCACGAAATTCCCCATCTCATGTTCATTTTGCAAAATATAGTGTTGCTGTGCCAATCTAGTTTGGTAAAATACCTTTCGAAGCTCAATTCATCAGTGTTACTGCATGGGTTTGCTCATGCATATAATATGTTATAAATATATTATATGTTTTTGAACCCACAACGGGCAAAATGGGTAACTTTGTCGACGTTTGATCCGTTAACAAGAGCGATTTACACGTGGTTTGCAAATTATCTAGGTAAGATAGGTAAAACACTGTGGCGTGGCTTGTGGTAATAAGTCATATTGTGTGAATATTAATTGCCCCGCTCAAAGCTATTGATTGGTCGAGCATCGAATTATTCAATGGCGCGATTCCTCCCGCATGAAATAATTTATTCTATGGGTGTCTTTAGACCAAGTCAATTGTAATGAGATCTTGGTCTAGCTTGAATTTGACTGAGGGGCAATATCAAAACATACTTCCAGACCAACCGCGGGGGAAACATTTCAAGATAGTGCAAAAACCTTCCATGAAGTGATCCATGTACTGTGTACTATCTCGTTATTCACACCGTGATTATGTGTTATGGATAATCAATATAACAGGCTTGCCTGATATGTGCCTCATCCTCAATCTTTCAGAGTCTTGTATTGTGGAAGCCTTGAGTAAAAGCGACCACACCTTTCTCCTCGGATACAACAAGACCAATGGTATGATGTTCTCTGCAGCCGGTGCACTACGGTTCACGCCGTCTACCACAGAAGTATATGCAGGTCGCGTGAGGACACGTGGTATATGGACTGACAAATGGACGTCGTGTCACTACTCGCCCACTCTGGATGCCTCATACTCATTGGACTGGTACTTCGCAGGTATGTGCTATAGGTGAGCAGCCAGGACCCAAAAATGGCCACATTTAAGGAGTGTAATTTACCTATGGTACTTAAGCGATGTTTATATGTCATATGAAAGGTTAGATTATATGCTACAAGATAGGCCCTGTCAAAAATTTGAAAGTGGAAACTGCCTCCAAAAAGGTGACCCGATTTTCATGAAATTGGCAATAATTGTAGCCACTATCACAATAAAATACAGTTTATGTTATACTTTTCCACTAGATATTAAAATGAATTGTTTGGGGTCTCTGTCGCTCACATAATAAGTAAAACATTATAAGCTATCACTATATGTGCACACAACTGGTAATTCTTCATAGCTGGCTATCTACAAATGATGGCAGACGTTCCATTGATAGAATGGCAGAATATGTATATTCGATTGTGTATTGCTTAAAGATACTCAATCCGATTCAATGGTCTCCATATCATCAGATTCCAGCAGCAACAACAACATTCCCTGAAATGACTCTTCAGCTATCAGAATCGATTAATTGCCAAAACATAATGCTAACCACTGTAACAATATAGTATAAAATTGTTATTTATCACAATTTTGTTCAACGAAATTTGGCCTGATTGTCAAATATCTAACACCCAAAGCCACTTGATGTTAGAGATATCCATCTTCATCCGCAATTCGGTCCGAGGCCGTCGGCTTGACGAATATTTGCCAGGCAGCCAAAAATTACATATCTCGCGAAATAATTGGGATTATTCATCTTTAATGGGGTCGTGGAATGCCACGACTTATTGCACAATTGATACTTTCAAAATATTTAAGGACGATTTCGGGCATATGTCAGTTGCATAGCAACTTGTGGAATTTCCTAAACTTCACTGCGTTTGTTATAAACAATGAGGTGTGTGTATTATATTAGTCCATATAGTTTGTCTTTCACATTTTGGCACATCTACGTCACATTTCCAGGCAAACTTGCCAGTGTGTGAACGTATACTCTTATACAGCAGGCCGTAGATTGTGTTCACCTAATACTATTACAAAATTGTTGGTTTTACATGTAGCGTCATGTTTTGAATTTGTTTAAGCATATTTTATTTGTAATACAAAATGTAGTGGGGCACAAGATACAAAACTTAATGAATCCTTCCCTGGTATATATACATTGATATAAACAATTAGTTTGACCCTTTACCCAACAAACCGGCCAAAAACGGCCAAATAAAGCTGCAACAGCCTAAATTATCTTGGGTCTGTCTCAATAAAACCATACAAATATGGATATCATTGGAACCGGCTCATTGACCACATTGTGATAGTTACAGTTATGCCCTGTGCCAATGCATTCTCTTATATATGCGAGTCGACCATAGGTCGCCTCGCATATATAAGAGAATGCATTGGCCTAAAAAAAAAATTCGAATTTTTTCTTACATTTGTTAACAATTAGTATGTGTTAAGCCAATGCATTCTCTTATATATGCGAGGCGACCTATGGTCGACTCGCATATATAAGAGAATGCATTGGCACAGGGCCGCTCTGTTGGGTAAAGGGTTAACAAAGTGGTACAATAAGTAACTTATTTACAGCTGCATGTAGTGAATGGGAAAGATTACTGGTGGAAGATTGTTACAGATCATTGAAGAAGGATGAAATGAGAATGATAGCATAATTGCTGAGGCGAAAAACATGTTTTAATTGATAATTAATTTATTTCCGTGAAACGTTTAATCTGCGCGTTAAGTTTGAAAAGTTTCACATTGATATACATTAGTGTATTAATAAAACTGAATGCATAAACTAATACTTTTCGGTCAAAACTTCGTAGAAATTTGTGCTGTTTTGCTATTTGTTGGTTTGTTTGTTGCTGTCGGGAGATATATATCATATGTGCTATTGTTACAGCCTATGCGACATGGGATGAAGCGGCTGGATACCCACAGGCACCAATCCGCGCCCACATTAAAGGTATCGCATACAGTGGTTCCAAGTCTCACGAGTTCGAACATGAGTATGACTTCTTCCATTTCCGCCCATTCATCCGGGATCCAACAGTATTCGAGGTGAGCGATAATAGTTGATAATGGTATTACGTATGGGTTCATTCCGTCTGTCCGTCCGTCGTTCGGTTTGCTCATGAACCACCATATATAGGGTAGGTATATCCACATGGAATGTCCATTTATTTGTTGCAGAGTTATGGTCCCTATATATAGAGTAAAGTGCATACGCGTGCCATCTTTGGATCGTTGTATTTCAGTCATCGTAGGTCGTGTTTAAATTTGTTTACTATGCCCATGCGTTAGCATGATGGAAACAATATCCACGCGTAGCAGGTCTTGCCCATTCGTTTTTCCCCCTGACGTTATGACCCTTAGAATGTGAATACGTCCATACCTGTATCTCCGTCATCTTAGATCGGATGTGAATTATCTTCGGCATATTCACGACCAGCCATTATATCCACATGTACAGGTTTTGTCCAGTCATTACATGCATGCCGGATTCAGACATCTTCCGAATTAAGCCACCCCAGAAAATTACTAAACTTCAACGAAAAGCCACCGTTGTGATAGATAATCTGTGCCGTGCACTTTTTTTTATTATAGCAATACGTATTTTGACTGTAATAGCTGGATAATTAAAGCGATATCGCGTTATTAAGATAGTGGCGCTAAGGAGACAATGTTTCCACCATACAGTGTTCTATTGCTAGAAATTTGCTTTTATATTAAAATTGACATTTTTTAAAAACTATGTGGTAATGATCGAATTTACTGTGGAATATATATTATATCTCCAACTCAATTGTACTCCATGACAGACACCTGCTGGAGTAAGCTGCCTGGGCAGGAAAAACTTCAAACCTCTTCCACCCGTTGCTGACGCATTCTCATTCACGTCAGAAACCATCGACAAGACACGGGACAAAGTTACATACATGAAGGTTCGTCAACATATTGTAGATCATGCCGTGAATTTCTACTCTGGCTACGTCTGCAGAGATGTAGATGTAGATGTTTTATTTACTCAATAAATATATTACAATATATTAATGCATATAAAGCAGTTCAAAGGTCAGTCATATTTATTGTGCGGGAATGGCATAGCCAAGCTGTCTTCGTATCACCCCCTCATAAGTTTCACATATCATTCATCAATGGAGATCGCATGACATCAGTTCAAAACCTTGGAACATTTTGAAAATAACATTGAAATAATAACACAGGCAATATATTCCTTAGTCAATACTAACTGTATATAATGCATTTCAAAGCAGGTGATGGTCTCATTTGAGATTGTATCGCTGCGACTAATGTGAGCTAAGTTAGGGTTAAACAAAAAATGATTACGCCCGGGGAAAGTGCATGTATGATCATAAGCTATTCAAAGCGAACTAGGCTTAAAAAAGAGTCCAAATTAGGTCACCGCTAGCGGAGCTGGTCTGTCACATTATTATTATTTTTTCACAGAGAGTGATTACAAACTGGAATAGTTTATCAGATTTCATTGTTTCCACTGAATCGGTTCAACAGTTCAAGGAGCTATTCGATAACAACTGTAACGAGCGGTATGTGTACGACTAAACGTCATGGATAACATTAAAATTAATTAAATCATTTACGTTATTATATACATGTATGTTATTATGTGAAAGAGGTAAATGTCATGGCGACTTACTCCCCAAACATTAATGATGCTGCTGATGATGATGATGATGATTATAATACTTTGTTAAGTACCAGGTATTACTAAGACACATGTTACCATTATGTTCTGTGTTATGAATTTCCCCGTCAGATCACAGGCTCTGAACTTGTCGAATGTATGATATATCAACATTGTAACCTAAGCAACCACAAATTGTATACAACTGAGATCATGTGTCGTCTACCATGATCATCAGAGACCTACACCGCGATCTTCAACTGAACGATTTAGGAGATGAGGAGCGGGTCATATCAAAGTGGTTAGCACTTGTGCCCCAATTCCTGTCTGTCGTTACTGTTGTATTGGCAATACAAATATGTTTAACCTAAATGATCAATTTGCCAATAGTAAATGGTATCCAATTGTTCAATCTTATTATGCACAACAAATGTTGCCAGAATAACAATCAAGTGTGAACCTCCAAGTTTACATGCCCTAGATTCGTGGCAATCATGTTGTACATATACTGACTTTTGTTCTTACATATGTTATATACTATTTGCAGTCATAGTCCGGTTATTTCCAAGTAGTATAAAATTCGTCAAATATTATAGAGTCAAGCGACTGTCAAATGCAAAATGCCCAACAACGTACTTCTTATCTGCGATTCGAATGAACTACCAATTTTATTTCTATAACCAACAAACAACCGCTATCATTAATAGTGACTCTACAAATTTGGCAATTTTTTGCCACTTGATAACAAATGGACTCTGAATAGATTTAAAATATGAGATTCCCTGAAAACGGCCTTCATAATAACAATATTGGAATTTGCGATTTTCCGAAATTGACCTTCACGCTGACAGTATTGGAATTTGGATTACGATTGTGTATATTACCTTTCTCACAGGAGCATTTTGACGGCAAGCTGAAGATGGTAAAATACAGTTACCGCCCTCTGCCAATAGAATATAGCAAATATGGTCACAATTATCTTACAGAAATCCACGATTTCAATACGGGTAAGTTGTTTCAATATTAATTAGAAGCATGCAAGCTATTTGACCCAATACATGTAGCTTAATTGATTGTATTCTTGTCTTCGACTGATTTTGACAGTACATCATCATTTATAAGAAACCAAACTATTCACACATATTTATCTTATTTGGTCGCATGCCATGGGAACGGCAACTGAAATAACTGTATCACCGTTATACGCGCGTGCATGGTAGCGCCATCGAAGATGCTCGTGTTCTTTGAATGTGCTTATTATACACTTTTCAGACAGGAACTCCTCGATAGTTTGATACGATTTGACAGTATGACCCTGGAAACATCACTTTGTAGGAACAGTTACATCCTAAGTCATTCTATACTGCCAGTTTGTGATGGTTCGGGGATGATTTTTTACGGTCCCTTATGTACAAAATAAGCTTTTTCGTAAAAACATTTTTTTTGGCCATCTAGGTGATAATTAGATTCATTTTGCCGTTCCCCTCAAAACCAGTGGTCCCAAAAGAGCATGATAATAAGGAAAATTCCATTGTGCGAGTAATAACAACGACGAACCCCGCGAAGTTTGATGTCTGTGAGTTCACTCTTGATCGAGTCGGTTCACTCCCCGTTGAACACAATGAAATATGCATTAAGTTGCACAACTTTTCATCAATTCATGTAAGTTAAACTGCCTCTCTACGCGTATATATGTGCCTTATAATAGGACGGCTAACTGTCATATAGCAACGGAATCGTTAACTTTGTGACACAGACATGAAATTTGTCATGAACGGTCCGTGTGAAGACAAACCATCTTATTATATTATCATAAACTTTCTTCTAAAAGTCCCATACTAAATGATGGGCAAAATAAGCTGATAAATCACTATATCTACCTGGTTGTTCTATAAATAGGCCAGATGGGTTAATAACAAGATCACGCGACGTCATGAGTTATTAATAAGAAGTATGTTCATGGCAATGTAATGACATTTGGTAATATTTTCATCATACTGTTTATTAATTTTTGACTTGTTGAAAAACATTGTTGTGCATTTTATGGATGTATATATATGGGTCAGTAAGGTAGTTCAGGCCCAATGGGCTTGATGCCATTGGTGGATCATATAATAAAACACTTATTGCATGGTTTCGAGGTTGACATGAGGATTTATCAACCCTTGGAAGTTAATATTCACCTCGGCCTGCGGCCTCGGTGAATATTAACTTCCTCGGGTTGATAAATCCTCATGTCAACCTCGAAACCATGCAATAAATGTTATACAATTATTGCATTCCTCCGAGGTTAACATAAGGAATTATCAACCCGAGGAAGTTGATATTCACCAAGGCCGAAGGCCGCGGTGAATATCAACTTCCGAGGGTTGATAATTCCTTATGTTAACCAAGGAGGAATGCAATAACTGTTTTATTATATGACGGCGATTATATCAAATGCAAGGGAAATCTACTCAGATATGATCCTTCTCTGTCAAGATTCTGCTCAATTCATCTTCGTTTATCGTAGCAAATCTGTCGGCTGTCGCCATGTTTATATTTGACAGACGTGAATGTAGTTTCTCTAGACCCAGTTTTCTAGACTGGTTCCCGAGCCAAGTAAGCTTCACCCGTGTATTTCTGACGAGAAGCGAGTCAGTCGTATGCGTACCAGGCTACCTAGTTTCAAGATTCCCCATTCGTAATGTACGCAACGTCATTGGCTGTCACATTTAGCGCGTAGGGAAAACCCATATCTATTTATAGTAAGAGTCAGCGGAATGTTATATTAACCTGCTGAGCGTTATATTAACCTGTGGCGCTATAAAAGGTATAAAAGGAGCAGTGGACATTGGGAATTATTCATAATTAGGCATGGCAATTTACTATGGGATTTGGAGTAGAAAGTAATGGTCATATAATAAATAATAATGATGATTGACAAACCAATCATAATGTTTGACACATACATTCTAGAAGTTGTTCTTCCCTGTGGATGTTTGCTAACTCAGAAGTATTGTCATACACATGTACTTGCAAGTGTTGTCAATGTACCCGATGACCAGCTGGAAAAATCGCTTGGAATATTTTCTTGAAATTCTTCTAGATGGTTATATCTACTATACTTTTGAATGATAACACATATAACCAGATACTATGTGCCTTTGATTGTTTTATCGGTTGTTATAGAGCGATTACATGTCACGAGAAACTGTTCTTTCATGATCGATTCTTGATAACACACTTCAATTTCAGATATTTCAATGCAAAATCAAAAAAAGGAAAATCCACATTGCCTTGTAACGCGAGAGAATTATACTGCTACCATGAGGTATAAAGCAGGTGTATGTATACAGGGACGGCACATATATAAGCGCAATGTGGGTATAGGGGGTATACAATCATGTGGTAAATACATAAAAGCCTGAAATAAAATGGTAGAATTGAGTTCGTATATAATCATGTAATGTATATTAATACATTTTAAAGACATATAACATCATATTCAGGATAGTGATTAGCCAGTTCCGTGCAGGAAATCTCAATCGTTCCAATGCCATTCACAAGTTAAAGTCCATGCATATCCGTAGTAGAAAAAAAAACAGGAGAAAAAAATAGAACCATATCCTGCTACCATTATTTATCCTCTATAAAGAGTCTCAAAATCAATAATTATATCTATGCTTACTTGCAATATGTATGTAATATTCTAAATTTAATTATTGGCATAGCTGCTTGTGAAATTAAATTTGAAATTCCACATCCATGCACCCATAATTGGTAACCCGTGTATTGCCAAATTTCCAGGCGTTGCTTACGTGACCGATGACCAGCAAGGTAACTGCTCTGCATCGAAAATTCCTATGACGGGTTTCGACATGGAACAACGAAACAACAGTCATTATGTCCGCATACGATCTGCCAAAGAATTCTTTTACTTCATGAAAAATATGCCATATTCATACGAAGGAGTTGTGAGTATATATAACTTTCTAAAATTCAAACATGATAATCTCCCTATTGATATATTTGTGTTATTTATCAATAACTTAAAGGGGTACTGTACTAAAATGTTGTTGTTAGTTTCTATAGTCTCTGTTTTGTAGAATAAGGTAACCCGATTTGCATTATTTCAAAGTCTGTTGAGTACGAAGTAATGTTATACGGATGGCAGATTTGCCGGAATGCGTAAATATAACTATCGTCGTCGAGTAATTTTTATTATAGTTTTCAAGCAAATGTATCAAATAAATGCTATAGTATATGCATAATAGTCCAATATACTCATTTAAGTTATTGTATAGTCACTAGGCAGTGAGTTGCTTGAGTTCACGCCCCGTATCAACATAATGTTTTACACGTGTTGTCAAATGCACTTTTCGTCAATTAATATGATTACATCTTGTACACCGAAATTCGTAATTTATATCAAATTATTAACTTTGATTTTAAGAAACACCTGTTAACCTGAACCTTCACAGAAGACATCTTCAACTCAAATTACTTCTTTTTCTATAAATAATATCGACATTAGATCATTGTTATTACCCGGAATTTATAGATATTGGCGAAATGTTGAAAGCATTTACAAAAAAAATCTTTGTATTTATATGCCGGTACTATTTGTATTCAGATTGGGTATCATATAATTTCAATTTGGCAAGTTACGTTTGAAATTTTGAAATTTGCAACAAAACAAAAATAAAATCATTTGGCAAAACTTTTGGTAAGAGACAATGTTAGTCCAGCGCCATCCATGTCAATAAGACAGAAAATGTCAGGTTACTACGTTTTCAACTTTTCGGTGAACAAACACATGGACCAGTCTATCGCGCGAAATTCGACAACAATTGTTAACGGAATTAAAGTGCATTTAAATGAATGATTTTCGTCTCAAAGTTGATATAACTGCTTAATGAATGAACACTGCTATCGAGCTGTCGTCATGTTGTATTTATGCCCACTCAATATCTCTTTTTGAATAGACTGGTTCCTGGTCGAAAGCTGCAACAATCTGAATAGTAGTAACCTGACCCCTCGAGCGTCAATAAGGCATCCTGTAAAACGCAGAACTATCATTATTCCCATGAGTATCTTACCAATCTGATTTAGCCATGAAGTCACTGGATCCAAATATGGAAATTGGTGCAACAGTATAAGTAAAATTTCCATGGAACTGCAGTAAATTCCGACATGATACTTTTGTACAACTTCCATACACCCTTCTATACAAACAAATCTACATATTGACGTACCCTTATTTTTCATATTTTGATTTAAAAAATAGAACATAAATATTACTGTTTAACCCTTTACCCAACAAACCGGCCAAAACCGGCCAAATAAAGCTTCAACAGCCTAAAATATCTTCGGTCTGTCTCAATAGAACCATACAAATATGGATATCATTGGAACCGGCTCCTTGACCACATTGTGATAGTTACAGTTATGCCCTGTGCCAATGCATTCTCTTATATATGCGAGTCGACCATAGGTCGCCTCACATATATAAGAGAATGCATTGGCCTAAAAAAAATCTTTTTTTAACACTTTTTACCATTCTTACAATTTTATAGTTTTTAATGTGTTAAGCCAATGCATTCTCTTATATATGCGAGGCGACCTATGGTCGACTCGCATATATAAGAGAATGCATTGGCACAGGGCCCTTCTGTTGGGTAAAGGGTTAAACCTTTCTATACGATATACTCATTGACGTAATAATTAGTTGGTTGTGCTTCAACGATGCTTAATAACGACGGAAATACATTCCGATCGTAGTGCGATTTTCTATAAACCGAACACCTCTCTAAACCGATTTACCGGTATGATCGTTTGTTGAATTTATATACTAGCAGAACATTTCCCTCCACTATATAGGACTTCTTCTGTATTTGTATTATCTGTTGTGTTCTTATTTTTCCCTAAGATGAATAATAGCCCATTTCATGGTATACAACTGACTGGGAGAATCAATATAGTATAGAACGCAATAAACAGCATCGCCAATACATGTATGGCTTAAAGTCAACAAATATACCATACCACCGCTCACCAATGTCATATTCTTTCATTTCGTTTTTTTTTCAGCGAACAAACCGTGGAATAGACTGTGACGCATGGATAGCTCCTAGTTACACTTATATCACTGGTATTCTTTCCAATTGGGAGTGGTATTTCGCTTCGGTAAGTCCGCTTCTGAGGGTACGTTCATACACTGGCAAGTTTTCACGCAAGTTTTGCATGCATTTTCTCATAGAAACCCACATGCATGGTGCCATAATATGAATGGAAACATGTAAATAAAATGCACCAGTATACCACAGCTAACCACGTGGAAAGTAACAAACTGTGTAGTTTAACTAATAGCAATGATATGGATATTTGCCTGTAAATAGCATGCAATTATATCGCAAGAATAAATCCTACAGGTATTTTAAGGCAATGTGTTAGTAGCACCGTTACATGTTGAACTACAGACAATTTACTCCTCAAGTTATTAGCTTTGGTAAATATGCATTGTATATGCATGTTGTTGTTCATATTCTGGCACCACATGGTTTTCTAGAATTGAGAAAATGCCTGGTCCCAACCGTTAATGATCCAAGGCCGGGACAAAAAATAACTTATTTTTGGCGCCAAATCCAAACGGCTAATTAATGATCAAGGTTAACGCAGGAGCATGTACGCCGATATCATGTAGGTATGGTCCCAAAGTTTAACCCCTCTACTGTATAAGCAACCTTCCCAACAGGGACCTCGTTTCAAGTGGATTCAGAATTTTGGCAAATTCCAACGAAAATCAAAGGGGGGAGATTTGTCAAAAACATCAAGATAACAAAATTTTGATAAGTGGATGTGATAGATAGTGTCCAAGCGCAACTTTGTCGTGTCTGTTCAAATCGCGATAAAACCGAAGGTTTACTCGTGGCGAGGCTTTATAAGGAAAATGAGAATAGTTAAGTGCTGTATCACTAACCTATTTTCCCCGCCAAATCCAAACGGGCTAATGAAAGAGCGAGCTAATGCAGGGGCAGGTATGTCGATATACCCTATATAATCTCCCAAACTTTGAGCGTTCTACTAAAGAAGCAACCTGCCCAACGGAGAGCTCGCATTCGGGTGGGTTCAAATTGGTAAATATCACTGAAAACCTAAGGTGGAAAAATACTCCAAAAAATTAAACACGGGGATATAACTTTTTTGATGAGTTGATGTTATTAGGAGTATCAACGCGCAACTTGAGTGCGATTTCCTGAGTTTTGGAGCGAACGGTTTACTCGTGGGCGACGCTATATATCCTAAAACGTAATACACAGAGGAACACAGCCTCGATCCCATACACTTTATTCAACATACCATACAACTAAAACATGCAATCCTCAGATTATACCATACATTGCAAGCATCGTAGCATACATTGAACGCAGCCTACCATTGACGAGTCGATAGGCAATCTTTAATATTAAATAAATATATGCTGAGACATTTAAAGTTGTGTCGAATCTTCTTTATTCGAGCAACGTGCTGCAAGGTCATCGTGTAGTCATGTTCAGTCACACGTACCTGTAACTTGTATATTGTATGTGGGCATGGAACAATATTTAACTTTTATATCAAGAAAAAAGAATATGACTATTGTGCACTGAACTGCGTTGTCTGCATTGTGATACATATTGAGATACAACTTACAATGTCTGTAATTTGGCAGAGGTGTCCATCTTCTTGGTGTGGGTACAGAAATACCTATTGGTATTGATTCATTGAAGCAGTCTCATAACACGGTTCTGAAGTGTATGGACAACTCTTATATCAATTTTCACAGATATAACCTGACATCACACATCCACTGGGAAAACTACTTGTGCACAAACGGACGGATTTCGACAACATTTTATACCTCTGGGTACTTTTGTCCGGGAGTGTTTTGGACGGGTCAAAGCGTAACCCTGATCTGACATTGACCTTCAAAATGGTCAATTCAAGGTCAAATCGGTTAAAACGGACGGATTTCGGCGAATATGATACCTAGGGATACTTTTCTCCGGGGATTGTTTTGGACGGGTCAAATCGTGACCACGAACTGACCTCCGACATTAAAAATAGTCAATTCAAGGTCAAATCGCGCAATTTGCCGGAAAGCAGATGGGAACAGCCCGGACGAAGTCGGGCCCACTAGCCAGAGTAATAAAAAGCGAGAAAGTTTGGAGAATGTAACATATGACACGAGAAACGGGAAAACATGGTATATGGAAGTATCCAAATTTCCTACATGGAATTTGAAAGCTAGTTATTATTATGTTTATTTGACTTTTGTCCACTCTCAAGGAGGATATATGTAGGTATGTATTGACTGTCAGTTAAAACCGTAACAATACAACCTAAACTGTTTTTATAGATGTTACCTTTCTGATGGTTCTCGATGTTCCAAGTAGGGCTGTTTTTTCAAGTGTCCAACCGATAGTTTTGCTGGTATTAGTTTGAGCCAGTTAGACAAGTTTTTGCTTATGGCGCCTGTTGATCCGATGACAATTGGAACTATAGTTGTCTTCAAACCCCACATTCTGCTTACTTCTATCTGCAGGTCAACATATTTTTTAACCTTCTCGGTTTCCTTCTGTACAACATTGTAATCACTGGGGATTGCTTTTTCTAACAGCAGACACGTTCCATCGTCTCGATTTTTACAATGACGTCTGGTCTGTTACACGGTATAGTGCGGTCTGTATGGACCTAGCTGCGTATCCCACAGGATCGTGATGTTGCCCTTAGTTGTTACAGGTGGTGGACGATGTTCATACCACACCTTATATGTGGTGATGTTATAATGTTCACAAAGGCGCCAAAGGACATACCGATCAACGTTGTTATGTCGCTCGAGGTAGTCAGTCGGGGCGAGCAGCGGACAAGCTGATATGATGTGCTCAACCGTCTCAAGATGTTTGTGACACACCCGACACGTAGGGTTGACCTTCTGTTTCATGGTTTTGCATTCGTATAGTACCTGGGGCCTATACTATAGAATACAATTTTTGTAATATCAGCGTTAATTTGTGATTTACTAATTTTGTAATACATATTTTGTGTTATATAGTATTCGACTGTATTTCTATCAGTGTATTTCTTTCATTGTAGATTGAAACTCAACATATGCCCAAAACTCTTTATATGCAAAATACATTGACATGTAATGACTTATGTGATCTTTTTGGCGAACCATCTATATACCGAGATTCACTTGACCGGAAAATCTTTGCATTTGGTGGAGAAAAAGGGGGCCGAAAGTTTCATCTGTTCATGTTTTCATAGTACTCGAACGCTACAGCTTTGTAATATGTCAAAATTCGCAATAAGGAATGATAAAGTACTGGCTAAGCGGGTTCTATAGTACAGCAATAATACCATTTTTGTGAAAATTCATTATTAGATTACAACTACACAGGCTACATTATTGATTTTTCACGACGATTATCCGTGCGGCAAATGGTGAGTGCGATTAGCTGGGTACATGTTCTTTGTAATGCGGTCACGGAATCTCAATTGTTAACCCATTGAGGTGGTTTACGCTCAATGGATTTGAAAGGAGATAGCCATGTCAGCGGCCTAGATTTTAATTATGAATGGAATTAAAGAGTTACAGTTGTCGGGCTTAGGCTCAAAACATATAAACGATCTTTGTGCGAAGGTACACGGATGCGCGGATAATCGGGGTGGTGGCATTTCGTGTTGAAACAGTTACTGATAATTTCAGGCTAAGTTGCGTTAAGAATCAGTGGACCCCAAATATTTACCATGACATTATGTAACATATTTGAACCGCGTGGCATTTGTGTGCTCAAGAAGTTTGCGTTCACCTTGTTGTCTAAACAATTTAATTTGGCCAATAGTGCCGCACAGAATGTTCCATGAGTGAATTTTTAGAAAAAAATCGGGGTCCCTCGATCCTTAACTTACCAATGTAGTAGTGCGTGTTTGTTATAACCAAATGTCATATGTTTACCTAAATTCAGCCGCTTAGTTGGGTATAAATGGAAGGTACTGAGCATAAGGTATAGTTTAAGTAGATGGTGCTATATATATGTTTTAAAATCGAGGTTGGGTGTCCCCGGAGACCCTGGACGAGGGAGTGTTGGTCCACATTGGACTTTCCAAATGAACACCCATCCTTTACACAGGTCGAAAATACCAAGTCCGGGAACAGCCGTCGCACCCCCATTATGGGTTGAATTTTTCCAGCTGCATGTTACCTCAAACTTTTCAACTATTAAGGTCTAGATGTTCCCACTAATATTTCAGCCAGACAAAGCTAGCTAGACAAATTAGGTTCCATCCTTGGTAATATTGCTATATAAAGTTGATGTGGCCATTTGAACGGCAACCGATGTGTGTGTTTGCCGACCTTTTTCGACAAACCGTTAATAAACATGTAATATAAAACATCTGAAAATGGTAAGTATTCCACACGATACTGAAAAAATTACTTTTCATCGTGCGCAATTGTGGTCAAAATAACCCAAGTATCGGAAACAAGTCACACATAATGTACCTTAGTTTATTCATCAATTAAATCACTCACCAACTGACACAAATAGGCATTGCCATATCATTCGCATATATCATTAGAGTAATTTCCCTTGACAAAATCACAAATGTTTAGATGTGCGTTCAACGAACGGTGGTCGATAGTACTTTATTTGCCGTCATTTTGTGATTTACAAGAAATCGCGTTCGCTGTTAGATTACAGTGGTCCATAGTACTCGACATCTTTTGTACGGCTCAAATAAGCCTGCTATTACAAAAATTGTATTCTATAGTATAGGTCCCTGGTCTTGAATGCTTGGTCTTTTGCAGCTATTATATGAGATTCTGTTTCAGCTTTATATAAGGTCAGCGCAGCACAACCATTGATATGATGCTGCCTTGTCTGTGTTTTCGCCCTCCATATACAAAGCGTGCTGGCCATGCTGGGGTTTACTTTCTAGTCTTGTTTTCCGTTTTTCTTGTACTCGTTGAGCCTTTTCTATTTGATAATTGGGTGTCCTTCTTGTGTTCTATCGAGAACGAATACAAGTAGATAACTTACCTCCTTGATAGCTCTGTTCAAAGCAATATGACCACAAATCCGAGACCAATAACAATTTGCTACAGATTACCTGACGCGTATTTATCAGACGTTACCACATTAAAGGGACACAATGCACTCACAGTGGGTAAATGTACAAAAAATATAATAGTCTGTGAAAACATCACAACTAAGAAGAACACGGGGAAAAACTTTGTTTCTTATATCCATTATTTTTAGATCTCCAATAACGAAATATCGCGTTTTGAAGCAACTACTATATAAACAAATCTGGTGCAGTGATTTCAACAAACATCGCTAATCGTAGTATATTTTTGTCTGGAAATGATCTTCAAAATATTGTCAATTATTTGACTTGCCCAATCTTTACCGTCGAGTTTTGATTAAAGTTTGGTATCTTATTGAACTAATTATACTATTATCGGTAATTACACTGTATTATTAATGATTTCATAACAATGGTTGTGACATGTGAACTCTCATTATTGGAGAGTGATTAATAATGAGCATATATATAAACAAAATCAATCTATTTTGTATATTTTTATGTTATTTCGGAGAAACCGACTTCGAAAACCTTTTAGTCCCTTTAACCCTTTAACCCAGCTCTGGTGCAGCATTAAATGCCATATGCCAGTGCATTTTTGATATATGCGAGTCTCTCTTAGGGAGCCTCGCATATATAAGAGAATACACTGGCTTAGAAGGTCAAGTTAAATATTGTTATGCCAATTATTTCGCTTATCTATGCGAGTCTCCAAAATGGGAGACTCGTATATATATATATATATATATATATATATATATATATATATATATATATATATATATATATATATATTATATGTATATAAAAAGAATGCATTGGCACAGAGTTTTCAGGAATTTCAGGAAGCTCCAGTCATGAAAGTGTTAATAATATTCGGGTAAAATAACAGCGATATTTTTCTTTCAGCATGCATGGAACGAGACAGGTCCGTCTGTCTTCAATGTCCCCATTCCAATCCAGATGAGAATCAGTGTTCCCGACGTACGTATACATATTTTATATATAGGATAGATGGCGCAAAACTTGAAATTAAATGGTTAGAGAGAACTGGCTTATTTTTAATCGTGGTCCATTATTCTTGGCATAGTACTATGAAATTGAAAAGACGATAAATCGTGATTTGTTAAAAACAATTTTGTCTGACCTTGTCAAAAGTTGTATTTATACAACGAATTTTGCAAGTCGTTTTCAGATTTTACAATCGATGGCGATCGTTGCCATGGCGATTGTTTGGCAATGGTCGAAAGAGCGGCTTCGTTATGTAGTTACATATATTTTTTACAATGTAGTTACGATCAACATCACCTCCTCAATGTTCGAGCATTTAGTTATAAAAAATCATAACGTCATTTCAGCACAATACGACACGCTTAAAGGTACTCATTCCGAGTCGATGGTCCCCATATCATCAGATTCCAACAACAACAACAACAACAACCTTTTTTTTTAAATGGTGCTTCAGTTATCAAGTATCGAGGTCAAATCGGTTAAAACGGACGGATTTCGGCGAATATGATACCTAGGGATACTTTTCATCGCTAGTCTATTAGTGTACCCATATTGGAACATGAACTATCACGTGGTTTCAGATTGGTCATATTTTCGCGAATGCACAGAAGGGGTTGGGATATTTCAGGTATTTCAGGTTTCAAAGTATTTCCAACGAAGGGGAGAACAAAAGTTTTCGGCGGAAGGATTTCAGGGGGAATAGTGAAATGTGAAAATGTAATTTGGTTAAGATACACTAGAGGCGACTGTCATATTTTGATTGGTGCTGTATATATTCCGCCATCTAATACAAAATTTGCAAAATACGATTGTAATGTAGACGTAGACAGGGACCTTAAACGAATTAAGAAAGCCACTGAATTAGTTGCTGTGCGGGAGTTAAAATCACCTAAAAGAATGACACATTGGCTGCGGACACACGTACCACAGTTTCGATGGCATAGTAGGTGTGACAATTAATTATGGTGGAGTTTGGTGACAATTGGCCAACATAATTTATATGGCATAGGAAGTCATGTCGCCCACCGCATATTCACACAGTGAGTCGACTGACCAATTAACCCATTGCGTTTCACCAAGGCTGATCTCTACTCATTACGTTTAGCCACATTGTATTCTCTACGATACATAAAATTGCACGATCGATCGTCCATAATTGTGTTTGAACCTATTCACTCACATATCATGCAAGTGGCATGTTTTTATTGATATGAGCTGAATACATGTTTATCTACTTATATTATTTTCACGCGTATTAAGTCAGTTCCCCAATTGCGTGTTTTATTTTGCGACGTTAAATTCTACGCATCATTAGGCTAACATCATGTGGACAGATGCAGCTGTATCGGAATTGTTGGAAGCGATGCAGATAAGAGAAAGTATATGGAATAAACAAAGCGACTTATACAAGGATCTAAACAAGAAAAAAGCTGATTATAACGAACTTTTGGAAATTTTGTCCACGATTATTCCGGGTTTATCGGAAAAATCACTGAAGAGTAAAATACAGAGTTTAAGGACCATGTATCGAGAGGAAGTGAGAAAGGTGAATAAAAGCAAGAAAAGCGGCGTTGCTGCCAAAGATATATATGTACCAAAATGGAAGTTTTTTGAGGAATGCTCTTTTCTGGAGGAAAGTCTGTGGACCGGACCAGGGACTTATTCTAACATTCCACAAACACGTGCAAATACCGTCGTTTCTGACCACTCCGATGTAACACAAGCCAGTATCTCGGATAGTATTTCAGGTGATGCTGATGTGCCTGCTACCAGCAGTAATGACACAAACGATAACAGTTCTGTGCAATCGACGCTACCGTCGACATCCAACGTGAGAAGGAAGCGTGGTGCTACGTCATGGGTGGACACAGCAGCCCAGGCATTCGCTACAATCGCCGATAATGTTACACAGAAAGAGGATGAATGTGATGTGTTTGGTAGAGACATCGCGATGGCCCTGAGGCGTTGTCCGGATGCAGAAAAGCGACGTAGACTCAAGTTTTTGCTACAAACCACTGTATATAATTTTGAAGAGAGCAGCAGCTATTTACAAAATTTCCAAGGAAATCAAAGTTTCCCTTCAACTTTTATTTCCGGACCGACGGTGCCAGCGTATCCAAATGTTGGATCTTCGATGAATGGACAATCTAATCAAGGATCTAATGTTATGTTCACATCGAATTATAATTCTCTGAATGGAATGCAGAATGGTAATGTTTATCCGACTGGACAGTCATGTGTCACCACGGACGTACAACCCCCTAGTACACCAGACTGTTGAACTGATGACTGACATTTTGAACTAGTTCGTTGGTGTCTTGAGATAATTGATTAAAAGAGCGTTCGTGAGTTTCTTATGTGTCATTCCATTTTATCACTGACATGGGGATAGGGAGAAGTGGATGGTAATCGACCGCACTGATGGTAAAAAATTCCAACTAGTTAAAAAGAGACACAAGGCAGTCGCAGTGGGTTCAAGTAAATGTGGAAAATAAAATAAAAATATTTAATAAATATAACAAAATTAATTAACATGGAAAAAGTATTTTTTATTATCAATACTGATAACTCCGATGACGATGTATAGCATGTTGGCACCATTCTTTTGTAAACAGTACTGTTACACGCCAGTCATCCCATACATATCGCCAAATGGAGTAGCTAATCAAATGTTAAGTCGAAATTTGTTTTGGTTTAATTTATTGTTGTTACCATTTGTAAATTGATCTTAATTTGCTGATCTGTTTACATAACATATGTTTTAACATGTGACATCTCATCATTGGATGACTGCATATAGACAGTAATGTGGATATTTCCAACAACAAATATGGAGAAAATAAGACTTTTGATCTTTCATATCGGACTCGGGGGGGGGGGGGGGTCAACATTCGAAGTTGGACATACGCAGAAAAGATAACTTATAACCACACCCATACACGCCGGAACCACATATATTAATGTTAAGAACAGTTGTTCCGGGGATAAATTAGCTTGGTAAATACGTTACTCAAGGAACGACTTGCAGATCGATTGGGATCATTGGATTTTGACCGGCAGAGTAATTAAATAAAGTGTGTGAATCCCAAAATGATTCAAACGAACTTTGTTTAACTACCCTGCCGGTCAAAACCAATGACCCCAATCAACCAGCAAGTCATTCCTTATAATCATATATCAGTACATGTTAATATTAGTCATTTGAAAAATATTTCAAAACTACCAAAACAATTGTCAAGAGTTCAATGACACCTACATTTAAGCAGCGAAATATTTACATATGGCATATTACTGGGACTACACGACTATACACATAAACCGCACACATTATAAAACATAGTTTACAGTTTAATCTCATTAAATCGAGTGTTGAATTTTGCAAGCACATAATAATTATTACTCAATAAGACTCCACTGAAAAGGGAGCGCACCCTCATCAAAAAAAAAGTCACTGAGTTCGTCCCTCACTTCACGAGCATCGACATTCTGAACAGTTGTCGAATCTCCAATATCTCCAGTTGCAGTCAACTGTGCATTATGTTCAGCATATCGTAAACATCCGCTCTGCGAAACACCTAAATCCGCATCCTTCCCAAGAAAATTGTGAAGAGCAATGCATGCACGGACTACCCGATTCACGTTATCGGTGTCCAACTGTATGGACCCTAGAAGTATTCTAAATCTAGCCACCAAAACACCAAATGCACACTCGACGGTCCTACGTGCCCTCGAAAGTCGGTAATTGAAAACTTTCTGATCACCAATGGCTGTTCGATGGGGATACGGCTTCATTAGGTGATTGCTTAATGCGAAAGCGTCATCACCAACAAGGAAATACGGTATGCTCAGTGTTCTGTTAGGACTGGAAAGTGGACTAGCATCTGGGAAGTTCTGCTGTATATCACACATCCCACTGTCCTTGAAAATGCCACCATCAGCACTACTCCCTGGTGATCCCAGATCATAACATATAAATTTTCCCGTTGCATCAACTACAGCCATCAGAACAATGCTCTCGTAGTCCTTATAGTTCCGATGATCGCATGCACTGTCAGACGGCCTCCGAATTTCAATGTGTTTCCCATCGATTGCACCCAAGCAATGAGGAAACTGCCACATTTTGTCAAAGTTATCTGCGTGGAGCAACCACTCTTGCTTGTTTTCGGGCATTCTCAAGAAATCTCCCTGTAGAGTGTCGTAAATAGCATCACAAACTTCCGGAATAAACGCACCAATGGTTGATCTGGCGATTCTGGAAGTGAAGTGTAGACTTGTGTACGTTTCCCCTGTAGCAAGAAATCTGAGTGTTGTGGCAAGTTTTTCATATGGAGTCAACGCTGATCTCATAACTGTATCTTGTTTCGCAATCAATGGGGTCACTTTTTGCAATACGGTATGGAACTCCGACTTGTTCAGCCTGAAGAAAAAAGAAAACACCATGTAAAGTAGCTCATAACATATTTTGACAAATTATCACCCCCTCCCATATGCAATCATAGAATGGGCCATATTTTATACGCTGAAAACGACGCAGAAGACACAGACGCCGAAAACACAGAATGCCAAAATAACTTTACTGCAAATACGCACGCATTCTCACCCAAGAACATTCGCACAATGCGTTGTAATGTATAGGCCCCCGGTGGCACTGGAACTATGTACATCATGGGACTGTGGCACCAGCCATCAACTCACCCTATAATATATTTTATATTGTCCACCCATGTGAAATGGTTATGTCTCAATAGTAATACTCTCCTGGTTATATGCACCTATCAACATAAACATTTATATTTACCTCGTGAAGTTGGTGAATTCTTTCTCATCCGCGTCTTCTAATTCCTGCAGTAGACTGTGAGAAATTCCATACCGGTTCCGTTCTAGGGTGGAGTTCATTGGTTTTGTCCAGCACTTACGATTTAGATGTCGTTTTGTTCGTTCCAGTTCTCCCAATAGTAACGTGCCCAGACCCACAAGGGCCAACAACATATCATCATTCGACCGTACATGTGAACGCGACATAACACTTATAACTGATCGCAATGTTTGACCCACTTTTATATATGCTGAGAAATTACACCGGTGATTTGTTCTTAGTAAGAACAATCATGACTGTTGACAGAAACAAGGTATTCATTAAGTTATCAAGTGGACTTGTGTGTTAGCATTAAAATATAACATTGCGTGTTGAGTAAAGATCAACAGCGACAAGACATTCGGTTAGATAAATCATTGAGATGTCGATCTCGACGCTGATAGAGCTTGGAAAAGACTCATTGTGTGAATGTGCGGCGGGCGACATGGCTCACTATGGCACAGAAATATGACGACCAAGTGTCACCAATATTGCACCATAATTAATTGTCACACCTACTATGCCATCGAAACTGTGATACGTGTGTCCGCAGCCAATGTGTCATTCTTTTAGGTGATTTTAACTCCCGCACAGCAACTAATTCGGACTATAACCAGCCGTGTATTCAGTCTGAAACAACACACTTGCCGGAAACAAATACATCACTAGGGCGTCTTGTTGAAACAAACATAGATCAATCAATTTTAAAGAGATACTCTCAGGATCATAATGTTAATCAGAATGGTTACAGTCTTCTGCACTTATGCAAGGACAATAGTTTGTTGATGCTTAGGGTATCATCGTCAAAGGACTTTTGTAAAACTTTAAACGAGTACTCGTGTAAAGGGGGTAATGACACTGAACTTAAAGTCCCTCCAGATGAATTTTATAACCACTTCAAAACTTTGAACGAATCTGGAGATAACGAATCGACATTAAACTTGCATATAGATGCCTTATTGACCGAATGTCCCGACGAAGGTTTAGATACGCCTATTGAGAAAGAGGAGATTCTAAAAGTAATTCAAAATATGAAAAATGGAAAAGCCCCTGGCGTGGACGAAGTGTTAAATGAATACATTAAAGAAACGAGATATATAATGTTGCCTGTCTATATAAAGCTATTCAATACAATTTTCGATACGGGAATATATCCGGAGAGCTGGACCCATGGGTCTATTTTACCAATATACAAAAAGAAAGGTGATGTGAGTAAAGCGGACTCTTATCGCGGAATCACACTCTTAAGCTGTGTAAGCAAGGTATTCACTGGTATAATGAATAACCGACTTAAGGCGTTTGCAGACCGTACATGTATGATAAAAGACTGCCAAAGTGGTTTCAGGGAACATCACTCTACATGTGATAACATTTTTATTTTATATGCTCTCATAGAAATTTATCTAACTAGAAATAAAAGACTCTACTGCGCATTTATCGATTTGAAAAAAGCATTTGATACGGTATGGAGGGAAGGGTTGATGATGAAACTTGTTAAGAATAGAATTGGTGGCAAGTTTTTCCAAGTTATTCGAAGTATGTACAACGGAATAAAGTCATGTGTGAAGATAGGAAGCTCAGTATCGCGTGTAATATCGGCGTAAGGCAGGGCGAATGTCTTTCGCCTCTGCTCTTTTCGGTGTTTGTCAACGATCTAGAAGACTTCTTAAAAGATTGCTGTATAGAAGGTTTACCATTTGTTGATGAAACATTTTTTGCTCAATTCGGTGACTACTTACGCATATTATGTATTTTGTATGCAGATGACACGGTTTTGATCTCAGAAAGCCCAGAGGAAATGCGAAGAGCTCTTAGTGCTTACAGTGATTACACTGATGCGTGGAATTTATCAATAAACGTAGATAAGACAAAAATGCTTATATTTTATAATCGCAAAGCGAATGACATTGATAGCATGAAATTTGAACTCAATGGGGAAAATATTGAAATAGTAGATAACTGTTGTTATTTAGGAATACATTTCTATACCAACGGAAGGTTTTGCAGATCCATAAAACGTATGCAAACATTAGGTACTAGAGCAATGTTTGGTCTACTACAGCGAATCGGGAACCTTAACTTAGGTCCTGCTGTTGCTTTTCGACTTTTTGATAGTACAATTGAACCAATACTTTTGTATGGTAGCGAAGTTTGGGGGTTCGAGAATTTCGAATGCATAGAAGGGGTTCATTTAAAGTTTATGAAATATGTCTTACACGTGAAGTCGAGTACACCAAACTATATGGTTTACGGGGAAACTGGAAGGTACCCCTTGTCGATTTCAGTGAAAAAGAGAATGCTTGGGTTTTGGTCGCGATTAGTGAAAGGTGATTGCTCAATATTAGCGCAAAAGTTATATAAACTTCTCTATTTCATCGAACAAAGTTCCTATTTGAACGGTAAGACGATCAAATGGATCACATGTGTCAGAAGTACGCTGTCCTGTCTAGGGTGGGGGTCCCTCTGGGACTCGCAACACTCTTTAAGTAAACTAGAGTTGAATATATTCATGGAAGTTCGTAGAACAAAATTTGTTGAACAATGGAAGAACACGATTGAGTCATCAGATCGCGGAAAGTTCTATGGGCTGTTTAAAAAGAATTTCGGAATGGAAGCATATATGACTATTACGACAAACAGTTTGATGACATATATTGTTAAGATACGCACTGCTAATCATAGACTGCAGATTGAAAGGGTAAGGTGGGGTAAAGCCAAAAAGCAAAATAAGAATACAAATTTCTGCCAGCAATGCAAGACGGCGATAGGCGACGAATTACACTTTGCACTAGAATGCACGGAACTCACACATTTAAGACGAAAATATTTGCCCAAAACTTACCATACGGAACCAACTGAAACTAAATTAGTGAAATTACTCACGAGTGCTGACCCGAATGTTCTAAAGCAGTTTGCAATCTTTGTGAAGTTGGGTTGTAAGATTATTGATAGGAATTAACTAATTGACAGCGGCAATTTATAACTACATCTGCTTACCATGATTACGGTGATGACATATATTACGACAGAAATAGCGAAAATGCGATATATATGGAGTATGACAATAACTGCATGTGGTGGTGGTGGTAATGATGATACTGTTTCGAATGGCGATGATGATGATGTTGATGGTGATGCTGCCGATGATTATAACGAAACCGACGATGATGATGTTGATAATGATGACGAAAATGACAGTGGTGGTGAAGATGATTAGTATGGCGATGATGTCTGATGGCGATAATCACGATGGTGGTGATGATGATAACAATGGTGGGGACGATGATTATGATGATGATATATATGCTTGAGATGATGAACGACGGCGACGACGATGATGAAGATTTTGATTATCATGATAACGATGATGATGGCGATGATTATGACGATGATGTTATGATGATGGTAATGATGATGATGGTGGTGGTGATTGTGGCGACTATGACGACGACGATGACGTCGATGAAGACGATGCTGGTGATGATGATGATGATGATACTGAAGACGACGATGATGATGATGAAGATGAATATGAGGATGAAACGACGACGACGATGATGATGATGATTATGAGGATGATGATGATGGTGACGATGATGATGATAATGGTGACGGTGATGATGATGATTATGATGATTATGATGATGATGATGATTATGATGACGATTATGATGATGATTACGATGATGATAATGATGATGATCCTTATGATGATGATGATAATGGTGGTGATGATGATGATGATGATGATGATGACGACGACGACGACGACGACGACGACGACGACGACGACGACGACGACGACGACGACGACGACGACGACGACGATGATGATGATGATGATGATGATGATGATGATGGTGATGATGATGATGATGAAGATGACGACGATGATGACGATGACGATGATGATGATGATGATGATAGTACAAATATGCACCTCTGCCATAGAAAAATGGCAAACCAGACAACAGTGGCCCCCTTTTCTAAATATATGTATATATGTTAATTATTTAATACTCTGTATTCGCCACTTAATTGTGACATTGAGTTAAATAAAAAAATAAACAATCAATAAATGTATTAGGTCATTTGCAGTCATATTCACCAGGTTATGTATACCAGTATAAGTTTATAAGGTAAATGGTTTATGCTGGTTGAGGCTCAATGGCTAGGGTACATGCGGTCTCGATCTGATATATATTGCCGCGGTTGGATTATCCAATCAATAAAGGAAGATATATAGCATATATCATGCGCGGTGAGTCCATGTAAACTAAACCACATTGTTTATACAATAGGCTCACCTCTGTGAAAATTACTGTTGGGGTTCTATCAATAACCAAATAAATGCGATTAGGGCTCCAGTTTATTGGGGCAGGATCTCTATACTATAGTATAGGACCATCGCTACAGGGCAGATATATTTAGGGGCCATCTGAAGTAGTATACAAAGTTATAACAATTTACTGGGAGTTCGCAATAACAAGTTTCACTTACATATGTTTCAAATTCCATATACTGAGTAGAACGATGTGTTGGGCGTGGTTATAGTATATCAGTCAATACAATGCGACAACAGTTAAGCTGGCACTGAAGTGGCAAATTCTTCAACTTTCACATAAATCTCAATTCCACATTGCTGGAAAATCAAAATAATTGATGCCACTGAACGGCACTCATAGTAACCTGGATGTCTTTTTCTTAACTTTGGGTACTGTTTAAATTCAAAGGGAGATACATCTCGACGACTCGGCCTTTTCCGCACTGAGGAAATAACCTCTTCCATAAATAGAGACCATATCTGCCGGTTTCTATATCAATCACATGATTAACCAGGTGCATACAGCCGGTAAATGTGTATGTTGGCTGGGAGACTATTCTGTTAAACTTGAACTAATTATTGCTATTTATAACTATTTACTACATGATAAGTCTGGTACTGGCATGCGGTGAATACATTCTGCTCCATTCTCATCTATGCGTCAACGAGTCAATGTCATCGCCTTATTACCAGAGCCGTTTTTGTAGCATTGCGCGAAAATGGTTTCTATTTATGGAAGAGGTTATTTCCTCAGCGAAACGGAAATGGCCGAGTCTTTCAGAATTCTCGAATCTAAATTAAATTGATCTTAATTGAGTTGAGTCCTTATAAAAATGAAAGAAACTTAACTCTGAAATAGTTACACATTTTCAGTCACTGGTGTGGGTGTATTAGTTCAAACATATTTATTTTGGTAGGAAAATTGTTTTATTTTGAAAAGAAGGAAATATCACTTTGGAAGAAGTATGCCAAATTGAACAAACAGTATCTTGTCCGACATAATAAAGCAATGGAGACCTTTCGCATTTTGAAGAACAACAGATAATTATTACGAATAGGGTACTACATCACTAGAATTTGTGTCTTTTTTATATTCGTTGTCGTTTATCTCAATACGTTGCTACGATTAAGATTCGGATTTCCAACAAAACTCACAAATACATGATACATTAATAAGTTCGCGATCGTTACTCGGCTCCTCAACGTGGGAGATGACTTTGATATTATGACCATAAATTGTGATCACCATGTGGCCTTTATTGTTATCACGACACGCAGTCCCGTAATACCCTTACCTGTGATTTGCCAGCACGATTGTCTCACATGCAAACGGACTTAGTCGTCAATTCTACGAAAAGGTTTTTGGACCATCCAAAAATAAATAAATACAGATTATACGTAACAATTATCTGTTGTCGTTAAAAATGCAAAGGTCTCTGATATGTACATGAACAAACGTTTTAATTATAACGAATAACGAATTTGAAGATATAGGTTTGTTTATGAATTGTTTTTGAAAAAAATGATATGGATACCGCATCCAGATGTATTTCTTGTTTTTTGTTTCAGTTGAGTATGGAATACGAATACAACATTTTCCATTTTGACCGTGAGAAACCAGATGTTCTAAAATATGACGTAAGCGCGTGTTACTCGAAATCTAACAGGACCGTGGTGCGATTCAGGCTATCATGTGAGTGTTAATCCGGCCTATGCACACATAGACATAATTATATCATTGATATTGTATACATACACATTTTATCATTGAGATTGAACACATACACCTGGGAATTCGCAAAGTTGAACATCGGTCGCGTGGAAGTCACATTGAAACAACAATGACCAAATACTTTTTTATGATATACGGGTCCAACTTTTTACTGAATACTCATTATTAGCCAATAATTTTCTGAGTAGATAAACGGCCACAGATGGCAACATGCTGTTTGTAGAACGCATTTTCTGAACGTTTACCATTACTTTAATTTTCATTTCAGCTAAGTACCAAAATGTTATCGATGCGAACCGCAGACTATTTAAGTACTTTGTGCTTGTGTCCATTACTGGGTACGCCAAAGTATCACCGCTACGAGTCTCCAATATACGCGTAAGTATTTGTATATATACTCAAGCACGCGACGATAAGGGAGTTTGGGGTAGGGAGTATCACCATAAACAACTTCTGTCAAAATCGTCAATAGTTGGTCATTTCTTACCTGACAGAATGTCAGTTAGAAATATCGGACGCAATTGCAATGTTAGTTGGATATCTAGCCAACATTGGAAAACTTGAGGTATCCAACATAAAGGGTAGGGGTGCAAATTGAATTTCCCAAACGTGTGCATTTAGGTCGGGTTCAGGGTGGCGGTACTGTTGGGGAATTCTTGGACAACTCCACATTCATAACGAATACCCTCTAGCCACGTATACTTCCTGGTAAATTTGTCTAGCTATTTTGCCTAGGAAATGTCTCATGTATCTAATATTTATAGGATATTTCATGGTTGTTTTGGTATTATGCCCGCTATCAGCCCTCGGTAACCGAAGGTCGAAGGCTTATATGAGGTTACCTAGGGCTGATATCAGGCCTAGTATCAAACCAACCAAGTAATATACTATTTATTAATTAGATTGCATTTTAGTAACTGAAAACGCTTTCAAATGAATTACATCACAATAGTCGACATCTACATATTATTTAACAGTGAAGTATGTATTTACATCATGTCATAAAACCATATTACTCGGATTTGTGATGCCATAACTGATATTACTCGGATAGGTAATGTCGTAAAATGATATTACTCGGATTACTTATGTCGTAAAATGATATTACTCGGTTTATTAGGGCAAATTTAATCGATATTCACATTGTTCGATAACAGAATCGTTCTGGACAAACATGTCATATCTAATTATATAATCCATGCTTACTACATTTTTATGCGGGAATAATAAGATCATACTCGGATATCTATATAACACGCAGTGATTTTGTACATATATCATTTGTCCGAAGCTATATCCTCCACATATCTGGCAAACATCGTTCATGCAATTACTCGTGGCTCTAGTCACGCATATGACCCCTAATTTGAAAATTTATAGCGATATGCAACACATTGTCTAAAACATTATCAGGAAAGACTACCAGCGTGTGAATGTTCACTAAGCGTGTATAGTTGTGCCTGTGCTCACCAGCCGGTGAGAGGAGAAAGAGAGAGAGATATATAGAGAGAGAGAGAAAACAATAGGGAAAGAGAGAGTGAAAGAGAGAGAGAGAGAGAGAGAGAGAGAGAGAGAGAGAGAGAGAGAGAGAGAGAGAGCAAAAAGTGAGAAAGAGCGAACGAGCGAGAAAGATATATATATATATATATGTATAGAGAGAGAGCGAGAGAGAGAGAGAGAGAGAGAGATAGAGAGAGAGAGAGAGAGAGAGAGAGAGAGAGAGAGAGAGAGAGAGAGAGAGAGAGAGAGAGAGAGAGAGATGAGGTGAGAGAGATCATGAGATAGAGAGAGATACCAAGAACATCGACTGGTGAAGTGGTCCTGATAATTTGATATGGTACTGGTGGGCCATTCTGAATTGCGATGATGCACAGTGATTCTGTTAAGAAAATGTACCGTTATGTTTTCTAAAGATTTAATTTTGACGGCAAAACAAACCATTTGACGGCAAAACAAACCATTTGGTTAATCGGAACAAATGGAGGCAAATCCAGTATGTTCATAAAACATTCAAAAACATATATATTGTAAAAATATTTTAATAATGGACCTTTTGTTTGTTGCAAACCGACCATTCTCAAGATGGCTATATTCCTGTCGTTTTGCAAACACCAGAGCAGCCACGATTAAACTATTAAACAATATATATGTTCATCAATGTTTAATACAGTCAATTTTTCTTTCAAATTACTTGGCTTAGCCAAACACTGCGAAAATGAAAACTTTCAGTTAGAAAAAAATTACTTTTATATTTTCTTAACAGCATAACTTTGCCTCACCAGGCACAGGCATCATAACAAACACCAGAGCAACCATGATTAAAATATTAAACGATACATATGTTCATCAATGTTTAATACAGTCACTGTTTTTTCTCTCAAATTACTCAGATTAGCCAAACACTGTGAAAATGAAAACTTTAGAAAAAATTACTTTTACATTTTCTTAACAGCATAACTTTGCCCCACCAACAATTCGGCAGGACTCACCAGCATCACATAACATTAGCAAGACCACTTAACCAGGGGTGTGTATTATCTATGCTCTTCCACAGATTATTTTCTCCACTGACATTGTCGTGTCATTCGAATTGCTAGATGTCGCTCCGGTCAAAGGTGACAACGGGTACACGGTATATGAGACATCGTTAGCGACCGCCACATCAACCCTAACCTATGCTATCAACAACAACGAATTCGTTGTACTAATGGACGACGATACATTCAAGGATGTGAGTATATTTATGGGTATTAGATTAAGTTAAGTCCTGACACCACGTGCCCCTCAACAATTGCCACACCAAAAACTACCGTTGGTATGCTTTCTGTACCAGAAAATATTTATATCGTACCTATGCACGAGCCAATTAATATGAGGTTTTGATAGTCAGTTATCGTCTTTCAATTGCGGAAGTTCCATGTTAGTTTTGATAAAGCAATAACACACACCTGGTTGAAAATACTGTCAGATCAGAATCAGAATATCTTTATTTTATAGTAAATCACCATATCAATTAAAGGTGGATTATATCTCTTTGTAAACATGTATTATATAGTTACCGGGGTATAAAATATTAGATCTGAATCGAAGACTCCTGTCCGGAAATGCTTCTATCGATTAATATTAATTTTATTTCGAATATTTTCTGGTCTAAAAAGGTGTGTTTGTTCAGCTAACGAACAATATTGGTTACTGTTAACAGAGACCAAAAATTATATTGTGCAATTTTGTCACAAATAAACGTCAATTATACTCATTATCGCTTATATCTGTGGAACAAAACAGTACAAACAACCAATCTGTGACATTTGACATTCGTTGCGTAGCCGTAGGAACAGCCCAGTGCTCTATATCGCCATACGGTCTCATCCGAATGGTCGGTTCTAAAAATAGTAACATAAATGGGCCCGATTTAATATTCGAAATAAAATCAATATTAATTGATAGAAGCTTTTCCGGACATAGGTCTTCAGTTCATATCTATTATTTTATACCCACGCAACTATTTAAAATTAGTTATTTAAAGAGATAATCCATCTTTAAAATACAAAAATATTTACACAAATATAGGACATATGGAGACGATGTGACCTATTAGGTCGTCTTCCTGTCGCCACCAAAAAAGAATAAATTGGAAAAGTTGATTCTTTATATGAGGCCGGTTGTATGACACGTGATAGCTGTTCAGTTAAATGTCCTGTTCTATCTAAGAATCTAAACGTTGGTACATACAATATCTTTAAAATTATGATGTGTTTATTATAATAGAATAGAGTAATTTGGCTTAACATAACATTGAAATATATACCAGTGAAGATGCAAGTGGTCAATAGTCAAAAGCCATGTAGATAATTAAATCATTTTCCAAGGAGTAAAATTTGAACCAAGTAATATTAAAAATATATATATTATTGACCACATAATATTTTAAACATAAATGTTATCAAGAGAATTAGCACTGAATAAGCACATGAACAGTGGGGGAGAGGTTCGATTCACACACAAAGAATGCTCTACAAAACAACAAGTTGTCAACAACCAGACGAGTATTTACGTTTATAATCAGATACCTTCACAAAGTGTTAGAAAACATAAATTCTAACACGCACAAGATTCCACATAACACTGTGTTTGTTTTGCTCGTTGATATAAATATAATTTGTTGCCGAAGTTATTAAGTGATTGTAATAAGATTTGAAAAATGTCTTCTTTTTGGACAGAGGAGTTTAACCCCTCGACCTTGTATATTGTTTATGTAATTCCCTTTGGCAATTCATGTACTCACAATGATATTATTATGGTAAGTTAATTATGAATGTAGTTGGTGTTTGTGTGTTATCGGGGGGATACCGCGCTGTGGTCGTTACGGCACATGATTGTGTGAACCACGAAGCTGATCCCACTAAATGCACCATCAACGACCACAGCGCCATATCCCACAATAACATATAACACTACATTTTTTTTTTAATTATAGAGCTCTTTGATGATTTATTCCCATAAAAAGCTGAATACATTCTTAATTATTATTTTCACAAAATCTGCCGAGAATTTGAGACTAGACAACGCAGCACTTTAAGTCTGCACAATATAACATTGCTAAACACTCAGCAACGATAACGTGATAGATATAGAATATGTAGCTAGTGTCGTCGCTTAAAATGTTTATGTCCCTGAGGGGGATTTGATCATCTATTGGGCGAGGCTCTGCAGAGTCCAATAGATGCCAAATCCCCCGAGCGGACATACACAGTTTAAGCGACGACATTAGCTACATGTTTTATTTATTCATCGCACAAAACTTGCCTTTTGTGAGGTTAATCTGTCATTTTCCTCAGTTTTACATTTGTTACTTCGATGACGCCATTACATTTATTAGGTCAAGCAAACCAATTAGCATTCATGACGTGGGAAAACCGGAGTGCAGCTTAGAGCGAAATAGTTCGTTGTCATTTTTTTTAATATTTAGTATAAGCAGACCGTGTTCTGATGATTTATAGATGTTTTAGAGCTAAAACATATATCATTTTACGAATTATTTTAGTGAATTATACACGATAAAAACGTTCTGAAATCACAATTACGTCATTAAGGCCGGTTGACGTCCCTCGTTACCTGCGCAATTTGCATATCAAATTACGTCATAAAAGTAGTACTAACCTAATAAAGCTACGTTGACCTAATAAAGCTACATTGACGTAATAAACGTAACGTTTATTAGGCAGGCTTTATGTAGTCAATAGACGTAGTTAGCGGTGGATAAATAAAGATAACTGGCTTCCGTTGCAATTCGGCTGACCGGTTTTAGTGATTTAGGCTGACGTCGTGTTCGGGTTACGGTTTGTGTTATTGGGGTATGAAACGGGTGACCCAATTAGCAATAACTGTTGACCAATCACCGAACATGATTTAGTATAACACATACGGGCTATGTAAATAATTATGTGTGAATACCTTTATGTCTGGGAACTAGTCTTGTCTTATTGTCTATATTTCAGACCGTTAAACTTGTGGCGTACGGGGCTCAAACAATAAAGTATGTCGACGAGCCTGTCTACCAGTTGCAATCTCAGTCATCAGACAAATTCACAGGAGGTAGGCTGCTTTAATATTCCCTGTGGAGAGTCTGCGATTGAAGTTTCAAACGTTGTTCCTCTTGATAACAGGGAAGTTAACAATTCATTTAATTTAAATAAAAACACTTCGACTATTTTAATCTAGTTCGAATCGATGTATTCAAGTATTCGGCCCCACGCACAGCTGGGGCTACAATATGACACGCATCCGTGACCGTAAAGTACTAATTTATACATACAACTTAAGATTGTTCGCACTTTAAAGATGCATAATCCGATTAAGCGCCCCTCAATTACTATTTATTTGGTTCGAGTCGAGGAACCCACCCATCAAAGCTCACAGTGATCAGATATCGATTTTTTTTTTAATCTATTATTTTCCACCACCGATACATTATAGTGGCCCAGTAAAAAGTCGACGAGAAGTCGGTCTCAGACCAAATTGCGGATGAAGTTGGATAACTCAAGAATCAAGTGGCTTTTTTGTGTCAGATATTTGACAAACCGGCAAAATTTCGTTGAACAAAATGTTGATAAATAACAGGTTTTGGGCAATGTTGTACTATATTTGACTGTGGTTAGCATTATGTTTGAGCAATTAATCCATTCTGATAAATAAAGCGGCATATACAAAATTTATATTGTTGGAATCTTAGTATATGGGGACCATCGAATCGGATTGAGTACCTTTAAGATGGTTTACACTTTAAAGGGACATGGATTCGTGCAACCAAAATCATGGTTTTTCACACGATCAACAACGGGGCCTAAATGTCCAAACCCCCCTTACTTCTGAGCTCGACAGATTCGTTATAGGTATTGAAATAAATTTTGAAATAAAATGAGCCCAATACATCTTAAATTTTGTTTTAATTTACGGTAAAGCTCACATGGCTTATTTTCGTTGTGGTCCCTGAATATGCTTTTATTTTTATCGTGTGGAATATTTTCATTTATTGATAATCCACCAATTCGCTAGCACCTTTCAAGAACCATAACTCTATCTCGTTACGTGTAACGTCCATAATTGTTCTTCTGCAGGTATAATGGCTGCCGTTGGTCTCCCGCTTGGTGTGTTCGGGGCAGTGGCTGGTGTTGTGCTCACATTTTTATTCTTTAAATAGTCCATCACATTCACAGCGTTGCATCATACATATTTGGTAAGTATGTTTTGCCACACGTATATCAAACATATTTATTTAACAATTTCTTCACTATATAGTCATTGATGAGTTGCTCTCGCCGGATATGTGCAGATAATAAGTTCAACTAAACGACCACAATTTGTTGACCTTATTATCTGAACATTTCCCACCAATGAATATAAATCATTCTACTCTTCTATTATCTTTTCGCCCGTTTGTCTGTTTATATTTCATGAACAACCATCCATATGAATAATATGCGTGACGCTTTTATAACTGATGGAAGAGTCCATTCAGTAAATACAGGGTAGACAGACTCATGTTTACATAACTCACACTTGTGTAACTGTATATATATATCGGAAGACTTTCCAGAGGTTATGTTGTAAGTCCCAATAATTATGTCAATGTTAATGTTGAATTCTCAATTTGATTAAACTAAAAACACACTTGAATTTATGAAACGGAACTTCACAAACTCAGATAAGTATTAAAGTATAAAACCTTCATACACAGGGACAAATTTGATTCAAGTCAGCCATGGGTGGGATTTGGGGTGTCTCACCCCGATAAAACTTTGGTGAAAACCTGCAACAGTTGGAAAGTTAATGTCTGACACAGTATTATAGTTGGAAATTTACGTTTAAAGGTACTTAATCCGATCAGACGCTCCTAAATTACTATTTCTTTGGCTTCGGGGGTAAAAAATATTTGATTCGAGTCGAGGAACCCACACATGAAAGCTCAGAGTGATTATATATCGATGTTTGAAGTTTGCGGTTTCTATTGTTTGTGGACCAGAACTTGTTCAGAACCACGTGCTCAAACGGACAAATTGCGGTTGTAAGATGGAGAACTCTAAAATCAAGTGGTTATTATTGTTAATAGTAACCACTTGATTTTCGAGTTATCCATCTTACAGCCACAATTTGTCCGTTTGTGCACGTGGTTCTGGACAAGTTCTGGTCCACAAACAATATAAACAGCAAACTTCAAATATCGATATCTTATCACTCTGAGCTTTGATGGGTGGGTTCCTCGACTCGAATCAAACAGTTTTTACCCCCGAAGCCAAAGAAATAGTAATTTAGGAGCGTCTGATCTGATTGAGTACCTTTAAATTATTCCACTCAGTGATTGATGGGAAATTTGTGTTTGATACCAACAGTTGGTCATCAGTTGGAAAAATATATATATATAGTTTTTGTGCGAATATGGGAGTTTCTTGTGTGTGGTTCAGGGGTGCAGTTGGAGGTGTTTAAATGTGGACATCCCAAACGGAGATCCTCTAGCCATGTCCCTACCACAAGATTCAACACACTTACCACATTCTTCGAACGAAAAAATCGCAGAACTGTTAGAAACCTCTATATGCTTATTATAAATGTTCTGAAATTATTCAGTTCAGACCCTGATGAAAGTCTGGAAACAATTAAACAACCACCCATCCATATTTTGATCAGATAAGTAATCTTCAAATTTTATACCACCAATCTTCTACTTCTTTCAGTACTGTAGTCTAAACGTACAATTTGCATATATATCACTGGAAATTTTACGGACCCACGGCCAAACATAATCATCTTTAACGTCTCTATGTTGACGATCAGAATCAAATGGAATTGGTGACCAATTTACCAGTTATTACCTGACTCACATTCGTTTGGCCGACACATTCATATAATGTCCTTGTAATTTCAGATCAAGTGTGTCGCAGCAGCATCCTGTATTGGCACCATTCGACTGGTTTAGAACATCGAATTCACCTTGTAGATATAATTGAGGTTTTCCATTGGACGACTGGTGTATGAAATTCGTTAGAGAATCCTGCAGATAATGCGGAATATGTCACCATTCACCCTTACTTGCTGTTTATAGATTCCTTGTCCAATCTGACACCATAAAACCAGAATCTGCATGTGTTATCTATATATATATAAAATAGTAGGATCTGTCTGTCCGTCCGACATTTTCTCCCAGACTGCGGCTCCGATTTTAACCAAATTTGGCATGCTGACTATGGGGTACCATGGCGAAGGTTACAACGGCGTTAGTTTTTCAAATTCTTTTTATTTAAAAACATTTACTTAAATAAATAACAACAAAATACAACTGCTTACTGTGGTCTATTTCAGCACGAGATGTGTGCTCTTTATATATGTGTTTTCACTGTAGCCCGCGACATCCAACAGAATAACGGGTATATAACAAATGTTAACATTTAGGTCCAATATGAACCCATTTGCCCGAGGATATATTGAAGTAGCATAATAATATGATCAATATATACAAAAGAGTAGGATGTAACGTGTGGCCCTTAACGCACAAAGGGACCACAGGCCCATCCGACGCTGAATAAAGGATCCCATAGGGAGCCTGTTTTAGTTAGTAAATAATAAAATAGTTAGATGATAGATCGGACCCATGAGCCCGATATATAATATAGACTATTATTATTGAAGTGATGGTATGCGTATTTGTTATTGGAGTTGGTAATAATTTCCATCAACTGTGCTTTCAAAAGATGACGTTTGAACACGCTTTAAATTTTGTGAGCATATTAAAAATACCAATGATCGCCTCCTATAAAGAGAGTCCTGCTTCCGTCGCATATAAGCGGCGGACAATAAAGAGCGTTATCCATTGCGAGCTTTTATGATAGACGTAAAACCTATGGTTGATTTTGTGGAATTTCGGGATGCCTCTGATGACTGCATTTCAAAAATAATATTGGATTAAGAAAATCTGAATTTGTTTAGTGTCAAATCGGACCTTGGATCTTTAAGAACTTTGCTAACCAAATTTCCCCCAAATTTGATGGAGTCAAAATAAAGGATTATGATTACTTTTATGAATTTTGTGTTTGTTGAATTTGGGTTCGAAAAAATAGATTAAAAAAACTTCTATAAATTTCACATTTTGTATTTCTAACATAATCCACCATGAATTATACTCTTAAAATGTTGCATCAATGGGTTTGGTTGCTTTGGTTACTAATAAAAGTGAACATAAGGCTGAATTTTGACTCCAACAAATATGGGTTGAAAATGGGTTAGCAAAGTCCTTAAAATATGTCTGCTACAAACAACAGTTCTTGTTCTGTGGCGTTGGCAGCAACTCATCGTTCACCACGTCATGCAACACTGCTTCCTTTTCAGAACTATTTGCATATATTTACGCTGAAGGGGTCACTTTCACCTAAAAAAAGTGCTGAAGGGTACACAAGTTTTGAAAATGTGCTGAAGGGTACACATGGTTTGATATCTGCACTAACGCAGTTACATTAACTATGCTCCCGACAGTCTGATGCCCTTCGGGAGTTTGTTTTCAGTTTATTTTAATTTTCATGGGAACGTAAACAATTATTCTCATAACAGAAATCATGGCATATGTGAAAACTAAACGAAATTTAGAACGAGATTTCAAAACACTTGTACCCTTCAGCACATTTTCAAAACCTGATAATCCTTCAGCATGTTATTTGGTGGGAGTGATCCATTCAGCTATATTTATATATCACATTAAACGTGTGTTTTCTAAGAGGATCGTTGTTAATTTATATCGGATCCAGCTAGAATACACCAAGACTCGTGCAGCCAGTTTGTTTTGGGGTACCTGTTAGACTAAATCAACACGAAAAAGGAATAATACATCCGTTGGTACATTTCAGAATGATTTCATAACTTATATTTAACAGCCGAAAACCAATACAATTTTAAAACACATCTTAGTAAAGAGAGTATGGTGAGAGTCACTGGACAAATTCCCGATTCAAGCACAGCCTTTGTGTTCAGCCAATGCATCCGCACATCAAGTTGGTGGTCAACCAACCCTAACTTCAGTTATCGACCGGAGACCAAGAACACCCGAAATTCAACTCTGGTCAAAATTGGCAGATGGAAACTTCATGTGTACTTCGTGGTTTAAAATATGCATACACAATTTCCATTCAGTCAACATGCACTGAATGTATCATCCAGAAACCAAGACAATCCGAATTTCAAAGTAGGAAAAGGTCTGTAACTCTGGTAAAAATCAATTGAACACAATTGACCTTGACCCGTATGCTATACGGTTGTAACCGGGTATACCTAATTTATTCCAGCCATTTATTTTGGCATTGAACTTTAATCCACTTTTGGAATCATATGGATTAAAAGACATGTACGCTGTACACTTACCAGTCTTATGTATGGAGGATAACTCTATGGAAAACACCTTCAGGAAAGGTGAATGGCACATGAGTCGGCATTGTGTTGTGTCGCGGTAAATGCATGCACTTCTCGCATAATATGTATATTCGATTTCGTCAGTTTAGCCATGGAATGAATTGAATTGCTTTAATGACACATGTGCATTGATTGATTGATTGATTGAGGTTTAACGTCGTTTCAGTCGCCAGGCCATATCTTATCTCGATTAAGAACAGAAACAGGTAGTCAAAAACTATTGCAGCTGAGCAACTGTGTGTATATAGCTGACAGTGGGTGAGACTAACCCTTTTCCCTTTAAAAATATATTTGATACACTGTACCCTATATACACAATGTGGAGGGAGTATTTGGGGGCTAACTCCGGGATGGTCGAAAGGGCCGTGAGGCCCTATCCTTCACCCATCATATTTTTGCCGTTATTGTTAACTAAAAAACAAAACAAATAGCATTTTTGATGCTGTTAATTTCTTTTTTCAGTGATCTGTTTCTTTTTGCAGTGGTTGGTACGACGTGTAATGGATCCGTCCCGAATAGATCCAGATTTTTCCGGGTGAAGGTTCTAGCTCATCTGCGTACTGCTTGTCTATCTCTCAGCAGGAAAAATTCATAGTTGGTTGGATGGTAGGTCTTTCCTGCTGAGTAGAGTGTTTTGATGGTGTCCTTGATTTTCTTCCTGTTTCTTTCTATTCTTTCCTCTAAAACTATAATACCATATTCACGATCATTCCTCTTCGTTCATTTATAACAATAGTCTGGACTGATCTAATGCATGAAGGAGTTTCCTCAGTGTAAGTTGACACTTGTAAGACAACCAGCAAGGTGTATACGTCTTGCAAATTCTTGCTTTACGATCATCCTACGGAGGATATTGGTGTCAAATATCAGTTATTTGTCATAAACAAGAGATGAAGAGTTGACTAGAGTCAATAATTGATTTGTTGTCAGTTATACATGTACTTGGAAAACGTTCTTCATTTATCATGTCATTATTGAATAGTTCTTGTAATATAGCTTTGATCAGGTAGCTGAATTTCACCCCTTTTAATAAATAAAATGTCTCTGATTCAAGAGTACGTTTAACAAAGCCTGATCATATTTATATAATTTCACTACAATGGACAACATTGCGTAGTGGCACTGCATAATGTCCAACTGCAGTGAATATTATTGGAATTTCTTGCCCAAATATATGTGCACAGTCTTTAGAAAAGTCTATGTAAGTGCCAGCTTTTTTCATCGAAGTAAAGGTAAATGACGACCACATTCAATCAGCACATCTTGCCACGCTACACAGCCAGGAAGAATCGCCGTCGCAATGCTTTCACGATGTGTCCACTTCTGAATTGAAAGATCTGAACTGAATTTATTTTTGATGAGCATCTGATAACGAGTCTATAACAGGTCAGCCATAATTCACGGCAAACATTATTTGTGCATCCACTGTCCAACAATGCAGAATTCAATTGTTCGCCAACAGTGTTGATACAAGAAAAGAAGATGCATGCATCAGATCGCCCATGAATTATTTTACAAAAAAATAGTCACATATATACATTGGGGAAATGTTATAAAGTTAATATTATAAATCCATATTTATGCATCTATCAGAACGAGATATCTGATGTACTCACGACCAAGCACACTATGCTTGCATGGTCAAATTACCCCTAGATATGAAGCGTGATCGTGCATCTACAATTTGACAATTACATGCTCATAAACGTGGGCTATATGGTTTGCCGATAGATTCAAATCATGACATCCAATATGCAGTCGGACAGATGCATGAGGGCTGTACCGTATTCCGAAGACTTGAATGATGCAAAGAGTAAAATCCAAGACGGATGCTGAGAAAAGAAACGTCAGCTTATCAAGTTGTCACCACAAATACACATATGCAATTCAAGATATATCAAATAGAACATGCTATATACCTATATAATGAAATGCAATAAAAGTATGTATACCCAACCCATCGACTACGCCGCTGTGACCAGCTATGAGGACATACACATGAAATATTCAAACCGACCGGACAGTGTTGCATGTAATATAAGTATACTTAACCCCACCCCCTGTGTCACCCCTCTGTGACGATGTGATCAGCCTTGATGACATAGACACGAAATATAAAATAGACCAGACAACGTACAATGAAATATAAGTACGCACACCCTAACCCCATGTCGCCACGCCTCAACATGCATGGGACACATTATGACATGTGACACATGCACATGAATGGTTCCAACAGACATGGTCCCATGCAATATAAATGCGCACACGCCAATCCCATTTCGCCGCGTCACTCTATGTAACCAGTCGTGAGAACGTGCACATGAAAATTTAAAACATATCCGACAGTTTCACAATCGATATAATAAAATAAAGTACATACTGCTCCCCAACCGCATGTCGCCGTGTCCACACACGTGATGACCGGACGTGAAAACATGCACATGTAATAAAAGATATAGTCGTTATAATCAAATGCAATAAAAGTATGTAAACCAACCACCTTGTACCACGCCGCTATGACCAGCCATGATAACATACACATGACATGTTCAAACCGACCATGCAGACAGCGTTTAATGCAATATATATATACGTACACCCCAACACTGTGCCACCCCTCTGTGACGATGTGATCAGCACTGATGACGTACACATGAAATAATCAAATAGACCAGACAATGCCCCCTGCAATATAAGTACGCACACCCTAACCACATGTCTCTACACGGGACATATTGTGACATGTGAAAATATGCACATGAAATGTTCAAACATACATGGTCCCATCTAAGATATATTTTGGGACTTCTGTCTGTCTCTTTGGTTGTGTGTTAGCTATGGCCGGGGAAACTGTCAGACGGATTTTGACGAAGTTTGATACCTAGGGATGATTTTGTCTAGGGAGTGTTTTGGACGGGTCAAATCGTGACTCCGACCTGACCTTGACCTTCAAAAATGTCAATTCATGGTCAAGTCGGGTAAAACGGGACGGATTTCGACAAAATGTAATACCTAGGGACAATTTTGTCCAGGGAGTGTTCTGGACGGGTCAAATCGTTACCCCAACCTGACCTTGGCCTTCAAAAAGATCAATTCAAGATCAAATCGGGTAAAACGGGTTACTTTTGTCCGGGGAGTGTTTTGGACGGTACAAATCGTGACTCCGACTGGACCTTGTCCTTCAAAATTGTCAATTCAATGTCAAATCGCGAATTTTGACGGGATTTCGACAACATTCGATACCTAGGGTTACTTTTGTCAGGGGAGTGTTTTCGATGCGTCAAATCGTGACCCCAACCTGACATTGACCTTCAAAATTGTCAAATCAAGGTCAAATCGGGTAAAACCTGATGGATTTCGACGTGTACGTTTGTCCGGGAGTGTTTTGGTCGGGTCAAATCGTGACCCCGACCTGACCTTGATCTTCAGCTGATCAATTCAATGTCAAATCGCGCAATTCGCCGAAAAGCAGAGGGAAAACAGCCCGGACGAAGTCGGGTCCACCAGCTAGTGCAATATAAGTGCGTACACGTCAATCCCAAGTCGCCGCTTCCCTACATATAACCAGTCGTGAGAACATGCAATGAAATTGTCAAACAGACCCGGAAGTGCCACAATCAATATTGGAAAAGCAGTAATACGTGCACCCAAATAGCCCCTCGCCGCCCCCATAGTCCATACGTGTGATGGCCAGACGTGAAAACATGCACATGAAATTTTCAATTATACCCGATAGTGTCGCATACAATGCTTCTATAATCATGATATGGAACATAGATCAGATAAGATCAGGACAACTAAGTAAAATAGTCATTTGAAGCAGTTTGAAGGAGGTGGGTCCCTATCCCAGAATCGGAAAAATACTGATACGCGCTCAACAGTTTGTCTAAAAAAAATTGTTCTAAAAACACAGGTTTATGACCGCGGACAGAAGCCGATTAAGTGTCATGTAATTTATCCATGAACATGAATATGGAGATTCTATCACCATTCGACACGAAACTGGGATCTTTAAACAGACAAGTTTCATTTTCGTGGGACACGAAAAGGCGAATTTATTGTTGGCAGTTTCGGCAGTCTGAGTAGTTAATTAATCCCAAAATACACGGAACTCATTTACGATATTCCGATAGGACTATGTTTACTCTATGTTCTCTAAAAAAATGGTGTGAATATTCTCGATAGAACTATTTTAATCCGACGTTTTGTAACACCTTAAAACATTGCGCGTTTTTCTGAATCTTCGTCGCATAAAATCAATAAAAATACGACGAGCAACTGAACATGTTTTTGAACATTCTAGAAGGGGTATATGTCCCTGATATATGTTTAAAATTTCACGCAAAAACTATAAAAGATGACAAGGATATAATTAGTTTAATAGACCCACTCTAAATCTCCCATAGTAAATGCATGGGTCTGTGTTTGCATAGTTTCTGTCCCGGCATGCAACAGTCAAAATGATTATCTGTAAAATGGTCTGTAAAGTGGAGTTTGTTTTAATTCACATTTTATAAAACCTATTTACTTTACTAAAGGTCAGTAATAATATTCACTGTTTTAGATTTAATTCACTATTTGCTTCTTCTCATCGTAAATACGCCACTTCTATTTGCTTGTTCTCGTCGTAAATATTCAACTACAACGTTTCCGTCCATGTACAAAATATGATTTAATATCGTAGCAATTTTTAATTCATTTCACTTAATAATCTTAATTTAAAATAATCATTACGTGTAAACTGTACATAACCTCGTTTAAAAGAGAGATATGCATAGCTAATATGTATAGTATATACATCATACTTTAGTAGAAGACGTTATTTAATGCAGCAAACATTGTATCACATTGTAAAAGTATTTCTTTGTAAAATAATACATGGACGATCTGATGCATGCATCTTCATTTTCTTTTTGCTAATTGTTTTCGGTAAACAGTTGTACCATTGACACAGGCCATTAATTTAAAATAATCATTACGTGTAAACTGTACATTACCTCGTTTAAAAGAGAGATATGCATAACTAATATGTATAGTATATACACCATACTTTAGTAGAATACGTTATTTAATGCACCAAACATTGTATCACATTTAAAAAGTAATTCTTTGTAAAAATAATTCATGGACGATCTGATGATGCATGCATCTTCATCTTCATTTTGCTAATTGTTTTCGGTAAACAGTTGTACCATTGACACAGGCCAAGATATATTGGGCTGGTTTGATCCGGTTCGAAGCTGGTTTACTCCGATTTCATATGATAACAAAGAAAAGCAATCGTAATTTCGGGCTAACATTTACTCATATTGGTAAACCAATTGGCACATGAGACACAGTGGAATCCAATTTTCCACTATGATATTCCCCCCTTCGGGCGAAACAACAAGAAGAATGATGTTAAGAGGATCTTCCTTTGCCATATTTTCATAACTGTGTTAACAACGATTCGCCGAGTAATAAATGAATCATAAATCTCAAAACGAGAGATAATTCAATGGATTCTTTTGTCGAGATGAGAAATGTTTAGATTTGAATTTGCATTATAGTTTTGTCCAAGAATCACGAGGTTTTCGGTAACAGCCATGACCTCTTGACGTTTTTATCTCAATGATCCATGATTTTCACTTGTATAAAATACATCAGTAATATTGTCAGCTGAAAGGTAAGGAGGTTCGACTTCGAATATTGTTTCGCTTGTATGATTTTCAGATGATGAACAATAAAATATGGCTTTCAAATGGTTTTTCATATTCTCAAATGTCAATTCTGACAAAATAGCTCAAGCTAATTGCTGTTTCTCTGATTCACATAATCTGGAATGTGTATATATTTCGGTCGCTGAATGTTTTTAATTCTCGCTATATGAAAGCAGATTAATCCATATCACGTCCATATAAAGCTTTCAACTTTTTGATAAATTTATTCATCCCATTATAGTCGAGAACTAGCAATTTATTCTTTCGAACATACATGTCCTGTCTTTTTCTAGACAGAGACAGAAACATTGTTGGCGCTTTTTTTGGCCTTATCTAAAGAAGTTACACATTTCATAGTTCTGTCTCTTGTAACCACATTTCGTAGTCGATTTCATTATTATACACTGCCGCTGGAAGACAACACATGGGCCGAACAGCAGGTTGAGAAGGTGGCACTGTACACTTATTTCAGGTCTGTGACATAATTCTCCACTTGAAAATAGTCACTACACTTGAACTACACGTTATACCAGTTGACATCCTCGCTCTGCTACCATCGATACGTGGCAGATCTCATCTACACAGTGGATCAACGGACACGAACCAAACCGGAAGTCGTAGATTTCGAGGTGGAGAAATATCTGTCGACAAATATTTGTTGACATTTTTTGGGGAAAATAAACGCTTGGATACCATATCTGACCAACTGAAGGTGAGTGAATATTTCTTCGCTAATGTTCGGACACCGACGATCAATTTAAGTCAGTTGCCATTGTTCGATCGCGGAAAAAATGTCATTTTCTTCCCCAAAATATCCCAGAAAATCATACTTTTCACATTCATCGCAGACAACTGTGGCAACAACCTATACACCGATCGAAAGGCCTGTTTTCCCCCCACAAATGCATCTTTTGAGTATTTTCACGGACTGTCTCAAAATTCCAAATTTCATCTTTTGATGTAGGTACCTACCTCGAAAATACTGTCCGGTTATTCCCGAAAAATTTAATCATTAGTTGTAAAAAATCTGTCCGCTTAGTCGTGATTTTGCTGAGGTCTGCCATCTTCAATTTCTGGTCGAAAAAGCAATTTTGCAGCAGATGATGGGCGTTTCATTTGACTTCTGCGTGGCCACAATGGTTCTGGGTGTTCATAATGTTGTATATGTCTCCTGGTATACAACATAACATCCAGGCGGTGACTTATATATATAACTGAACTGTAACCTGTAACTGAAATCCAACTACGAAGTACATGTTTGGTAAACATATAACTTTTGATGTATGTCATATTGACTTGTCATCACTCTCGGAAGGCCGACATAAAAAAAATGATTTACATCCAACTTTTTTCAGAAAAATGCAGCGGTGTGCCGATTTTTACCCTTTATATTTGATTATACACTCGCAACGAGTTGTGACCCACAACTTGTGGGGTTATACAGGAAGCAGCTTGTTCGTCCTTTCGTGGATGCAATTTTCCGAGTTTTTATTCCTAAGTTTTGCGGTCATTTGTTTTTTTGGCTTGGCATATATATATTTAGTGCCATGGGAACATGCGAACATATATGATTATGAAATATGTCAGACCTTTTTGTGTGGAGTTATATGACATATTTCGACTTAGAAAATTATTGTTTTCAATATTCAGCAATGGTTAAAACAATAATGAGGAGGGGATTAAAACATACAGTCGGAGGGGTGTACAGCTATATCTGTTACTAATATTAGCTTAAGTTCAAGTCCACTAAGCGATATTATTTTATAATTCCAGGTGCTATATACTGACGAGAGGATCGCATGCCTGCCTGCATATATGTAACCACTGTGAGGCAAAGGCTTGCGGCTTCGCTGAGGCAATCGACGATGGGATTTTACAACACCCGAATGAATGTTTGGAAATAAAATTATTGAAAATAAAAAATATAAAAATTATTTATAATAAAATACTATACAATACTATACTATACAATACTATACAAAATATTGGTACTCTCGGTTGATATAGAGAATAGAAACATCATCAGGAAAACTCCAGTGTTCTTTCGAGTTGTTGTATTCTTAATCCCACCTTGGCTGTCCATTAATGTAGAAGTGTTGTGTTTCCTACATGTATATAGCGGGTAAAATTTCAATCTATAGCGTACAACTGAATGTGGAACCAGATGCAAGTTACTTTTGTAAATATATAGGCACGTGATTTTTGTCCTGCATGTTGTATTCAAATCGCGCCACAATTAATTGTTTCAACATTGATTCACACACTGGATAATTTGGTTGGGAAGTTTTTAACGCAAATGGTCGCGTATATATTCAAATTTAAGCGGACAGAAGACATGCAGACAGACCCTACTCGTTCATATAAATAGACAAAAAATTAACTGTATTGGAGGTCAAATTCACATTTAATAATGAATTGCGCTTAAGCGCATATACCACATATTGCGCTGAAGCACACATATGGCATTTGCGCATAATTGAAATGAATTGCACTTAAGTGCAATTAATAGCGATTAAGCGCTATGAGTTGCTTGAGAGTAAGTGTAACTACCCATATAACCTAACTATTAGCATGACCGGGTGTATCTGCATTTGGCTAATTTAAACTAAAGGTCCTCAATCCGATCAAAAAGACCCATATTATAAAGATACAACAACAACAACAACAACAATATTTCTTCAAAATAAGCTTTAGTTATCAGAATCGATTAACTGCAAACACGAAATTTTACCGTATTACCACTTGTTTTAGAGTATCCATCTTCATCCGCAATTTTGACCGAAACCACCCTTTTCACGACGTGTTTCTGGGCAGCAATCAATTGAAATAACAAACTTCAATAATCGATATCTGATCACACTTGAGCTTTGATGGGTTGGTTCCTCGACTCGACTAAAACAGAAGGTAATACTGTATCGAGTCACCCATTTTGATAAAGAATTTAGGCTAGTTCACAATCCCAACTATCCAAAGCAATGAAAACAAGGAGGTGATATGTCAATATGAGTTCATGTTTAGTTATAGATACACCTATTTGTTCACCAAGGGTACATAGTTACATACAGTATAACCATGAATTGCGCTTAATCGCAAATAATTATGCTTAAGTGCTATTGCTTAAAGACACGGTTGGCCTTGGCGGTGGGTATCCTGTGAAAATATCTCCACCCGTCAAAAACCGCCACAAACAGAAAGAACATCAAAATGTAGATATACTTTGTCCGTATACAAAAAAAGAAATATCGCATAAACAGTATGTTATGGTCATATGTTTGACCATTGTTATGTAAACAAAAGCGTAAAAAGTTACTTTTCTGGTGTTTGTTTATATTATGATGGTAAACATAAAGAGCGTTCTTTGTTGGTGAATACCTGATATGGAACTAATAAAGAGCGTTTATGCCATTTGTGTGTGATTAGCCAGTATCATTGTGTTGTCTTCTGTAACACAACCAGGCTCCTGCTTAGGTAAAATATAGTAGGTCTTTATGATAACATGCTGTTTACGCGATGGTCATGGTATATATGAACGGAACTGTATGCGTCTTACTGTTTTTCTGTTTACGGTGTTTGGAACAAATATGAATATTTTCGACAATTAAGGCCGCACGTGCCTTTAACTGCAATTAATTATGAAATGTGAATTTGGCCTCTCATAGAAATGGAAATAAACATCTGCATATTTGATGGCTATGCTATAATATGTAATATAAGCGAAAATTCTCCGAAATATGGGTGGGTGCCTGTAGTTTAAAACATAAAAATAAAGGGGTGTATATATACCCGAAAAATGTAGTTAAAACTTATACAATCGTAATCAAAACTCGGGTGGTGGGTCCCGAAAGTGGCCATAATGAAAAAGAACAGCCGTGGGTCCCGATTGTTTTTTCTGAAATTAATCGAATTTTAATTGTTTTTTAAGTATCAAATTTCACGCTATATACTGGCTGAAATATCAAACTATTGGAAAATACATCTACACCTCCCACCATCAAAACAATCCTGTTGCTACGGCCTTGGTCATGGAGGGCATTGTAATATTCTTGTTCTAACAATATTTCCATAAATGATTCTTTGGTTATTGACCTTACACGATCTGAACGAATATATGAGAACAAAATGTACTTGGTAACTAAACTTGATCAGTATACTATAGTTGCAACAGAAAAGCAGTTGCCCAAAAACGTGCCACTGTTAACGAAAGGCAGCCAACCAACTAATCCATTTCGACTCTTGATTGAACAACAAAAACTGCCCGCCGGGTCTGGTGGATTGCAACTAAATTCCTGGGTGTACAGGACTAACCGGACAGTATTTTCGAGGTGGGTACCTGCATCAAAAGATGAAATTTGGAATTTTGAGACAGTCCGTGAAAATACTCAAAATATGCATTTGTGGGGGGGGGGGGGGGGGGCAGGCCTTTCGACCGGTATATAGGTTGTTGCGACAGCTGTCTGCGATGAATGTGAAAAGTATGATTTTCTGGGATATTTTGGGGAAGAAATCGTTTCGCGGCGATGATTAAATGACATTTTTTCCGCGATCGAACAATGACAACTGACTTAAATTGATCGTCGGTGTCCGAACATTAGCGAAGAAATATTCACTCACCTTCAGTTGGTCAGATATGCTATCCAAGCGTTTATTTTCCCAAAAAATGTCAACAAATATTTGTCGACAGATATTTCTCCACCTCGAAATCTACGACTTCCGGTTTTGGTTCGTGTCCGTTGATCCACTGTGAACACACTGATTTACTTTGATGATTCCAATCCGCCATCTTGCTTGCCACATAACCACTTTGCTTTCTTGTATACATAGAAACTGGAATATCCAGTACAGGAAGTGGATCACGTTGACGGTCTCCGGTTACAGGAAGTGGATAATATTGGCAATTTCCTCACGGAGACAAAAATATATTGACATAAATAAAACCCCTAAATAGCATACAAATACAGGTGGAATCAGGGGGGGTTCTTGAAATATTTGCAGTTACATGGTCGAAAAAAGAATATTCGCTGCCTGAGATATGTGCATTTGTTTTCCAGCCCCCAGACCAACTGTTTGGGACCAACCCCCAAACATGAGAATGAATCCGATTAAATATAGCAATGAACTTGATATGAACAAGCAATACCATAAATGGCATAACAAAAACCATGCCCATGAATTAACAATGGTAGCTGATATTAGCTGCCTCCAATTGTATTGATAACACAGAAATGCTTCCGCTGATTGAAAGAGATGTGTTGCATTTAGTGATTTCATCTCATAAACAGGCCTAATAATCTTCAGCCAAAAATCCATTTCATGGGGAAGTATGATATGGTGGTATGATATTGTCTACATTATTCAAGTTTGTTGACCAATGATATTCTGGTGGCATTCAGTGGACTGCAGTGTGTTGGTGTTTGCTTAGTTTGCTTAAAATAAAATTGTTTCTGTAACCACCGGCTGATGGAAACGGCTCAGAGGGCAGGTGATATTATCAAATAATCTTGTAATAACTTTATTTTGACACTCTAATGTCACCTTGCGTCATTCAAAATGGGTTTGTGACACTTTGTGTGCAATGCATAGATAGCCCCGTGGAACTGCTGGTCAGTATGCCAGTACATGAATATCGACTAGCAGAATTACTGAGAGAAGATAAGACCTTGTTAGCCACTCCCTGATGTGCTTGTACTCGTGTTTGAACGTGAAATATAAGCTTAATGATAGCACTCCTGTTGCCACTGTGATGAATTGATACAAAGATTTCCAGCTTATCGAGTGAAACAATCAGCCAACTTAACAGTTCAGCCTGTTTTCCCGAAAAATCCGCACATTATCTGCTTATAATTGAGCCAGTTTTAGGTTGAAAATCTGCTTAGAATTCCCTCATTTTGAGTCGATTATATGCTGAAAGAGCGTCTTAGGCACATTGTCGACTTACAGTGAGGCGGTTCTAAGCAGATTACGTGCGGACAATGGCCTAAATAACCCAACTGACGACTTCTCAGGTTCACGCTCTTTAACATGTGTTTTCACTGAGGTTCGCGCCATAAAACCAAATAACGGGTATGAGTCCATTATCTACTTATTTTTTAATCAAATAATCACATTAGGAACCTATTTTACATTATAGGTCGATTATGTGCGTATTTGAGCGAATATATGTTGAACAGTTACCTCAGCTGAGTGCCAACTATAAGTATCCAACTTATTGATACATACATCGTTCTTTATTCACCAATAGAGACATACTCATTCTAACACTAAAAAACAGTAAGTACTGTGCACAACAAAGTGATATAATTCAAATATATTGTTGTTTCCCAATTAATCTTTGATAAATTTGTTAATTGTAAAACAAATACATCACAGATTATTCCGACCTCGAACCAGCACACGCCCTTCCCTGTATCTGGAACTATTTTGCAGACCCATTCTGTGGTGGAATAAACACTACATGACCAATAATAAAATTTTCCAATGTTTCACGTCCAAATAGGTCAAGTATTTTTAAACTATCTGATTTGGCATTCAGATGGTATTTGTAATATTTTCTGAATCTGGCGTGAGCCATTATAAAAGCATCAAGTTGACGGTCGGGTGCTGACAACGAATGTCGGCTAGCACACAATAAGCAGCTTTAAAAATAAACCGCCAACACTGATTTGTGTCTTTCAAACACAAAAGTTACTTTTCGAGCACAGTGCTGAACTTTTCTAAGTCGAATATTAACCTCTGAGAGTTAGTTTTTTACGATTTTGTTTAGCAACATGCTCAACTTGTGATACAGGTACTGGAACAACAGAAGCAAGGTCGGTTTATTTCACTTTAGTTGATAGTGACTAACTGAACTGTGTGGGTTTCATCGCAATTACGTCAAATGCGCTACGTTATAACAATTTCGATTGGACGCTTTTGTCTTGGAGGTACTAACAGTGAATTCTGATAGCGCGCGATCTCACAAAACGCCGAACAAGTGAATGAATCAACCGGTGTCGCAATCTATAAGTAGCGTTTTATATATAATGTTCATCTTGTGAGACAAGAGAGGTAACTCGTGGATATACCAGTTATTTTGCATGCTTGCCAAACAGTAGATACAGTTTGTAATGTGATTGAACAGTCGACTAAAACTCGCAAAACTAGTAGTTCGAAAAACAGCCAAATGTTAATTAGGGGGATAACGGTATGTCTTGTCTTGTCTTCTTAGAATTTCCCACGTTGATTTTTCGTGGCACCACTTGGTTAAGTGGAATCCTGGTGCTCTTGGAATCCTAGAATTTCCTAGAGAATCCTCACAATTTTACTCATATATGATTTATATGTATGTATGTATAAAGCTGTCCATGATTAGTTTCAGCAGGCTAACTAATAGTGAATTATGAAATAAATGGAGAAAAACCAATTTGTGGTTAGTAAAGAGTGATTAGCTAGGTATCAGTGACAATGGGCTCAGCCTGGATTGATGCCAAAAACCGAGTCCTCAACATATGAATATCATGCAGATATTCCCTACTGTAGAGTTCCATGATATTTATGTCTTCTTCTGCAAGCTTGGCAACCTCAACAATTCTAGAGTGGGACGAGTCCAAGATGAGCTGAGTGAAGAGTTCTGGATTAGTTATGAGTAGAGGAGTCATCTGTACCACATCTATAAGCAAAAGTTTCTTCTTTATCTTCTCTCGCTGAGGGTTTAAGACACTGCATTCGGCAATAAAGTGTTGTCTGTCTTCAGCAGCTTCCTCACACAGCTTACAGGTACTCTTAACTTTATGCTGGTTAAAGACTGCACGGTTTGATTGTAGAGTGTATGTCCCTGTGAGTAATCTAGCCTTGATCTCAGCCCTCGTAGCATCATGTAGATTTGTCCTTACATAGCGATAAACTTGATGAACACAATTCACTTTCACAGCATCAGGATTCAGGTACTTCAGTGTTGATTTCTGCCTAATTTCCTCTTTCCATTTCTTCTGAATTTCAAGACTGACAGCTTCACTCAACAGACTCTTCCACACTGCAGGCGTTGGAGTTGAATTCAGCAGTGAATATGCATTTGGTAGATCATAGTGCTCAATAAGTTGACGTATATAAGAGAACCAACTCTTCGATTGGGGATTCTTCACTGCTAGTTGACGGACAGCAATGTCATATTCCACCATGCTTTTAGCAGATATAACTCTGAAGAACATGTTCAGCGAATTCCTGTGTATCACTGATTCAATTGGAGGTACTCCTAGTAGTGCGGTGACTGCAACTGTAGCTGTTCTGGTTGGAAGATGTTGGATTTGCCTGAGTGTTACCGTCTGATGGTTTTCTAATTTCTTCATCTCAGTCTTATTAAGCTGCAGCACGTCAAGTCCAAATGTCAACCTGGGAATGACATACATCGTCCAAAGTTTACATTTAACTAGCTGGGTCACCCCTGTCTTCCCATGCATGCAGGCTCCCATCAGAGAATACGTCGTTCTGCGCGAAAGTTTTACCTTTCCCTCAACATCCACAGAGTTATTTTTAAGTCTCATTATCCCAAGATGTTCTGTAAAGATTGGCTGTTTTATTTCCTCTCCGTTTTGTGATTTCGGAAAGGTACAGGGCGTAACGTCGCCGGCATATACTGCGTAAGTGTGACGTAATGGAGAGAAACGGAACAGTGTGCGGGGCTGGATTGGGCATGGCCGAGATTAGGAATTCAGCTGACGGCAATATTGGCGCGTAGGAATATCTAACATTGAAGTGGTGAACCGGACTATACATTGCGACAGGTTATTGGTGAATAACCCCCCGCAAATATGTGATGTTTCCGGGGGTATATTGGCTTCTTCAGTGCATTAGAACTCATTAATAACCACCCCAGATGCTATGATATTGGTGAGGCAAAATGATGCTGTCATGAAAAATGAGATATTTCTAAATTTGTCATTTCGTGGTAGACGCATTTGGCTAATTCGAGCGATTCGAGAAAAGGCCAGGCCAGTACCTGTAAATAAACATTCAAGAACATATATATTGTTATATATGTTAACAGTGGCTGCACTGGTGGGAAACAACAGGTATATCCATCTTGATTATGATTGGTTTCCATACGACCGAATTGTGGGCATTCTTTTAATGTAAACACTACTTATTTTCACCAGTCTGATATAGTGGTATCGACGCAACTGCTAACTTCCAGTGACTATACAACAAAGACTGTCATTAGAATTCATTCGACGAAAGATGTGTTTGTTAGATTCCGTTTTGTTAAATTTCATTTAATTGGTGATGTCCGAAATTTAGAGCCGTCGAAATTTTGGTACACCTTACATAGACCATACCATCTGGGTATTATTTGTACGTACATGAGACCCTACCATCGGGATAATTAATACCTGTACTTACATGACGCCCAACATCGGGGTACTATCTGTACTTACATGAGACCTAACCATCGGGGTATTACCTGTACTTACTTTAGAATTAACAATCGGGGTATTACGTGTGGTTGCAGAAAATTGAAACATAACCATTAGTCTATATTGGATTTATATAAGCACTAACACTCAGTGTATTATCTGAACTGACATACGACCTATCAGACTATGGTTATAATTACCATGGTACTACTATGAGACCGTTGCACTGTGTACTAGGGTACTCTACCATGTTACAGTTGGTACCACCATGGTACTACCATACTACCACTGTAATGAATTATTCAGAATGGTACTACCAATGGAACTAGAATAATCTACCATGTTAAAGTTGGTACATTAGTACTATGGTAATACCATTGTGAAGTGTTATTTACCATGGTACTGAAATATGGTACCATTGTAAAGTGTCTTTTGCCATAGTAGCACCATGGCACTGCACTAGATTATGCTACTGTATATGTCGCAGTTGATAATACCGTGGTGATACTGTTACAGTTGCTAATACCGTGGTGATACTATTGTGTAGTGTCTTTTGCGATAGTAGTGCCATTATTGTATGGTATTGTACTATGGTATTTTACCATGATATAGTTATTGAATAGCATGGTATACCATGCTACCAATATGACGATGTTGAGCTGCCTTATTTGGTGTAATTATATTACTACGATATAGCTACATGCTAATAAACTTAGATAAATTTGTTCCGAAAATTTAAAACATCCCATAGTACTACATGGTACAGCAGGGCTATTACATCACCTCATTCGAAATAACATGATATGTTATTAGCTGCAACATAACGTTAGTAATAGAACTCGATCAGTTATTCATAAAATCCATCTCAGACTGTAACCAACCCATATAAAACGGACCACGGTACTACCATGAGCGACAGCTCTATTCCACAATAGCACATTACGAAGCTGGTGAGTTTTCTGTCTCTTTTTGCAAGACATAAAACTCGTATTTCGTAACACCTTAGTTAATCACATGCGTCATTCCTGACCTCCAATGTGTTGATTCAAAATTGAAGCCTACAATAGTAACTGCTACCATAGTAACTGCAGTACTAATAAAGTACCCTGGTACTGCCATGGCAAAGTGAACTGGTACTACAAAGGTGAAATACCGTGGCATTATATTACCATGGTGAAGTACCCTGGTACTAACATGGTAAAGTACCCTAGCTGGTACTACAATGGTAAGGTACCCGGGTACTACCATGGTAAAGTTCCCTGGTACTACCATGGTAACCATCAGTACCTAACTGGAATGACATAATACCTAACCATCAGTGTATTACTTGGACTGACATAAGACCTAACAATTGGGGTATTATTACCTGTACCAGGATGTTGGGACCTATATAACCACAATATGTTGTGTGTGGGCAGTGCGGCTGATTCACCTAGATTCATTCAGTTGGCATTTTGCCAAAGAACCTTCGTCAACATATCCCATGCGCTTTAACGCTCGTCTTGGTCTAGTCTCATGAATTAAACAGTGGTTAAGTCGGGCTGATAACGAGAAGTGTTATCAACCACTGTTCTTAATGTTTACATACTCCCACATTACATGTGTGTGTGAGCATTACACTATACTATTAGGGTTGTCAAATTTAAAATGCCTTGCACGTAAGAGTACTGTACCCCGGCCTGTATAAGTTTAAAGCTACTCGCAATTTCCAATCTTCAAGTTAGTAATTGCATGCTTTTTCACATACCATGATCAAAAATAGCCAGAAAACACGTGAAATACTCTTCTGTGGAATATGTATGCCTTTCGTAGGCTTATCAATGTGATCGCTTCAGAAAGAATGAAATGGTGTTGTTTTCTCCACCACGTAACACCATGCGAGGACCATTATGTGTGTTTGTTCCTGGTATACACACAGTTTGTTATTTTTAATTCATTGAACAATAAACGTAGTTCATAAATATAACTTGAAGTTGTTATTGGCATCAACAGTCAATTTCAGACTTAGATCAATGTGTGGTGGTGGAAATTTGACTGTGAGAAAATCAGCAAACTTCCAGGCTATATATGAATGATAAACTTAAACTGGAGATATGTAAATATGCTTCTGAACGACATCTAGCGGTTGCGGGAGGAACATATAGAAGCGCATACAATATACACTGGGGCCTGATTGGTCAATTAGTAGTTTATTGTTAACCTCCTCAGTTTGAATTTTGTGGTGTGGTCTGAAAAATGACAAATGTTAATTTTTTAGTGCGGTTCTGACATCAGTTACGAAAACACAAGATTTAAAGGCAATTTCCTGCTTATCGGATATGATTTTTGTGTGTGCATAAAATGTTACCGCAAATGTCAATCTTTAAGATTTAAAGAAATTCAGGACCTAGGCATTATATTGTAAACAGCATAATATACTGTTTACAATATCATGCCAAGGTCCTGAATTTATTTAAATCTGAAATATTGACATGTGCGGTAACTTTTAGTATATTATACTAAAACGTTTGTACCGGTGTAACCTACATGATTGTAATACAACTAGTTCGACAAATGAAGCAGATATTTCGATGTTATGATGGGCCAGTACAGAGGCAATAAAACTATTCATGATGTGTTTTTAGATAGATATAATCTATGCATGGTATACTATCATTTAAATGGAAAGTGCGCGTCATGAATTTGCATCCATTTAAGCCCGACTTGGCGTAATTGATGTTCTTATATGCAATATAAAACAACAAGCGGATGAAGAATTTTCCAATGATGTGTTGAGCGATGTTCATGGATGAAATATTATATATAATCAGTCATATATTAAACAGTAAACACCCAGTCAATGTGATTCCGAGAGAAAATGTACTTTATGTCTATCAGAACTGGGCGATGAATTTCATGTCATACTGAAATGTCCAGCTGTACATGATCTCCAACAGAAATATATTAAACACTATTAAATTGAGAGAACTTTTCAATTCGGGAAAAGGAAGACGACCCACAAATCTGTCCATATTCATCAGAAGGGGTTTGCCGCTATTTAGACTCTCCTGAGGCTTCCACTGACTAATCTTACCATTTCCCATCATGGGTTGTCGCACCATATATCTAATTTATTGCATATAATCTAATTTATCTAATTTATTGCATATATACATGTATATGTACTACACATAACTGACGCATTATTTTAAATGTATATGCTATATATAGTACAATACAATCTGCACGCATGCGCACATAATTTATCGTATTTATGTATTATGTATTCTCTGTATATCTATATGATGTTGAGCAAATAAATTGAATTGAAATTGAATTGAATTGAATGAAATATTATATATACTCAGTCATATATTACACAGTAAACACCCAGTCAATGTGGTGATTGATGGTGTGGTATTGTGGCTTGTTGATGATAACACGTTTGGTAACACGCAAGGGGCACTCAATTTCACTGGAATCCTATAGAAACGAATTTCATTGATCGCTTTTACGATGATTTAGGTGTTAATCGTATTGAACAGAAATTAATTTCATATTCATGTTGGTCATCACAGCGTATGTGGCCTGTACATATATATATATATATATATTTCCCCGCCGATTTTGATCCGATCGGTGGAGATGGAGCTGCTGAAATGGTTGCTAAACAAGTGGGAACACCATGTTTAGCAGTGAAAACCCACATTGAGTGCATATATAAAATTAAAACTCAACATATGAAATTTAATATCGAACCTTCTGTTTATTTTGGTCGTGTTGACATGTTTTGGCTGCATTTCGAGTTGCATATATTGGAAGTCTTATTAGACGTTGGCTTGCTCTTTCCAATTTAATTTCGCTAACAATCCCGCCGATTTGTCACATATTTAGCTTTCGAATACACCGGTCTACCATAGAACATATACACATACATGGGGAGAGAACCGTACATCGAAGTTAAAGTTGCCACTGTGGCCGAGACGTTCACATAAGCGAGAACATCCAACTACGACCCCCACCGGACAAGGGCACAAGCTGAATTTCCAACTTTGGGAATCACTGAAGATAAAGATCTGTCTTTCGTTTGCTTTTATTTGTAAACTGTAAAAGGCATGGTCATGACAAAGCGTAAAAATATAGCCTACCATAATTAAAAAATATTGATGTACACACATATAAATTCATAACAAAAACAAAGTGCATGTCGCGAAAGCGTCATGACTGGGGGGTCACCCTGGAAATTCATCGCGAGTTTACTCTCCACTTTCTACCAGCATTTATATGGCCACACCGTCTAAACCGTCAGAGGACTAAGCCAGGAGGGTCCAATGGCTGATTTCAGCCGTGATTCGGTATTCTCTTTAAATTCTACAGGTACAACAGTGTTATATACTGTTATGTTTTGGTCTCCGGTGTATATGAATTCAACTACTCGGAAGGATCATCGATATTTGTGTAAGGCGTACACAACATATGGTGTTGGCATTTGTATATGTCAGAAAATCAACTGTAATAGTTGGATTTAGGATCTGCTAGATACTGTTGTGACAATGTACTTCAAAATGCCTCGTTTAACCCTTTAACCAACAAATCGGCTAAAAACGCCCAAATAAAGCTTCAACAGCCTAAAATATCTTCGGTCTGTCTCAATAACACCATACAAATATGGATATCATTGGAACCGGTTCATTGACCACATTGTGATGGTTACAGTTATGCCCTGTGCCAATGCATTCTCTAATATATGCGAGTCGACCATAGGTCGCCTCGCATATATAAGATAATGCATTGGCCTAAAAACAATCTTTTTTTAACACTTTTTACCATTTTTTCTTATAATATTTTCTACATTCTTTGACAATTTGATCATTTTTAATATGTGTTAAGCCAATGCATTCTCTTATATATGCGAGGCGACCTATATAAGAGAATGCATTGATAGGTCGACTCGCATATATAAGAGAATGCATTGGCACAGGGCCGTTCTGTTAGGTAAAGGGTTAAAATGAAGAGTAACTGCGAACTACCTGGCAGCCAACCCATAGCACACAGGAATATAGATAACAGATGGAAGCTCGAAATGTCACTCGGAATGGAATATGTCATGAATTGAAGTATATACATGTATACATATAATATTAAAAAAATGATTGTGTGCATAGTATGTCGATAGCGTGGAGGCAAACGTTCAAAAACGGGCACCTTGTATACTGTTGTGTTAGAAGCAATGGATGTATACTTTCAACATCGGGTGGGTTGTGCTATATAATTGGATTATATTCCAATTTTATGTCATGCGACCTCTGAATCCCAGGTGCCTCAATTATAGGCAAAAAACGCGTGCATTTTTTCAGGATGTTTGCTTGTGTCAATATCATATCTATCGCAAAGAGTCGCGGAATGTCTGTAAATCAACCGACTCACCTTACATTGGGGTTTATTATTTCATAAGACGGGGCATGCATGAATGTCAAAATCAACCATAAGGGCGTTTTAGCTATTTTTGTTTTGAAGGATAGGGGCGATTTACACGCATTTTTCGACCATACCGGCACCCAGTCATCTTATTTATAATATAAACAAGTGCACGGCTGGGCGGAGGTAACGCCCCCGACTGTACAATCAGAGAAACTTTCTGGTTAAGCGCTATAAAAATGCCACATGTTGTTCTATATTAGCTTCAAATTTGGTCTGGTGCCACAAAAATAGAAGGAAAACTGAATTTTCTAAAAACATATATGAATTTTTTAAGTCGAAAAAGGGTCATAACTCTCACAAAAATTATCCGATTGAACCGAAATTTTACCTTGACCTGTATTGCGATATTGGTAATACACAAAAAAAACGGGTTTTGCAAATAAACAATCCAAAATCAAGTTATCATCTGGAAACCAAAAAAAGTAGCAGAAAACCTGAATTTTCTAAGTCCAAAAAGGGGCGTAACTCTGGAAAAAATGGGCGGACGAAACCGCAGTTATGGGAAAATATTGTCACCCCGGCTGGTATATTAGCATACCAAAGATCAACTGAATTGAGTTAGCGAAACCAAAGTTATGAGTTGAAACGTTCGTACGGACAGACGGAAGGACGGACGGACGGACGGACGGAGGGCTCCACTATATACCCCCAAATCTCCATCGGAGATCGGGGGCATAATAAATAATAAAAGCTTGCTTCTAATAAAAAGCATACAAGGAAACGTTTGCCCATACTATTATGTGATACCTATATTTAAAAAAAAACCCGAAGGCATGCGGGTCATAAACAATGATTGGAAAAAATTGATTGGTCACTTCCGCGAGCGAGAATGATTATGAGTGGGAATAATAGAATAGATATTGTACATAATGGCAAAATTTATATGGCAAATATTGATGTTACTTGTCACAATGTGTTTCTTTATGTGATCGTGGGCACCACACTTGGCGTGAAATAACCGGGCCGCAATTACAACATAATTTTTATAAAACACATTTCAAGTCTACAAACACTAGCTTTTTGTGAATAGAACACAGACAAAACTGAAGATTGGGTATATTTTTGTCTCATAACGCCATTTATTTCTGACGCAGCCGAGCGAAATCTCTTCGAGTAGAAATTACATTCGCCTTAATGAGGTAGTCCAAGTTTCCTTCGACGTAAAGCAGCTAGTGAAATCGGTAGATATAGATACTGTGTTTACGTCCATACCATTATATATCGGGGTTTAAGCGTCAATTACCCGCTCATCTAAAATAACCCATTACTGTAATATAACCAGGGCCGTAAATACTGGGGGGATCTCGAAGTGATCCTACTTCCACCAACACATCGTTATACTTATATCAGCTTGCGGAAACACGAACGTACACTAAATGGCATAGGCTGCCGGCCAAATTGCTTTCTATATCTCTATAACAGCCGAAAAAAACACTATTGAACGAAAGCTCATTGAGATGGGCAAATATTTGGAAGCCCGCTTAGCAGGTGCATTACACAAAAAGCTCTGTGCTCGCGATACACATACAATTGATTGCTTAGCCTGTATATGTATAATGAACAATTGTGACTGCAAACATTTGTCCCCTTTGTGTGCGTTTGCAAAACACGTCATCCTCCAATTCAAGACGGAAACAACGTTGTATAGCTCTCACTTATTTATCAACGCCACGTGGATTCTGTGTTTGATAATTTATAGGTCACGCGAGGGTCACAGAGGATATCAGTCGAGCATATTGCCAGGATCATGTGAAGTTTCTAAATTCGGCTTCCGCTCGCCTTTGTGGTCCAAGTCATCCAGGAACTTTTTGTACAACTTAACTATAACATCATTGACTACTAAGTCTGACGTATTTTTCTCAACGATGCGCATGACGAAAATTCCATCTGGGCGGAGATAGTTCATGACGAACTTATTGCATAAGTCTTTGTCTTGCTTTGTTTGTAGAAGTCTGGCGATCTTCAGATGCTTCTTGATATAACCTGGTCCGCTCATGTAAGACAATAACCGATAGAACCACAGGAAAAGATTTATGAACGTTGTCGTGGCAACGACACATAACCAGAACCACAACACTGTGAACAGCTTCTCGTTAAACAAATTAACCGGAAGCACACACTGAACAGAGTACCGATGAATGTTGTTCAACTGACGAATTTCGAAATCGCAAAGGGTTACTCGAGGGAAAATGTCGAGTTCCTTAAGCTCGCCTTCCTTCGTCAGAAAATCTATAACTTCAACACCGTACAAGTTAAACTCGAAAGACATGAGTCTGTTGAGGAGGAAAAACACTCCGACGACATTTGTGCAATACAGAACCTTGATGCACATGTAGAGCGTTGTCAGGTAGTTCCCTGATCTCTTTGGGTAGAAGCAGACAAAATATTTGGAGATTTTCGCTTTCATTTGATAAATGCGCCCAGTTTTGTAAGGTCGGTAGGTGCTCACCCACATGTGTATAAACTCGCCCAAATTATCCACTTTCTCCTTGCGTTTCTCGTGTGGTTCCCATTGAGTGTCAACTGCCAATTTGACAATTTTGTCGATGTCCACGCCCACATAATCATTCAGAGTATTCCAAAGAAGGTTTGGTAGTTTGAACATGAATGCAAGAAGCAGAAATATTATGGGCGTCCATTGGTAATAAGTAATTTCCCTTTCCGTGCGTTCCAAGTGGCTCACTGGGATGGTTTCGTGCATAGGAACGAGGTATGTGTTTTTAATCCAGCAAACGTGGTTCGTATAGTCATTCCACGGGTCTGAAAATTGGGCTGGTGTCCAACATTTTATCGGGTTGCCGACCAACTGTGGTGTGATCGTCAGAAGAGCGAATATTACCAGCAGGAAAACGGTCCATATGTGGTTGAGTCGATCGACTTTATCGTCGTTATAATGTGTCTTGATACTCGATCCACTCAGAATTGCGATCACTCTGAAAATAGAACATATACAGTGAGTAAATACTGATTAACCTCTTCGCAGCTAAATAACGTTATGGCGTCGTGTGTTGGTCTGTTGACGTTATTGCCATTCCAGTCGTAAAATATATAACGGGAATATCACAAGAACAACAACACTGACTCAGTTGAAATATACTATTATCGTTCACAACGGTGGAACATCGTACACTGTTTCAAACTTCGAGATACAGTTATTCCGATGCACCAATCTCTGAGTTCCAATTTATGTACAATGGCCTACTGCTAGTGTGGTGTAATATGTCCGTAGTACCTATGGACCATCTAGCACGCGGTGTGCATCTTTAGGACGTCATGGCAGCGAAGAGGTTAAAGGGAACAATGCATTTGAAGTGGTTTATTGCGAAATAACATAATAACAAGTTTATACAACAACTATCATCAACAAGTAAATGAAAAAATAGATTGACTTTGTTCTAATTTTCATTATAAATAACTCTCCAATAATGAGATTTCGCATGTGAAAACCATTCTTATTTAAACATTACTGTTACAGTTGAATTGCCGATTAAACTATAATTAGTCCAAAAAGTTGCCTAAGTTTAAAAACAAAACTTGACGATACATTTTGAAAAAGGTCAAGACATTGAACAATATTATGAAAATCACGTTCCGACTAAAATATTTGAGCTTACTACACGATTAGCGATGTTGTTGACGAATCACTGCAACAGCTTTGTTTACATAACAATGGTTTCAACATGCGAAATATCGTAATTGGTGAACTATCACTAATGAATATAAGAAACAGTTTATCTATTTCGCCATGCATGTTCTTCTTATTGGTAATGTTTTTACATAGTGTTATTTGTTTGGATATTTACGCACTTGGTTGGTCCCTTTAATGAGGTAGATGTAGTTCTGAAACACACCCATGTTGGTAGTAAAATGGTTGTGAGCTTGCCTTTATTGGGAACAATCAAGATTAATTCTTCGCCGTTGTTGCTCGGAGCACATGTACATATACCACGGCAAACGGTGAAAGGGGTGAATATACATGTGTATGGACTAAATCCCATGTAGAACCCCTGTTGGGCAATGAAATGTTCATTCAAAATGTGAAGAGATTACTTCAATACATCATTACATCTCAAACTAACACAAGTCATTCAATGTGCGGCGCTGTCGAATGTAGTTTATCGCGGTACATAATAATCAGTGTATACGTGTACACCACACATGTAATGTTATGTTTAACTAAATAATATTAAGTGGCTTAACCCCAGCCGTTTCGAGATCATTTTTGTTGTTGTTAAACTGTGATTATCTGATAAAAAAAAAAGGATATAAAATTCGTCGCAATTCTATACGAAATGTATTAATATCGTCCACTGAATTCGAGCCGACTAACGGTTATTACATTTCTATATAATTGAGACTCATTGAAGATCCTCTATGGGACATCAATAGTTGCAAAAACTTGTGCCCAATCGCTTTTGTATTTTAAGAATTTTATTATAATAAATCCAACCCAAAGCAACAACTCAACGAAATTTATATTCGAAATATAGAATAAATGTCATTATTTTCATTTTATATCGGCGTCAACACTTTTATTGTTGGGCAATGTTAACCTTGTCTACACAGTTCAATATCAAACGTATAAAAGTGATATTTGAGTTCTAATTTTCGGCACACATGAATGCTCACTCTCTTATCGGACCGTATCCGCGCTTGTTGGGGGAAAAAAGAGCATCCCACTAACTTCCTGACAAAATTGTGTATAAATAATTATGAACGAGAGGCCGTTCACGATTAACCCATCCCTCGACGATAGTAAATTGCTACGATCGGGATACATAAGTCGAAAAAGAGCCATAACTCCGTAGAAAAATGACCAAACCCATATTCGAATTCGATCTGTATTGTGGGCTGAGAAACTCACTTACCAGATTTGGTTTTTCGGTTGATAAACACATATACACAATTTGGTTCCGATCGGATAAAACATGTTTCAGTTATCGCACCATGCGTAAAGTGTTTACGGACTGATGGATAGACGACTCGACGGACAGACGCCCCGACGAACGGCGAGTGGTCAATCCGGACGTCGACACTATATGTGTACCATACTATGGTACGGGTACACATAAAACCCTTCATTGATTTACCACTGTGGATATTCGACGCAACTTGTCATTTCAAAACAAGACAAGAATTATACATGTTCATATAAGTAGTTAAGTACAGCTTATCTGTACTTGCGCAACTTTCAAGTGGTCGGATGTCAAACATAATAAAATAGTTAACAAGGAAAAACACACACATATTGGTTATAGAGAGGGAAGTGATTGTCATATGAATATAACAGGCTACTTGACTCGAGACACATTTAATTTTACATAAAGGGGACAAACGTGGATTTATAAAAAGAATTATTATCGCATTGTTGATATGTGGATGCATGCAATGACCTGCGTTTTAGATTACAGCAATCCAGGCGAAACAGATTGTTAACATATTTCTCGCAACATTCAACAATACCGGCATTGAAGCTGACAACAATTTTATTCTCATTCAGTCTATTTCGTTTTACATATATTTACAACCACGCGGAATCCTAATGGCTATCCTTGACTTGACGCATTCGTCGGGTGGGAATGAAAATTCAATGTAAACAATTTGTGACACAGTCAGTAAACCTGTCTCCGATAATCAAGAACTTAGCTGTTAGGATGGTCGGGTTCAGACAGGGGCGAAGCTATATAGAAGCTATATGTTGCCCACCTTAGAATTTCCTACTGTACAATCCCGCCATTCTACTGTACAATCCCGCCATTCTACTGTACAATCCCGCCATTCTGCTGTACAATCCCGCCATTCTGCTGTACAATCCCGCCAATCTACTGTACAATCCCGCCACTGAACTAGACCCAAATTTCCAAGCCCAGAAAGTACCATCTTGTGTTGAAATTTTACCCCAGGATTTCCACGTTGGACTCAACCTGACACCATAAGGTTGGAACCTTTTCCAACTGATTTCCACTTCATCCCAAACATGCGAAAGTAATAAAATATACGAATTCTGATCTAAAAAACAATTCGAATATATTTTAGTCTGAAACTCCAAACTGATGTTGTGCCGGGGAAGACATGTCAAACTGTTTGAAAATTTCACTAACGTAGCACCCCTCAATTCCTTGTCGCACGTCCCTGTATCATGTTGGCAGCCAGTAACGCATTCTGAAGATCTGAGTTCACGTCACGTCTTGATTGCTTCATTGACATCGTAAATTAGCACGGAAAAGTTGATAAAGATATATTTATATATTGTATTCACTATTCCTATAAATTTTCGCGCTCTAATTTATTATGGTTGAGGCGATGACTGATCATGGAGACGAAAATAAATAAATTCACAGAACATTAACCCAGGCCGAGCCTAACTCCCTCAATGATTAATTGTCTTTTGATGTTTGCCCCCTCCCCAGTGGCTCAGTTGGTAAGGCGCATTAGGCCAAAATAAACCACACAACGACGGCGAAACTGATTAGTGTATCTGTGCAAGTTTGTCGGTTTTCGGTGGTTTCTATGTGCAGAGTAATGGTTGCTCAGTTAAAATTACCATCCGCGTGGTCAACAACGTGAAACAAAAACTTTCCTGGAAGCCTCCATGCAGCAATATATCACTATATTGTCACATTCTATGCCCAAGTTCGGAAATTCATACTGTATTTACTGTAACAGGTTAAGCACAAACCACCAAGTCCATTAATTATCGAACAACTGTATTGTACACCGTGGTTAAACTTTCTCAGACTCGAATCGAGATAAATTTGGGATGGGTGAGTGTCAGGTACTACACCAGAGTAAACTATAACAAAATGTAACAAAATAAAAACTATATTTGTATACACTTACAATTACAAACATTAGATGTACTCATGTCACTTCAAGCTATCATCGTTACATTTATAATTTTATATCATTCTATATTTATAGGAGATGACACCAACAAACTTTTAGCTTACTGACAAAGCATCTTCTCATTTAGTATTATTCTTGGACGTACGTAGTGATTTGTATGTTGATTGAGAATACATATGTATGAACTAACGTCGTGATATATGGCCTAGTGGTTATCCAAAGCATATGGCGTCTTATACATGTCATACATGTAGTTTACAGCATTTGACAGACTGATACAACACTTGAACTGTTTATGGGTATCTGACTTCCACAAACAGAACAAAGGGGGGGGGGGTGTAAGCTACTTGGTATAGTAAAATCTCAGTTTAGGACAGTTTTGCAAAAAAAATATTGGCACCATACAAGTTCAAATTTGATATGATTTACCACGATTGTCGCATGAATTCGTTGCGCTGTACATGTGGTTCCACTTTTTGTATACAGTAACTCGTCGAGTTGGGGAAATTTGGGGACGTTGGACTACTATTTCAAACAACATTTTGTCCGTACGATTGTTTAGTTCGGGTATATCAAAGAGGGGGCCTAGAGTATAGTTGATTCTCATGTCGATATGGACTCCTTAATCTCTCAAACATGTCTGATCTGGTTACATATATTAATGTAATTTGGACAGTTGAAGACAATGTGTGCAGCTTGCATAAAGAAATGAAAAAGTATCGATCTATTTGGATCAGGGATGGCCGACCCCGTGCTTGCTCGGGTGCTATAAGCTACACAAACTATAATGAAAGTGTCAATGACACTGTAGCTCAACTTGGAAAGGGAATAATTTAATGTATTACAGTCAATGGAGCGATTAGGAATGTGGAAAGTTGAATGTCTAATACTAGTTTATAGACATGAAGAGAAAAGTAAAATCCAAGATGGCTGCTGGCGGCCATGTTTTCGGCCGAATGACCCCAAAATGATTGTATCCCATCTACATGTCATCGTTAACATCCATGACAAATTTTATGACGATCAGACTAAAGGTACGACCTGTAGCCTATGCTAAAGAATTTAGTCATACAAAGAGTAAAATCCAAGATGGCTGCTGGCGGCCATGTTTTTTGGCCGAATGACACCAAAATGACTCGTTCCCATCTACATGTCATTATTAACATCTATGACAAATTTTATGACGATCAGACTAAAGGTACGACCTGTAGCCCATGCTAAAGAATTTAGTCATACAAAGAGTAAAATCCAATATTAACAACCATGACAAATTTCATGATGATTAGACGAACAGTACGACCTGTGGCCCATGCTAATGGATTAAATTTTGAAATCCAAGATGGCCACTGGCGGCCATGTTTTTTGTCCGAATGACCCCAAAATGACTCGTTCCCATTTACATTCCAATTTCAACAGCCATGACAAATTTTATGATGATCAGACTAAATGTACGACCTGTAGCCCGTGCTAAAGGATTTAGTCATACAAAGAGTAAAATCAAAGATGGCTGCTGGCGGCCATGTTTTTCTGCCGAATGACCCCAAAATTACTCGTTCCCATTTACATTCCAATTTCAACAGCCATGACAAATTTTATGATGATCAGACTAAAGGTACGACCTGTAGCCCGTGCTAAAGGATTTAGTCATACAAAGAGTAAAATCAAAGATGGCTGCTGGCGGCCATGTTTTTCTGCCGAATGACCCCAAAATGACTCGTTCCCATCTACATGTCATTATTAACATTCACGACAAATTTTATGATGATCAGACTAAAGGTACGGCCTGTAGCCCGTGCTAAAGGATTTAGTCATACAAAGAGTAAAATCCAAGATGGCTGCTGGCGACCATGTTTTTTGGCCGAATGACCCCAAAATTACTCGTTCCCATCTACATGTCATTGTTAACATCCATGACAAATTTTATGATGATCAGACGAACAGTACGACCTGTGGCCCGTGCTAATGGATTAAATTTTGAAATCCAAGATGGCCACTGGTGGCCATGTTTATTGGCCGAATGACCCCAAAATTACTCGTTCCCATCTACATTCCAATTTCAACAGCCATGACAAATTTTATGATGATCAGACTAAAGGTACGGCCTGTAGCCCGTGCTAAAGGATTTAGTCATACAAAGAGTAAAATCCAAGATGGCTGCTGGCGGCCATGTTTTTTGGCCGATTGACCCCAAAATGACTCGTTCCCATCTACATGTCATTATTAACATTCTTGACAAATTTTATGATGATCAGACTAAAAGTAGGACCTGTAGCCCGTGCTAAAGGATTTAGTCATACAAAGAGTAAAATCCAAGATGGCTGCTGTCGGCCATGTTTTTTTGGCCGAATGACCCCAAAATTACTCGTTCCCATCTACATGTCAATATTAACATCCATGACAAATTTTATGATGATCAGACTAAAGGTACGACCTGTAGCCCGTGCTAAAGAATTTAGTCATACAAATAGTAAAATCCAAGAAGGCTGCTGGCCGCCATGTTTTTTGGCCGAATGACCCCAAAATTACTCGTTCCCATCTACATGTCAATATTAACATCCATGACAAATTTCATGATGATCAGACGAACAGTACGACCTGTGGCCCGTGCTAATGGATTAAATTTTGAAATCCAAGATGGCCACTGGCGGCCATGTTTATTGGCCGAATGACCCCAAAATTACTCATTCCCATCTACATTCCAATTTCAACAGCCATGACAAATTTTATGATGATCAGACTAAAGGTACGGCCTGTAGCCCGTGCTAAATGATTTAGTCATACATAGAGTAAAATCCAGGATGGCTGCTGGCGGCCATGTTTTTTGGCCGATTGACCCCAAAATGACTCGTTCCCATCTACATGTCATTATTAACATTCTTGACAAATTTTATGATGATCAGACTAAAAGTAGGACCTGTAGCCCGTGCTAAAGGATTTAGTCATACAAAGAGTAAAATCCAAGATGGCTGCTGGCGGCCATGTTTTTTGGCCGAATGACCCCAAAATTACTCGTTCCCATCTACATGTCAATATTAACATCCATGACAAATTTTATGATGATCAGACTAAAGGTACGACCTGTAGCCCGTGCTAAAGAATTTAGTCATACAAAGAGTAAAATCCAAGAAGGCTGCTGGCCGCCATGTTTTTTGGCCGAATGACCCCAAAATTACTCGTTCCCATCTACATGTCAATATTAACATCCATGACAAATTTCATGATGATCAGACGAACAGTACGACCTGTGGCCCGTGCTAATGGATTGAATTTTAAAATCCAAGATGGCCGCTGGCGGCCATGTTTTTTGTCCGAATGACCCCAAAATGACTCGTTCCCATTTACATTCCAATTTCAACAGCCATGACAAATTTTATGATGATCGGACTAAAGGTACGACCTGTAGCCCGTGCTAAAGGATTTAGTCATACAAAGAGTGAAATCAAAGATGCCTGCTGGCGGCCATGTTTTTTGGCCGAATGACCCCAAAATGACTCGTTCCCATCTACATGTCATTGTTAACATTCTTGACAAATTTTATGATGATCAGACTAAAAGTACGACCTGTAGCCCGTGCTAAAGAATTTAGTCATACAAAGAGTAAAATCCAAGATGGCTGCTGGCGGCCATGTTTTTGGGCCGAATGACCCCAAAATTACTCGTTCCCATCTACATGTCAATATTAACATCCATGACAAATTTCATGACGATCAGACAAACAGTACGCCCTGTAGCCCGTGCTAATGGATTGAATTTTGAAATGCAAGATGGCCACTGGCGGCCATGTTTTTTTACCGAATGACCCCAAAATTAATCATTCTGGTCTAAATGTTGATGTCAACAGCTATGACAAATTTCATAATGATCCGACCAAAGGTACGACCTGTAGACTGCATTGTTGACGCCTTACGTACACACGTACACACGTACACACGGACGACGGACGACAAAGCCATGGCAATAGCTCAAACTTTACAAAGTAAAGTTGAGCTAAAAACGCAAAGGCACACTTTCGAAGGTTGTATCGTTTGAAATCTTATAAGTACATTCAGGAAATAAATCATGAAATTGATCACAAAGCTGAAGTTGACCACGACTCATTCTTTAGGTTATTCAATCTGAAACGGTCTAAACGAGTCAGCCCCAATAATATGTTTCATCACGATGGAAAACTCTTAAGGGACCCTGAAGACATTGTGTGCGCATGGGGTGATTACTTTGAACAATTATATACGCCACTGACCTCAGAAGAATTTGATCAAACGCATTATACCTCAGTAAATAGTTTTGTCAATGACATAATACAAGAAATGGCACCTTCTTCTATTGATAAACTCATTCTCTTCCCAGTTACATGTCAAGAACTCAAATCTGTGTATAAGTCTCTAAGCTTAAATAAAGCTGTAGGGTGGGATAACGTAGCATACGAGCATATTATATACGGCAGCGACTTACTCACAAATATTTTATCAACCTGCTTATCCGGAATATTTAAATATGGTAAAGTTCCAAAAAATGCAAAGAAAGGAATAATTATAACTCTACACAAAGGCGGTTCCAAAAGCAAAGATGACTTTAATAACTATAGAGCAATTACATTGATGCCTGCCCTATACAAAATTACTGAACGTGTGCTTCTGAACCGAATCGAGAAATTCTCTCCCCGTACTTAGAAGTTGACCCATTGCAGCACGGGTTCCAAAAATGTTTGAGCTCAAATATGGTGTCGTACATGACACTAGAATGTATTGATTATGCTAAAGATGTTGGTCACAAAATGTACGCATGTTTCCTGGACGCAATGAAGGCCTTTGACACGGTGTGGATCAACGGGTTGTTGTACAAACTATATGATCGCGGCATTCAAGGCCTCTCGTTTTCTCTTATACATAGCCTGATATCTGATGTCCAATGTTCAGTTAGGTATAACGGTACATCATCCCGTTGGTTCACAGTGTGTCAAGGAGCAAGGCAGGGGGGAATATTATCCCCTTCATACTATATGATCTATGTGAACGACCTCATACTACAGCTGAGGAACTCAAGAAATGGTCTAAACTTATATGGTATAGATTGTTCCAGCCCAACGCTAGCTGACGATATGTTATTACTTTCACTTACTATGACTGGGTTATAACGTAATCTTTGCGACATCTGCTACCGTTACAGCACGGTGTGGCGCTATATGTACAACCCATCAAAATGTTCCGTTATTGTATTCAATGAATCTAAGGCGCGTGCAAACAAAACTGACCGTAGATGGCATATTGGACCATCTGTAATACCGGAAGTGGAAGAAGTTACCCATCTTGGTATTCCTTTAAATAAGTATGATTTAAATGGTGCATTTGTAGATACAATTTGTCGCAAAATCAGGGGCACCTATCTCATGTTATCTAATGCTGGCCTTTACGCCGGTGGGATAACGCCACTGAGCTGTAAGACAATATACGAATCTATTGTCCTCTCAAAGTCGCTATTTGGCGCAGAATTACTATGGAACCTGGCACATAAACATGAGGAAGCTCTTGAAAAATGCCATAGATTTTGTCTGAAACAGGTTCAGGGTTTACCTACGCGTGCTAGAACAGTTATCGTCCATGGGCTCATAGGAGTTCACCCTATTATGAGCTATATAGATAAACGAAAACTATCGTTCCTTAGTTCAATGTGTAATCTGGAACAAATTAAAACGGCCAAGGAAATTTTCATTTTCCGTCTTTATCAACACGCACTTGCTCCAACTACTTCTTGTAAAAATTTCTCCTCCGATATCATGGTAACAATGAATAAATACAAACTGGTAGACTACTTGCGTCTGTATTTGAAGGAATCAGTATTTCCTTCTAAAGAGAAATGGAAACAATTAACTAAAGCTCTCATTAATCAGACTGAGAGCGCGGCCTGGTCCGAGAGAATTCATGCTGATAACTCCTTAATTCGATTCTCGAAGATTCAGACCACGTTCGAAGTCTCGCATCTGTGGAAATTGTGCCGCCTATTTCCAGAAAATAAATTGTCTTATTACAAAATGGCACAAATTATACAATTCTCCTGCGTTCCGTGTGATACAGGTATTTGTTCAAATTGCTCTCGCGCGTACTCCGACTACATGCGGCATGCAATAGTCCAGTGTTCCTCATTAACGTGTATCCGTGACGAAATAGAATTTTCTGTTTTGTGTAGATTTGGAGTTCAAATTTACATACGCTTTGATTCTCTTTCAGATGAAGATAAATTATTATTCTTCTTGACGGCAAAATTTGAATAAATTGCCTCTTATGTCGAAGATATCAACGACTTTGCAAATTTCATAATTAATTGCACTTGTAAACTATGGGAAGAATATCATTGCCTCTCTGTTTGAATTGTAGTTAAACAATTTATAGTATACGCTAGTAATGACATAATGCTATACATAACTCATAGAATCCATAGAATCCGAAGACACGACAAATGAGTAAATATATATACTTGAGTGGTGCTGGGGAAATGGTCGGCTCCGAGTCGGTAAGACTGCGCAAAGGCATTGGCGTTTGTGGGTCTTCCAGAGAGAGAGATCCCAGATTTGGGTCCAACTCCGGCTTGGTCGTCTCGGAGTATGCTATTTCTCTGGTCCCAGTTCTTTATATATAAAGATCTATATAACCGTATAATAACACATCACATTTAGCCTGTCGTGGAGAGCCAATTAGATATTTGACCATATGTTCATTCCATTACACGATAACGCTACATTGCCATTCTGGTCGTCTGTCTCTGTCTATACATATAACGAATGTGTGTCTGTTAGTATGTATACTTCATGCATGTAATTCGCCAATGTTTTGTGTGTGTCTGTTAGTATGAATGCTTCTGGGAGTTTGTTTGTTATAAATGGAAGTCATGCATGTAATTCTCCAATGTTATAGATGTGTGTCTGTTAGTATGAATGCTTCTATGTGTATGGTTGTTGCAAATGGAAATCATGTATGTAATTCTCATGTTCACCACTTAGATGATGACTGTAAATATGTTGACTTTTGTTACCTGTTTATGTTCTTATAATTTATATTAATTGTATGCATTCTCTAAATATCTCCATGAATGGAGGAAATAAAGAATATATATATATATAAAGTCCTAAACATTTTGACCACGTGTCTTGTCATACCAAATCATTGTCCTGTAAACCACCGCCCCCAATACCCATTGACACAAATCAGTGTCACCGTGATTGAATCTCTAGACATTATGCACTGATGATGCCTTGTAGTTTTCAGATCTTTGAATTAGAATGTCTATTTATACACGATGGCTCATATATCCGTATAGACCTATATGTACTGCTGTTTGGTCACCCCACTCGGAGCAAATACCTATAAGACAACAATACATATGCACCAGTCTAATGAATGAAATGAAATGATTAATGTCAAAATATATAAGATTCACCCGGAGTTCTGATCACATAATTAGTTGAATAACAGTTTGTCTATATCCTTTCTTTGGAACTGGAATTCAAAAGTGCTGATCGAATGGAATTAGAAAAACTATAAACGCAATACAGAGACGCGTTATTGAACAGTGTCATTGTCAGTGAAGACGGTGGTGGGTGGCACGGGAGCTATTACTTGCGATCAATATTTGAATACACCTTTCTAAGTAAATAAAGACAAACATTTACAGTATGCGTCTCATTCAAATGGAATTCTTACGCACCAGTTCTGGATAAATTATACATCCCCAGGCATGGATATACAATGGACGATTATTCATGTCCTATAAATTAGCACAGTTTAAGAAGTAATATGCCACAATTGGTCAGAAAATGAAGTTAAAGGTGCCACGGGCACAGTTAAAAGTGACCACAAATTTGGTAAAGCAAGGGCACGTGTTATCAAAAGCTATAACTTTGTGTTTAAATTCTACTATACAATGCCGCATGCAATACTTTTACGATGGTTCCTGTGATCGTGTTATGGTTGAACTAAATTTCTTTCTCTGTCAACAACTGATAGCGGCCAAGATAGTAACATGTTATATGAAAGGGCACCGAAATTAATTTGCATGTGGTAAACCACCTAGTACAAACGCTATCGCATGCCAAATGGGGTGGGATGCTGAAAAATCGCAAGCCAATTTGCGCGCGATTTAGTTTGCCGTGTCCCGCGTGACTCAGCATCGCATGCGAATATGTTTCGATTGTAAAATTCAAAGAAATGTAACTCTAACATACCCGTTATTTAGTAAAAAATCATACCAAAAGAATGACACCACAAAGAGACACGGTTCAAAAACACTATAGGAAAAATCACTTTTAGGGTGGGTGGGCTTGGGGGAGGCGGACGGCACTGTCTAAGACACACTAGAGCCCGAAGCCGCCCGAAAATTGGTATCTAGCTGTCGTCTAAGACCTGTTGGGAAACACACTAGAGCCCGAAGCCGCCCGAAAACTAGAGCCCGAAGCCGCCCGAAAATTGGTATCTAGCTGTCGTCTAAGACCTGTCTAAGACACACTAGAGCCCGAAGCCGCCCGAAAATTGGTATCTAGCTGTCGTCTAAGACCTGTTGGGAAACACACTAGAGCCCGAAGCCGCCCGAAAACTAGAGCCCGAAGCCGCCCGAAAATTGGTATCTAGCTGTCGTCTAAGACCTGTTGGGAAACACACTAGAGCCCGAAGCCGCCCGAAAATTGGTATCTAGCTGTCGTCTAAGACCTGTTGGGAAACACAAAATTCAAACTGTTATTGAAGCGCCGCAGGCGCGTTAAGCAACGTCACCCCTTTTTCAAATTGATATCGAGGCAGTCAGGTCGCGCCAGCGACCGCTGCCGCGGGGGCCTGATGGCTCATAAAAACAACTCTATATATAAGCGCCCGCGGCTACCACTTTATAGCATCAAGGGTAGACTGAGCAAATCGAGACGGGATGCTGGTCCCGCCAAACTCTCCAGACGGCATCGACATATCAAAACGCATGCGATTCTCGCCTATCGTATCCGTATTTGGACGAGATTGTAAGACCATAGCCTGGGTAAACTGTATAGAAATACACGCTCGTGCTTGTTTCTCAAGTTTAGCATGGAAATGTATGTTTATCGCGGAATATTATTAATTTATATATCAGAACATGTATGCTGTATTGCCTTGGAATGAGGTGCGATTTGCTTGGTAGCGTGTGTGACACCTTGATAAATAATCAGGCTATGAGCTTCAAAGTCATTGACCAGCTACAATCTATTGATAGCGAGAGGACCCCGGAAATCGATGTAAACAACTAGCTTACATGCATACTTACAGAACTGTCACTCATGAAGTGGACACGTATGTGTTGTATAATTATATATCGATGTCAGGAATGGCTTTACTATGAATATCAGCATCATCAACAAGTTCAATAAGGAATTGCTGAGATACAAGTAGGATCAAGATCGCTCCACCCATCAATACGATATGGACGTTTGTGATATAGTAGTTCACCCCCGTAACTGGAGAGAGTTATAGCCGAAAATCCATCTTTATTGGGAACTTGTGTTTGACAAACCATATTTGACCTCCACCCGTTGACCGCAACTTTCTCGGTTATATTGGCATACATGCAGAGTAGTTTTGTAGATGTTAAAGGCACGTGAGGCCTTAGTTGTCGAAAATATTCATATTTGTTCCAATCACCGTAAACAGAAAAACATTAAAACGCATACAGTTTCGTTCATATATACCATGACCATCGCGTAAACAGCATGTTATCATAAATATTTACTATATTTTACCTAAGCAAGAGCCTGATTGTGTTACAGAAGACAGCACAATGCTGCTGGATAATCACACACAAATGGCATAAACGCTCTTTATTCGTTCCATATCAGGAATTCAACAACAAAGAACGCTCTTTATGTTTACTATCATAATATAAACAAACACCAGAAAAGTAACTTTTTATGCTTTTGTTTACATAACAATGGTCAAATATATGACAATAACATACTGTTTATGCGATATTTCTTATTTGTATACGGACAAAGTCTGTCTACATTGTGTTGTTCTTTCTGTTTGTGGCGGTTTTTGACGGGTGGAAATATTTTCACAGGATACCCACCGCCAAGGCCAACCGTACCTTTAACAAACTCCGGATCATGCATGTCTACAAGGAACTCTGGAGAACACAAGAAGCCAAGACGCATTGTTCACAATAAGCCGTATTTATCTTTTAATGCGGGGTGTTTTATTCTGGGCTTGTAGAAATGAACCGTATTTCTTGGGGATAAGATCCGAGTTTTGTTTCGTGCCGATTGGAAATGTTTCGGTGATGTTGGCTCAATGTGATATTGGCTCATATGAACTACAGAGTTAAAACTACACGCACATGGAAACTATCGACCCGGACATAGAGTTGACATATGTTAAATGACATGTATATGTCCATGTAGCAAAACATCCAGCGAATTTCTCAGATGTTCTCGATTAATTTTTTTTCTCAAGCTTTACATCAGAGTGTGTCGTGATGATAGCGTGTCGTATATATTGATAGCGTATCGTCGATTGATATATTTGTACTCAGTTCAATTTCATCTACGTGATAAATCATCAATGTACAGATGTAATTTCACACGTTGAAGTGTGTGTGCTATTTCCCTGTATCAAATATACTCATAACACAAACAGCGCTATGAAGCCGACATGGCTACATTGTTCAATAAGCTAGTTTGTCCACTTCGTCAGTAAGAATCCACATTTTAACCCACCAAATTAGTTCGAACAAAATAACTGTATGGTGTACACATACTATATCTGATTTGAGACTAAGGGTACGTTTACACATTCGCCTGGTATTTTTTGCACGCAATTCGACACACAAGGGTATAATGTGCCAGCAAATGACCGCAAATGACCTGTCCAATCTGTAGTTCCATCTACATATAAATAGCATGCAATTGTTCGCATGTATCAATCATACAAGTATTTGTAGGCAAATGTCAGTAGAATCGTTACATGTGGAACTAAACATATTTTACTCCAGATGTTGTTGGCTTTGGTAAGGATGCATTTCAGAAAAAAAGTTTATATGCAAGTTGTCGTTCATAGTCTGGCACCTTATGGTTTACTGGAAACAATTTTTAAAGAATACCAATAATATAGTGTACTAATAGATATATAGATATAACCACCCCCCCCCCCCCCCTGCATTCAAACATTTAGCAAGAATCAGTAATAATTGCGATACGGTTACACGAAAGTTTCTGGCGTTCATCAGGCAATAACTGAAGTCAACACTTCATAAAAAGCGATAAACACCTACGTTAACCCTTTACCCAACAGAACGGCCCTGTGCCAATGCATTCTCTTATATATGCGAGTCGACCATAGGTCACCTCGCATATATAAGAGAATGCATTGGCTTAACGCATATTAAAAATGATCAAATTGTCAAAGAATGTAGAAAATATTATAAGAAAAAATGGTAAAAAGTGTTAAAAGGCCAATGCATTCTCTTATATATGCGAGGCGACCTATGGTCGACTCGCATATATACGAGAATGCATTGGCACAGGGCATAAATGTAACCATCACAATGTGGTCAATGAACCGGTTCCAATGATATCCATATTTGTATGGTGTTATTGAGACAGACCGAAGATATTTTAGGCTGTTGAAGCTTTATTTGGGCGTTTTTGGCCGGTTTGTTGGGTAAAGGGTTAATTCAATGTCAGAGTCTTGTAGATATTAGAAAACAATATTTGAAACCGTTCTACAACAAATAGAAAAACGATAACTAATATCGCAAACTTCCTGCGCGAAGCCCAGCGTATCATGGTACCCCCCCCCCCCCCCCCATGAGGCAAAATTTACCGGCTTATCTCATAATTCTTTACCACCTCACACGACCCCCGCCATTGACCACCCCACCCACCCCACCCTCGATATTACCATATGTTTATATATCTTTCGAGTTAGTCTGCCCCCTTCTACTTAAATTGTATCGCATGCGCAACATTCTACTGCATTGAACATTCTGTACTAATTATGAAGTAAATGTACATATACCAGTCATACCAAGCAGATCAACAAGGAGTGGACGACAGATCAAGTTCAATAGATTTCTTGAGGATTTTTTGGCATAATATGAGTGTATATGGTAAAATATCAAATGAATTACACATTTGATACTGCCAATGCGTTGTTTTAGCTATAAACATTGGCAACAATGGGTTAAATTGGTATAATTAGTATTCCGGATGCCACCCTGTGTTATGGAGTATTCCAGATGCCACCCCCCATTTTAGGCCGGATGCCGGATGCCAGGGGGGGTGGGGTGGTCCCCCTCAATTATGTCTCAATTATGTCTATTCTATGACGATCTGAGTTAAATTAAAATATCTATCTATCTATCAAGCCGATCGCTTGCACTCGCTCGCTGCGTGGTGTCCACTTCACAAACAGCGACGGAACACCTACGTCACTACCAGCCGATTGTATGCACGCGCTTGCTTCGTGTTGTTATTGGGAATTGTGAGACTGTGATGGAATTTGAACAATATATGTTACTTCTATAATCTTTTATTTCTCATCTTATATAAGGTTTTCAGGAATAAAACTGAGCACATTGGTCGTCCGAGCCTCACCCAGTTTACACCCCTATCGTACGCGTACTGTCTATCAAAAACAATAGTCACTATACAGTTTACACTGAAACGAGAATATCAGTTAGCTGGAACGGGCAGACCACTGTCAACAACAAAGCATTACAATTACTTACAATTGTTGTGGTAGTTTTCGAAAAGTTGTTCAAATTATTAATGTTCTATTGAAATGTACTGGTGTATGATTATATAAATATTTTGTGTACATTTATGTACACAGTGTAAATATTAATATATATTTTATATTTATTTGCAAGTATTACATAAATGTTATTAAGTATGAACATGCAATTCTGATGAAAATATTAATATATTTAGTCACAATGTAGAATGGCAAAACTATTTTGTTATTGTGCGAAGGACCAAAACCACGCTTGCAATAATCTGGCAGATATAAACACTCAATACTGATTCATCTTTTCAAACATGATGATGTTTTATGGTTATTTTTCCTAACAAAAATAGATGCAAATGGCTACCAAAAAAACTGAAATATACAATAAAAAATGTTTGATTTATTTTCTTGCAGGCAGCATTTATTTCAGATGGTAGACTGAGCGCATGTAGTTGGGTTCATAAGCTCGATAATGAGGTGTGTTTTGTTTAATATTACCTATCAAACTCTCTATCAACCTAACTCAAATAAGTTGTTTATAATTTTTTAAAACATCCTCTTTTTTAAAAACATTTTTTATACAAAATTACAACATGTCTCACATATTGTGAAGGTAAACATTTGTTTTATAATACTATAGGATATATTGGTTATAAGTGACAATGATGTTTTTCTTCAAATTGATAGTTAGAAATTGAGGTTTTGTTTTTTAAATTCGCGAATGAAGCGTCTTCTTAATGTTCATGTTTATTCGCCTGTTAAATTTCATGACCGTGTCAAATTGGTTGGGATATATTTGAGAAACATGCAACATACCACAACTTATACAAGTCAACGAGTGTCATCTCAAGTTAACCCTTTACCCAACAAACCGGCCAAAAACGCCCAAATAAAGCTTCAACAGCCTAAAATATCTTCGGTCTGTCTCAATAACACCATACAAATATGGATATCATTGGAACCGGTTCATTGACCACATTGTGATGGTTACAGTTATGCCCTATAGGTCGCCTCGCATATATAAGAGAATGCATTGGCCTAAACAAAAAAAAATTAACACTTTTTACCATTTTTTCTTACATTCTTTAACAATTTTAGAATGTTTTCTTACATTTAAAAACAAATTTATAATATTTTTCTACATTCTTTGACAATTTTATCATTTTTAATATGTGTTAAGCCAATGCATTCTCTTATATATGCGAGGCGACCTATGGTCGACTCGCATATATAAGAGAATGCATTGGCACAGGGCCGTTCTGTTGGGTAAAGGGTTAATAATCGACTTGAAATGTGGTCAGTGGCCGATCACTCACCTTTTGAATGCGTCGCTATCTTGTCCATCTTTCCCCATTTTTTAAATGTTCTGTTTCACTGTATATATACGGTCTGCGAATTGCGAATGTGTGGTTCAAAATCGAATATACTGACCAACTATCTCTGAGCACGAGATGCCTTGCTATTGTATGCACAGTATGGGCCCAAATTGTATTTATGATCGGAATATAGCGTCATTTCTGTGAAATCCCGCGAATGAAGTCAAGTGTGTTTGCTCATCTCGTCAGCGATAACATTGTTTATGGATTACAATAAAAAATGTTTGATTTATTTTCTTGCAGGCAGCATTTATTTCAGATGGTAGACTGAGCGCATGTAGTTGGGTTCATAAGCTCGATAATGAGGTGTGTTTTGTTTAATATTACCTATCAAACTCTCTATCAACCTAACTCAAATAAGTTGTTTATAATTTTTTAAAACATCCTCTTTTTTAAAAACATTTTTTATACAAAATTACAACATGTCTCACATATTGTGAAGGTAAACATTTGTTTTATAATACTATAGGATATATTGGTTATAAGTGACAATGATGTTTTTCTTCAAATTGATAGTTAGAAATTGAGGTTTTGTTTTTTAAATTCGCGAATGAAGCGTCTTCTTAATGGTCATGTTTATTCGCCTGTTAAATTTCATGACCGTGTCAAATTGGTTGGGATATATTTGAGAAACATGCAACATACCACAACTTATACAAGTCAACGAGTGTCATCTCAAGTTAACCCTTTACCCAACAAACCGGCCAAAAACGCCCAAATAAAGCTTCAACAGCCTAAAATATCTTCGGTCTGTCTCAATAACACCATACAAATATGGATATCATTGGAACCGGTTCATTGACCACATTGTGATGGTTACAGTTATGCCCTGTGCCAATGCATTCTCTTATATATGCGAGTCGACCATAGGTCGCCTCGCATATATAAGAGAATGCATTGGCCTAAACAAAAAAAAATTAACACTTTTTACCATTTTTTCTTACATTCTTTAACAATTTTAGAATGTTTTCTTACATTTAAAAACAAATTTATAATATTTTTCTACATTCTTTGACAATTTTATCATTTTTAATATGTGTTAAGCCAATGCATTCTCTTATATATGCGAGGCGACCTATGGTCGACTCGCATATATAAGAGAATGCATTGGCACAGGGCCGTTCTGTTGGGTAAAGGGTTAATAATCGACTTGAAATGTGGTCAGTGGCCGATCACTCACCTTTTGAATGCGTCGCTATCTTGTCCATCTTTCCCCATTTTTTAAATGTTCTGTTTCACTGTATATATACGGTCTGCGAATTGCGAATGTGTGGTTCAAAATCGAATATACTGACCAACTATCTCTGAGCACGAGATGCCTTGCTATTGTATGCACAGTATGGGCCCAAATTGTATTTATGATCGGAATATAGCGTCATTTCTGTGAAATCCCGCGAATGAAGTCAAGTGTGTTTGCTCATCTCGTCAGCGATAACATTGTTTATGGATTACAACACGGGGGTCTTTTTTTTTATTCGTCTTCGTTTTGTGGGTATTCAATTTTCTCAGTAGCTGTCATAGATGACAAAAATATAAGAAATACGGATCCACAATACACACTTAAAGTGATGTGAAACACTCTGGTATGGTGATCAAATAGAACTTGAGAATATTCTTGCTGAAAGTAGTTACTTTTTACGAATATTAATCCAAATTGACAACACACACACACACACCGTAATTCTTATATATTAAGTAAATTCAATGACTCTCGATGGCGAAATCAATTGTGTTAGTTTATCGCCAAAAGTTGCGTCCCGAATCGAGATTTAAATATTTACAATTGAGCGTAGTTCAGACGATGTTTTCTATGAAGTGGTATGGTCGATTTCTTTGAAATATTCGGCGATGTTAGTAGAATGCTACATTCCCCAGATTGACATAGCGCATAAGTACTAACTTATCAATTTCACGCAACCGAACAAGTCCATAATAAGGTTTGTCTTTAATATAAACTGAACAAATCTTTTTTAAATATTCAATTATTTCAGTTTTTCGTACAAAAGTGAGACAAACTTTCTTGTAGTTCACACTATCAGGAACATAGACAACGACCGCACTTTTTTCTGAGGCTGTTGATTTTATAACTTGAAATTCATTCAATGCACAGCAATGCACGGAAAAACATGTGAAATTATATGTCGATAGTGTGGAATATGTTGTTTTCAAACCGAGAGTGTCTGTTATTGCATATCGAAGAGTGTTAGTAACTATACACATTAGGCCTATATATATTGTCGTTAATTTTATTTTCCTTAATGTATTCAATTTTGTACGTTTTCTAATATTTTCGTGCTGCCCGTACTTTATTGACAACGTTGATCGATGTGTTCATTGGAACTATTTGTCATTTGTCATAGGATTAATTCCTGCTTTGTACCAAATCGGAAAGAGGGTCTTTATATGGATACAGGCGTAAATATAGAACCATACTAAAACCATAAGTCCATTAAGTGTCACATAAACAACAACCCGACTTGAATCTGGACACTCACCTCTGGAATGCACCGCTATCTTTTCCGTCTTTTGAATCTTTCCCCATTTTTAGTCAATATTATTCTTACGATGAAATTTGCGAATGTGGGGACCAACAGCTACTATAACAAACACAATACACCTAAATGGTCTGCGTCAGAGTCGAATTCAATATATCTTATCTATTTGTGACCGAAAGAAATTTCTAGGAAATTCTATATATATATTTTGTATTGGTAAAGGTCAGCAGTGAACGTTATAACATCAGTGGAAAAATATGAACGCACGTAATTTGATTCTTTCAATATATTTGAGTTGTTTCATCGGAATATACGGAAATTTGTTCTACGAAATCCCATAGAAATAGTTTTATTTGTCAAGGTCAGCAGTTATATATAAAGTCGGTGGACTGACGTAAATTGAAACTTATGTCAGTTGTTTCACTTCGCCGGAGACATAAACAATTTCTGCGGCTGACAATCTTCAAGGCCAAAATTAAAAATGGCTTCTGTCGCGTTCCTGGACTATATAAGGGCATGTTTATATGAGACCGGACCAGCCCGGCAAACCGAGCTGAATATTATAATAAAATTATACCCGCAACAGCCTTATATGCAGACTTTGTGTCGCGATTCACCATCTCCAGTTAAAACCCAGGATATATAAGGTCGAAATTTAAATGTAAGATACACTGACACCTTAATCAATAGTGACAGACTTAAAGTGGGACTGTATCCTAAATCCGACCATTTATGAATAAATTTGAGCCATTTTCAGTGCAAAATGACTCGAGTCATAATATTGTTTGCATCCTTCATAGAACAGATGATTGTATGTTTGCATTAATCCATGGCTCAAAATCGTTCATTTGTTGCATATATTATTGAGTATAAAAGGAGATAGTCCCATAAATGACCGGATTTAGTGTACAGTACCCCTTTAATAAGACTTAGGAATTCGGCATATAGATAACTCGTATTTTTATCCGGTTAAAACTCAGTTACACATCGGATTTGAGGTTTATATTAGAGTACACACAAGCTAATCGGAATGTCACACTGATTCATCCTATATGCGGGCGCTTGCGGTCGGAGATTTCTCAGTCTGCATGGTTTTCTTAATGTTGCAATAGCGTTGTTGTTTGGGTTTTTTTTTGCTCTCCAGATATAACATGGATACATGTACATATTCAGACATATGAATACATATCCAGACATATGAGTACATATCTAAATATATGAATATATAAGGATTAACTGTCATGTGGACTGTTTTTATGGAGATGTAACGGTGAGGTAAGTGGACATAACTTGCGTAAAACCCGAAGGGTTTTACATACAAGTTATGTCCACTTACCTCACCGTTACATCTCCATAAAAATAGTCCACATGACAGTTAATCCTTATATTTATATACATTTATCGAAAAAGCCACTTTTGTAAATATATTTAAATCGAAAAGTGTATCGTGACAAGATCAGCCCAAAATACCCAATAGCACCCTTGGCAAAAGTTAATAGGAACAATTTCTCTTCATGTTGAAACCCGATGATGTATTAAGTCAATCCTGCGCGAGTCCAAATGCGCCCAAAACATTACGCGTTCGTCTTTCCAAACCTAATGACGTATCGATGGTGTTATTAGCTTGGTGTTATGAGGCGTTACGCATTCACCGAGAAATAACTGCAACTAGCCACGTGGGCGCCGACCAATCAGAATGCTGGATTTAGTGATGACAACACTTAGTGTGTAAATATATGAGCATGGCATGCTCTAGTTGGTCGCCTGCACGTTATGTCTGCATTTGTTACATCCCGATTCGGTTTCAGCTATCAAATTAGATAGACAAATACGTTGAAGTTTCCCTCTCCGATCTGACACCGTTAAATCACCTCGTGTGCATTTTATATACCAGAACAATAATTATACCAGACCCATGAACCCATTAATATGATGAAGTCAGACACATGAACCCATTAATAGGATGAAGTCAGACACATGAACCCATTAATATGATGAAGTCAGACCCATGAACCCATTAATATGATGAAGTCAGACCCATGAACCCATTAATATGATGAAGTCAGACCCATGAACCCATTAATATGATGAAGTCAGACCCATGAACCCATTAATATGATGAAGTCAGACCCATGAACCCATTAATATGATGAAGTCAGACCCATGAACCCATTAATATGATGAAGTCAGACCCATGAACCCATTAATAGGATGAAGTCAGACCCATGAACCCATTAATAGGATTAAATCAGACCCATGAACCCATTAATAGGATGAAGTCAGACCCATGAACCCATTAATATGATGAAGTCAGACCCATGAACCCATTAATAGGATGAAGTCAGACCCATGAACCCATTAATATGATGAAGTCAGACCCATGAACCCATTAATATGATGAAGTCAGACCCATGAACCCATTAATAGGATGAAGTCAGACCCATGAACCTATTAATAGGATGAAGTCAGACCCATGAACCTATTAATATGATGAAGTCAGACCCATGAACCCATTAATAGGATTAAATCAGACCCATGAACCCATTAATATGATGAAGTCAGACCCATGAACCCATTAATAGGATGAAGTCAGACCCATGAACCCATTAATAGGATGAAGTCAGACCCATGAACCCATTAATAGGATGAAGTCAGACCCATGAACCCATTAATAGGATGAAATCAGACCCATGAACCCATTAATATGATAAAGTCAGACCCATGAACCCATTAATAGGATGAAGTCAGACCCATGAACCCATTAATATGATGAAGTCAGACCCATGAACCCATTAATAGGATGAAGTCAGACCCATGAACCCATTAATAGGATTAAATCAGACCCATGAACCCATTAATATGATGAAGTCAGACCCATGAACCCATTAATAGGATGAAGTCAGACCCATGAACCCATTAATAGGATGAAGTCAGACCCATGAACCCATTAATAGGATGAAGTCAGACCCATGAACCCATTAATAGGATGAAATCAGACCCATGAACCCATTAATATGATAAAGTCAGACCCATGAACCCATTAATAGGATGAAGTCAGACCCATGAACCCATTAATATGATGAAGTCAGACCCATGAACCCATTAATATGATGAAGTCAGACCCATGAACCCATTAATATGATGAAGTCAGACCCATGAACCCATTAATATGATGAAGTCAGACCCATGAACCCATTAATAGGATGAAGTCAGACCCATGAACCCATTAATAGGATGATGTCAGACCCATGAACCCATTAATAGGATTAAATCAGACCCATGAACCCATTAATAGGATGAAGTCAGACCCATGAACCCATTAATAGGATTAAATCAGACCCATGAACCCATTAATAGGATGAAATCAGACCCATGAACCCATTAATAGGATGAAGTCAGACCCATGAACCCATTAATAGGATGAAGTCAGACCCATGAACCCATTAATATGATGAAGTCAGACCCATGAACCCATTAATAGGATGAAGTCAGACCCATGAACCTATTAATAGGATGAAGTCAGACCCATGAACCCATTAATAGGATGAAGTTAGACCCATGAACCCATTAATAGGATGAAGTCAGACCCATGAACCCATTAATAGGATTAAATCAGACCCATGAACCCATTAATAGGATGAAGTCAGACCCATGAACCCATTAATAGGATGAAATCAGACCCATGAACCCATTAATATGATGAAGTCAGACCCATGAACCCATTAATAGGATGAAGTCAGAGCCATGGACCTATTAATATGATAAAGTCAGACACATGAACCCATTAATAGGATGAAGTCAGACCCATGAACCTATTAATAGGATGAAGTCAGACCCATGAACCCAATAATAGGATGAAGTCAGACCCATGAACCCATTAATAGGATGAAGTCAGACCCATGAACCCATTAATAGGATGAAATCAGACACATGAACCCATTAATAGGATGAAGTCAGACACATGAACCCATTAATAGGATTAAGTCAGACACATGCATGAACCCATTAATTGGATGAAGAAAGACCCATGAACCCATTAATATGGTGTTTTGAAGTCAGATATCGACTTTCAAAAGAGGAAGTTTTAAAACACGCTTTGAATTTTTGTCACACTATATACTGCTATATATAGGAAAAATTCCAACGATAGGCTCTTATAAAGAGCGTCCACGCTGCCGTCGTCGAAAAGCGGTAGACAATAAGGAGCGTTTTTGAGTTATGAACTTTTGTGTGAATGCAAACATTTTTCATTTTCAAAATAGAAAATGATACTGCTCTGAAATTGTACTGTTATTTTTTTCTGAAATTGTATTTTGGCGGCTAAAACGAGCAATTTGAGAAAAAGCCAATGTATGTATGAAACAATCATGAAGATATAAATATTAAATTATTTTAAGTATGGCCGCTCAGGATATCGGCATTTTCATCCACTTATCTTATGCCTTCTTCCAAATCATTGTCGGAGGCTCAGATGAGCCATGGCTGTTTGGTATTAAGGCCACTGCGCAAGCAAACCGTAACCTTGAATGGCGATTGGGCCTCCGACCAAAACTCAAAAATGTATATGCCATATATATTTGGAAGTAGATGTCTGACCACCAAACTCGTTCATAAATTGGCAGAGACAGACATTGTGCATTGGCGGTAAGAGAATCAACAATATAATTTTTCACATATACTCATAGCGATATGTTACACGAAAACCAAGCTTAAATTTTGTGGTTAAAACGGATATGGCTCATTCGAGCTTCTAATTTTGTTTACGTAATCTGGAAGGGTGGATAAGATAAGTTAAAAACAAAACTCGAAATATTGATATAACGGCTTCATATGCTCTGAAAAATACTTGCCATGGTCACAGCCATTTTCCATTTGTTTTTAACTTTTCGCAAAGAAGTGAAACAAACGCTCTTTATTTCTACCATTTCAGGAATGGACTAAGTTTAAGTTTTGTTCATATGCCAAACATAATCAGCGCGTAAATATTATATTGTCGTCAAGACGTACGATGGTGTACGCCAACAAGAGCCTGCTCGTGTTACAGAAGTTTTGGTGTAAACATTATTTATTTAGTATCCCAGATTTATACAACAATTTACAAAATGATGTTAATATATATATATATGTAAGTATGATAAGTCTGAGAGAGAAGAGGATTTGACATCAAGCGCCAGGCGCTTATATGGAGCCATCTCCTCTATAACATAACACAGCGCAATTCTATTTGTTAATCACACACAAAGGATATAAACGCTCTTTATTATTTTCATATCAGGAAAACAGTAACAAATAACGCTCTTTATGTTTACCATACCCTGATCTAAACAAAAGCCAGGTTCTGTAACGTTTTTTGCCTTTGTTTACATAACAAAGGACAAATATTTGACAATAACCTACTGTTTATGCCATATTTCTGATTGCTATAAGAACAAAGTCTGTCTATCTTTTACTATTATTACTGTTTATGGCGGTTTATGACGGAGGTGAATATTTTAACAGCATACCCCCGCCAACGCCGCCCGTATCTTTAAATGTATCATCCTATATTATTTGATCATGCGGCAAGCACTAATACGTGCTATATAGTCTTACGTATATATATTGAAGAGTAAATAGTCGTTTAATAAACACTTATGATAAATGGTTATGTTTTCCGTAATTCATACCCGCTAGGTGCAAAAACGCGTCTAATTGATCAATATAGCCCCAGGTCAAAGTTAAGTTTGTTTGTTGCTGTGCGTATATATAAATAAGATACATGCATACAGCAGTAAAACTTAAAGGTGATAAATTGCATCCTCATGTTGATTTATCACGTCTAAGATAAAATTGATTTGAGATAAGTATGATGGTGTACGTGTCAATCGCTGTGTCGATATGACACGCCCTGTGGTCAATTTTGACAACATTGACTTAGACCTTCCGTGACTTGAGATTACTGAAATTTTGCGAAAACCATGTGCCAATGCATTCTCTTACATATGCGAGTCTCCCAGAGGGAGCCTCGCATATATAAGAGAATACATTGGCCTAACAATATTTACCCTTTTATATGTGAGGCTCCCTACACTGTGAGGCACTGACTCCCTACACAGTGAGGCACTGACACGAGATCTTTAGTCCAAAATAAAAAAGATATGTGTTTCTGGTGAAATTTTCCATCTACCTCAAGGTATCCAACTGTTGGAAATTCCAACATCACACCAACCTATGATTTGAAATTATTTTCCAACCTTTTCCTTTCCTGTTCGGATTGAAATCTTCAACATCTGCTGTATAAAAGTTCCAACTGATGTCTACATGTTCCGACCAAATTTAGGGTTTGAGGCAGCGCCGTGTCGCCACGACCTTGACAGTTGTGTTCTGATACATGTCCACGTGTGTAACATCATTTGGCAATTCAAGTGCAATGGCATTTTTGAATGGGTCAAAAGGGAGGTTGTGTAATCCTGCCTGTACGTGCATGTAGTTATCATCGCGTGTTTCTACATATAATCGGAACGTATAAGTGAACTATTAAATGAACGTGAATTTTTTGGTCACTTTTCAGGTCTCAACTATAATGAATACAATTCGAGGTAAAATAAGTTGCAGCACCTATACATGTACATACTTTATGAATGGACGGATGATGACATCCGATCGCGATAAAGTCAAACTGCATACTGGTGACCAGTGTCTTGTGTATGATGTATACATGTATGTCGGACTCTTGTCGCTGTCCACCAACCCGGCTTCAAATAAAAATTTCTTTGTCGTTTTGTGTCAAGAAAATCATCACTGTCGAATTCCATGTACTTGTAGTTTTTTACTACTTGTTAACGTTCGTTGTCAGATATGTTTGATCGACCAGATTATCCAACTGGGAAGACGGGTGTCGTCCTCAGCCTGACCTCAGGCATGGTGAAAACTAAACTGTTCTCAGTCGAACTTCACCTGCCTACTCTTCAATCCACCTTCAAAATATATCGAATAAGCTCGCAATGTTCGTATCAATTCAACATAACAAGGCTTGACTTTTATTGTGGTTACATTGCAACTTTCCATTCAATTGTTTATTGTCATTACCTAAAGATCACAAACATGTAGGTATAGAGCTATATATCCATTACAGTTGCCGCGCGTGGAGTTGGAATTCAAATGTTGTGCTTGTCGGAAATTAACATCTCGATTTGTCTTGTCTGTAACGTGAGTTTGTGGAGAAGATGGAAAGACTACGAGTAGTTGGCTTGGTACATGGACTAATCCCCAAAAATTCAAAACGGTCTCTTCCTGGTATTTTACAACAGTCAACGAATACACGGTTATATATATATATATATATACATGTTTAGCTGAATTGGTCAATCGAACTGTTTTTTTTTTGGTTTCCCAGGTTACCAAAATTGTGATAAAGTTACCCAGGCTGGGGGTATTGTGATAAATTAGTTACAAAGGTTAATCAAATCTCGTGTATTGCAGCGATGTACATGTATTGATTATTATGATCAGAACGATACCCCCCCCCCCCCCCCCAAGTAATAATATTTAGAACTGAGGACTATCATTTTTAAAAAATGAACAGAATATTTCCCTCAGTCATGTATAAACACATTTCATATTGTAGATTTGATTAAACTTGGTAACTTTATCACATTTTTGGGAGCCTGGGTACATGTATCACAAACAAAACGTGATGAGAGTGATCAATTCAGCGCTAGTTTACATGAACCCAAAATGGGGATTATGGACAATTCCCTCATCTTTACATATAAAGTCCACTATATCACCGACGTCGGATGACTCGAGTATTATATAGGATTATAAAGGCCGACTTCCTCAATATGTCAATGGACCTATAATAAGAACAGGATGGCAGGTCGTCACCTGTTTCTGATAAGCACCATTTGGGAGATACTGAAGAGGGAAACTAAACAAATAATATCCGTAGGAAATCTTATTAGATGTCAAATGATAAAGAATTTACAACTCAAAATCGCTTACCTTTCGAAAGCACCGCTATCCGCCATGGTTAAAGCAAATAAAAGTTTTAAATGCCTGAGTCAGAACTAAACGCCGCAAAAGGAAATCCCACGCATGTTGCTTTGTTTACCTGCTTCATTCATTGGGAAAAACCTGTTCTGCTCTACTGGCCAACATTTATTTTTTATATAGGTGTACCAATATCCAATCTAACGTGACGTAATTTAACAAAGCGCATACGCTGTCGCATAGTGTGGTTGGATGCAGGTTTCGCGTATATATAGAGTACGACGAGAAGCTATTTGGGTGTAGCCCGCTATTGTCTATCCTTTTGATAGAACATACGTCCTTATTTGCAATTTCAAACAGATGTTGACACAGCGATGTTTGAAGTCGAGTGTTTGTAGTGGATTTGGACGCATTCTATTGCCAGAGCCGGGTCACCGCGCTCTCAAGTAACCCGCACTTCATTTTGTCCACGTGCAAGGGAAGAGTATCTATGAAACGACATATGCTCTTTTTTCGCATGAGTGGTTCCAAAACATCGCATGAATGATAATCTTGTTAATTTGATAAGTCGTGTAACATGCATCATAAAATATAAAAGGACAGTATCCGTATTACGACAAATTGTGTTTTACTTAAAGCGGCGTACAGCATTGAGAGTTAACTTCCACCATCAGTTTGAAACCACTATATACTACTATTCGTACCATAAAAAACAAGAGCATCGTTAGGGCGTGGCAAAATACGCACGTGATAATTCCAACAAGGGGCCACAAAATCTGCGGAAACCAAATTTGAACTTTATTGTATATGTTATTAATTGGTTGTTTCCATATTGGCCGAGTTGTGAGGCCGAAGTCTGTCGTATTGGCCTGAGGCCGCAGGCCGAAGGCTAATACGACAGACCGAGGCCTCATAACTCGGTCAATGTGGAAACAACCAATTAATAAGTATTTTATTAATTAGAAACAATGGCAATAATTGTTTCACAGGATAAATATATTAACATAGATATACCATTGTGTGTTTTATTAAATTAACAATTATTCCAGCAATTTTTATTCTTGTGAACTTTGTGAAGAACTTGCAGAAATTTCACAGTGCTGTCAGTTTCCACTGGGAATGATATTGATACGGATACATGTAGTTCATCCACGTACATGTATATTTACTCCCAAAAGCAGTGACTGTCCGTAATTCATCCGAAATCAACTGCAATCTATCTTCCGTCGACCCAATATTCTTTGCCGATCGAGCTAATTACGTATGACGTCAGTTACGTTACTTTGACTTATTGGCGGCGTTTTCTACTTATTGGCCGACTTTTTGTTACTTATTGGCCGTGTAACAAAAGGATATATATATAATATGTAGAACGCTGCCCGCGTCATAATTAACACAAAGTCGGCCAATAAGTAGAAAACGCGGCCAATAAGTCAAGGTGACGTAAATGACGTCATACGTAATTAGCTCGATCGGCAAAGAATATTGGGTCGATGGAAGATAGATTGCAGTTGATTTCGGATGAATTACGGACAGTCACTGTTTTTTTGGGAGTAAATATGCATGTACGTGGATGAACTACATGTATCCGTATCAATATCATTCCCATGCAGTTGAAACTGACAGTACTATGAAATGGCTGCAAGTACTTCACAAAGTTCACAAGAATAAAAATTGCTGGAATAATTGTTAATTTAAAAACACACACAATGATATATCTCTGTTAATATATTCATCCTGTGAAACAATTGTTACATTGTTGCTAATTGTTCAATACTTATTAATTGGTTGTTTTCACATTGACCGAGTTATGAGTTATAAGATATATTATTGATTGATTGAAGGTTAACGTCGTTTTAGCAGCTAGGTCATATCACGACCAAGAACAGAATCAGGTATCAAAAAAGCGAAGCAACTGTGTAGACCAATCAGGCAATGAATTAGATTAAAACAATGAGCTATGTCCAAATAAAAGCACCCAAGAGGAATGTTTCCACTCGGAGTCAGGAATATAAATTCAAAAACTGACTATTGTGCAAGCATGCTATTAAAGGCACGCGATGCCTTAATTATCGAAACTATTCATATTTGTTCCAAACACCGTAAACAGAAAAACATTAAAACGCATACAGTTTCGTTCATATAAACCATGACCATCGCGTAAACAGCATGTTATCATAAAGACCTACTATATTTTACCTAAGCAAGAGCATGATTGTGTTACAGAAGACAGCACAATGCTACTGGCTAACCACACGCAAATGGCATAAACGCTCTTTATAAGTTCCATATCAGGAATTCACCAAAAAAGAACGCTCTTTATGTTTACCATCATAATATAAACAAAGACCAGAAAAGTAACTTTGTATGCTCTTGTTTACATAACAATAGTCAACTATATGACACTAACATACTGTTTATGCGATATTTCTTATTTGTATACAGACAAAGTCTGTCTACATTTTGATGTTATTTCTGTTTGTGGCGGTTTTTGACGGGTGGAAATATTTTCACAGGATACCCACCGCCAAGGCCAACCGTACCTTTATACTTATAAAAGTAGCAGAAGAATACATAATAAATAACAAATAAATAGCACGAAATTATTAAGGCTGCACATAGAAATATGTAAAGTAGTTTTTAACATCCGATTTTTGCATCGATGTGGTACTTTATAGTATTTTATTAATCGCGCATGAACCCTTATCAATGCGTCAAGCTGGCAGTCTGGTGGTGAGAAAGAAGAATGTCACATTTCATCTAACCGACAGCCTCAATCCACAAATACTGTTTGGTGACTTTTGGTGTAATCGTTTCTCTGGTCAAATTTTGATAGTTCAAATACGAACCTCTCTTCATTATAGTATAAACGTTGGAGAGACTTTGGCGATTTTTGTTTCGAAGTAACAGGCGACTTTTGTTGTGGAGCAATATTTAGCATCAACACGAATAGACTGTGGTGCGGTAACTGGTTCAACTTGAGTGGATTGTTTTGGAGCAACGGGTGCATCTTCAGTAGACGTTGTCATGGCCTGTGATACATGTTCTGGGACAAGAGTTAAATTATATCAGTTACGTCAAGTGATACACGATTGGTGATGGTCTGACTGTCGTCTGTCTGATTGCTGGCATTAGCCCACTTTTTTTGTAGAAACGACAGCAGAGTATGTGACTGGTTGAATTAGTGGTCGAGGACTATTTTATTTGCATCTAAATAGATAGATGTTCCCCAGTCTTCAGTCTTACATCGTTTAATTTTTAATGCATATGGGACATTAACGATCCATCGCGACGTGTGAACCTTGACAGTTTGAAAACTTTTTTGGATTTGTACAATCATTATGACCAGAAACAGAATAGCGTGCACAGATGGTTACTTTATTTTGTTCAATGTTCCCGGCCATGGCCACGCCTCCTGGCATTAAATCATCGTAAGGGATTTGGACATATGTGGACAAATATATCTATATATATCCAACCTTGAATGCCGGAGGATGTTCGCACTGATTGAAAGTCAAAAGATAACTTTTAGTCAAAAGTCAAATGATAACAAGGGAAATTTTAGTCCAACAACTGTTATATAATATAGAATTTTTTTGCCCAACAAATACGCGCCGAATATGAAATGTGCAGCAAAGCAGCTGAACAAAGAGGAATAATCCAATTTTCTAATAACATAACGAGAAATCGGCGCTCGGTCGGCAGGCGGTTTGACAATGGAGTTATGTTCTAACTCGCTTGCAGCTCAAGTATTTATGGAATAACTACAACGAATACATGATGTTATATGTAAACGGACAAACGTGAAGTGTAGCGATAGATATCGTTCGCAGACGATCAGTCATATAACAAATAAGACATGAAATGACGAATATTACAGTGTTACAATTATTATAAGCATCTCCAAATCATGGGTTGGTGGGGGATACAACGCGGACCTTCAAGAGCAGAGTGAAGCTTGACCGCCGTGTCAAGCGAGTTAAACCAATGCAAATTCAGTCGAGTGAATATACAAGCTGACATGAGCTTATCATTACGATTGCCTTGACCATGGTTCAGACGGCGCAGTATTGACCCAGTTTGAATGACCAAAACAAACTGGACAACTTCGTTAACTCTTTACCGGCCCTGCATACGTTGGCGAGACCGTTGTTTTTAATACATCATGGGCTACCCCGCTACGGCTCGATCATCTGGGATCCATACCAGCAAAAAGAAATTGACCTCATAGGAGAAATACAGAGGAAGGCAGGGAGATTCATTAAACATGACTATCGAAGCTACCATCCTGGGTCAATGACGACCATACCCAATGAACTGAAACTACCACCACTATACGAGAGGAGACAAATCCAGCGGCTGTCGTACTTTTATAAGGTGGTAATGAACCTGGTACCAGCTATGCCATCCGACAACTTCCTCACCAAAAAGAGAGAGACCAGAAAGATAACATCAAAAACATTCAGTGACCACCAAGTAACAAACCTGGTCAAGAAGTACGAAACAAAACACAAGTGGTTCCAAGTGCCACGACCATACTGGGCACAATACGAGAACTCCTGCTTTGTTTGCACCACAATCGACTGGAACCACGTGGAGGAATAATAGCCCAGTCCTCGATCTTGGACGAAACCATACAGACAGATTGAAGCTAATTAACCATATCGGTGCTCGTAGCTGGGATAGGATAGGATAATTTTTACAGATATATGTAATAGACAATATATATTGTCAGGGGAGATATATGACTGTCTTCCATCCACCCCTGAATGTGGTGACATATTACAGGATTTGGACGACCGAATTAATTGGATTGTTTAGGGGTCACGTTCATCGTGTGCAGACTATATATTTTTATGGGCATATTTGGGGCAATGGTACGAAAGGAGGTTCATATGTATACCTACTTGGCAAATATAATGGAATGAATCATTTGCTGCATATACAAGTGTGGGTCGAACCGAGTAGGTATAATGTGAGTGAGGTTTGGGAATGTTCTATTAACACAAATATTTCAGCGAACGAACATACTTATAAATACGACATGTGTGTGGGTTGGGGGAATTTTTAATTAAGTGATATATTTTGAAACATTTGTTAGTAAACGATTATGTATCGTTTATACAAGCAGAGCATCCTCGGTTTTTGCATCGAATGTTTTCGAAAGACATATCTTGATTGATTAGAGGTAGATTCACTTTCTAGGGAGCTCCATACAGAGGTGAATTGATGGTACATATATATGGGAGAACTGAATTGTTTAAATACGATCGGATTAGGTTGTCACCTATTTGGGTCTACTCTCTTATCATACATACCGAAACTAGACGCCCGTACCAGTCGTGCACGAACATGGATGCATGTAAATCATAGATTTTTAGAATGTTTTCTTTTTTTAAAGCTGATCAGTGTGGCTTTTATATATATTTTTTTACTAATAATATATATATCTATATTATCCTCCATATTTGAAGAGTTAGATACAAATTTACAATAAATTGTAAACATATATACAAATACAAACAGTGCCGCCAGGGGGGGGTCGGAAAAAAATTTCAGGCACGTATGGCATTTTTTCCCTTTCGATCATTTTTTGTACCCACCCACCCCCACCGCCAAATTTTTTTCCGTTTTCGGCAGTTTTTTCCGACCATTTTTTGACACCCACCCCCCCCCTTTTAACACTAAAACAGAGATTTGCGGGGGGAAATTCACTGTAAAAAGCTGTATATGAATTTCTGTGCATACTATTTATCATGGATGTTAACATGGACATGTAAATAGGAATGAGTAATTTTTAGGTCATTCGGCCAAAAAAACATGGCTGCCAGCGGCCATCTTGGATTTCAAAATTTGCAACAAAATACAACACGATAACTGCCTGCAGTCAGTTTACCAGTTAGAATTACATTATTTCTCTCATTCAAACTGATTTAAAGTGGTTTTGAAGCCCAACTCATTGCCAAAACACTAAAAACAAGCAGGAATTTTTTTTTTAGTTGCGGAAAAAATTGCTTGTTGGTGGCTTTGACCACCCACCCACCCCGGCATACGTGCCGGAAGAAATTTTTTCACCCCCCCCCCCCCCCCCCCCTGGTGCCGCAGGCAAAAATATATTTTATACAGGAATGCATAATTACATCATGGCAGCTTAAATTGACTGACCAACGTAAGAAAACCGCGATATCAGAAAAATAATGTTAACATAGAGGAGAAAAGACTAATGCTCTTACGCATAAGAGGAAAACAAAACTAAATTAAGGATATGGCCTTAATTGTTGTTCAACATGAAAACAACGCTTGCATACATGCATATATTTCACATCACGTCGCTCGGGGCGATCTTCCCCGACAGTGGGCGGTAGCCCCCTAACCCCCTCCCCTGGTGCTATCCCTGTATTATAGTGTTGACAATTCCCAACTTAGTTTCTGTTGATACAATTCAAGTTTGGATGCCGATGTTAATTGGATGACGATATTGGCGACAGCGATGCTGATGTGATGATGATGGTTATTATGATAACGATGATGACGATCAAATAGGAATCAAGTGCAAAGTCATATGCCGCCGAGGCTCAGATTAGAGAGTGGGCAATAGATGGATTTTTTTTTTTTTCAAGATCCAAGAAGTGAATAACCTTTCCCCTTAAACAGGGCTACCAATACACCAAAGCACAATCAAATCCGATAAGCCATGTCCAAGGTACAAGCTGAAATGTTCATACAGAGACAAAATTCATCAGAAAAAAAGTCAAACAAGGGCTGTAACTGTAGTAAAATTGAATGGACGAAACCTGTAGTAAGTCGGCATCCTTTCACCCAAGATGGGCTATCAACATACCAAAGCATAACTGAATCAGAATATCCTTGCCCAAGTTACAAGCTGGCGACACCTACCTCTAAGTTACATGCGGAAGACCACAATTTCCATATGTTCACTACTATATTTATAACTATATTTATGACTGGAGGTCGGTTGAAAAACTGGGTGGCGGACGTGGTATGTACCCTTTTCTAGTATTTGTCCTGTTCTAGCGAAGACACACTTTTAGTTATTTGATGACGAAATGTGCTTCGTCGTATGTGGTTGATGAAATCAACCCATATAGTATATGACACAGGTCCCAAGAACAAAAATTTACCCCACCCCAATAGTACTTAATCCTATAGAAGTAAACGGTATAACGTGTATGCTAACTTTACTCTCATTGTTTACAAGTTTATACCAAAATTTGGCAGTTCTAACTTTAATTTCAATTGATAATGGGTACCTTCCTAACTTACCGTATATCATGTAATTGGGGGTTGAATCCTTATTCTCAACAGCAACTCGCAGAACTTCATGTGAACACGTTCAAGTATTGAATGGTCTCCATCGCCCCAGTTTTCACAACCATAGAGTAGTATGGGTAGTACAAGGGTATCGAAGAATTGTATGTGTGCAGGAATAGATAAATTATTACTTCTTCCAGTTTTAGGACAGCATACATAGCTTTCGTTGTCTTTTCTGTTATAAGTGTTTTCGCTTCTATAAATGATCCAAACTGATAAAACAATGTGCTCAAGTACAGAAAATAATCAACCATCTATATCTCTGTTGTTGCATGTGAAAATGAGGTTTTTATGTTTGCCACGCTTCGAGAAATACATTATTTATTTTTGTTCATATTAAAGTTCAATTTCCAAGTCGAGTAATATCTGTAAAAGGAGTCTAGTTGGAATTGGAATCTTTTCGAGATTCTGAATATAGCACGGTATCATCGGCATATAGCATATTAACCCGTTGAGTGCCACGGGCCGATCTCATCGGCCCTAATTACGTTCTGTAAAATCGGCCATAAATTTTTTTTTTTTTTTTTTTAGTATGCTTAAGCATGCTATAGGGCATGTTATAACTCAAAACTATCATCAAGTATTCATAGTAATAATTTTGATGCCCACGAAAAACGTAAGATTCCCTGGCCCTAAACCTACAAAATAAGTCTGTTAAAGAAACAATTATTAAAATTGTAAAAAATTGTAAAAAATAATAACAAATGATGAAATATTGTTAGGCCAATGCATTCTCTTATATACGCGAGGCGACCTATGGTCGCCTCGCATATATAAGAGAATGCATTGGCACAGGGTATATGGATTGATACAAAAATCGGACCTGGCACTCAAAGGGTTAAATAAGTATTGAGCTTGAGGGCTTCAGTTCATTGTCCTATTTGTTTCTGTAAAAATTTGGAATATGAAGTTTCGCTCTGTTTTCGTAGAGACTATCATTGACATATATAGACCTTCCGAGAAATGTCATATCTACTTCCGTTGATGGTACACCTTGTCTTTTTATCAGAATATCTTGCTCAATAGAATGCATATAAATTTGGAACATAGTAAGTTCATCTACGCCCAGTGTGTTACCTTTAACAGTAGATTTGTAATGTCCTTTGTTCCACTTACATTTTCGAATAATTATGCACCTGCACCTTGTCGTTGAATGTGGACACTATACAAACATATTTCTTCCTAAATTATTCACGTTTGCATCTAGTACATATGCCATTTGTAAATCAAATAATACCTATACCAGTTTGCAAACATTTTAATACTATATTGAAACATCACGTGACAATTTAGGACCAATTGATTTAGTCTGATCTTGATTGGATCTTGCTTCGTAACCCGCTCTATAATAACTAGGTTTAACATGTGATATCGTATAAATATGTGGGAGATCACGTGACACTCGGCTAGATAAATAGGTTTAGGTGTTGAACAACTGGCCGGTCTGTTTATAAATAAACGTTTTGCAATAATATTAACGGATTAGTAATGCTATTGACATTGTTGCCATAGATATCTTACTGTGCTTAAGTGTTTTTCCCCATGCGTCATATGCAACATAAATTAATCTGGGTTTTTCCATATTTAAATATAGTTTCGGTCTAAATATAGTCTGGGTTTGACCATTCAAAAAGTTGTGCGATAGGCGGTCATCTTGGTGCTGCTCCGCACATGAAATATCCACTCAACTGCTAGTTACACACTTCTTTCAGAACTCATCTCTAGAGTAACAAATACATTGAGCTAATCGTATCCGTCAAATTTACGAGAGGCCAAAAAATGGATTGGCAAAATGATAACGAAAACGATTATGATTACTAATCCGGGCAATGCATGAATGATCAATCGCATTGAGATATTCACCTTGAATGATCCACAATACAAGATTAAGCACAACTAATTGTTCATTCAATAAAAGTAGATTCAATCGGCCAATTGTAGATTGTGCACGAAGCTTGATTAGTGATGGCTGTGTGATAAGTAAAACTAATTGACGGAGTGTATGTAACATTAAATCAAGTTTGTTTGTATACAAATCAAAGAAATGTATAGCCTACCAGTTGTGATGGTTATATGGGACGTCATGGCTACATTTAGAACGTGCGCACACATCTGCACATAATTCGATGACACAGTGTATCCCGGACGTAACTCATATCTAGCCGTGTGTTTTGCCAAACGTCCATATTGTAATATTGTAAATGAACACTTGAACGATGATCCATAGACTAACAATTTTACACATGAAAGTGACCATTCCATTTATTATTTATGGGTGAATGGTCATCGTAACCTCGTCACATCGATATCCCTGCTTCCATGCAATGAGAGGGGTTTCGTGTTTATTGTTCGTGTGTTTAATTTATTTGAGAACGGAATGCCGTGCAAAGTGCATGAACATGTCATGTAACTAGCAAAACATAAGATTATATAGTGCCAACATAATCATCACCTAGACACCGATACCCACTCGTGCTTATTTTAGGTTATCGTCTGCCCTGTTCACTACTATTACTACATGTACGTCCGATGGTAACAATATGGACGGTAACAGTAGGGACGTTTTGTTTAACCCTTTGAGTGCGAGGTTCGATTTTTTGTATCAACCCATATACCCTGTGCCAATGCATTCTCGTATATATGCGAGTCGACCATAGGTCGCCTCGCATGTATAAGAGAATGCATTGGCCTAACAATTTTTCATCATTTGTTATTATTTTTTACAATTTTTAACAATTTTAATAATTGTTTCTTATATTCTTTAACAGGCTTATTTTGTAGGTTTAGGGCCAGGGAATATTACGTTTTTCATGGGCATCAAAATTATTACTATGAATACTTGGTGATAGTTTTGAGTTATAACATGCCCTATAGCATGCTTAAGCATACTAAACAAAATTCAACCAAAAACAAAACAAAATCTATAAAACAAAATGTGTTTTTTTTTCTCTTTTTTTTTAGGGCCGATTTTACAGAACGTAAATTAGGGCCGATGAGATCGGCCCGTGGCACTCAAAGGGTTAAACATAGTTTACTCTCCAACACAAACCATTACATGTGAATTTACAAACATTATATACATGTATGCAGGTAAAGTAAATTAATTTCACTCTGTTCCATTTGCATATGCATATAGATATATAGATGAGGTACGTATGGAATTAATAGGATATTTCACTTATAATGCTTCAAAATGAAACAACATTTCGTATCAAATCGGATAACTGGTCTTTACATCGGTATTGGCGTATATAGAACTCACCACATACTATAATCATAACGTGTCACATATTAAACAACCTGCCTTGAATCTGGACACTCACCTCTTGAATACGTCGCTTTCTTTTTCGTCTTTTCCTTCGTCTTTCCCCATTTTTTCACTTTTACTCTCAAGATTATATTGCGAATGGATGTACAGAAGGCAAGTATAAGAGACACAACAATCTCCCCGGACGGTCTGAGTCAGTCTGAACACAGTCTCCACCCGAATACATTACATCGGCTCTATTTATGATAGATATATTAGGTGATATTTCTAGGAAATCCCATATATAAATCATTGTGTGTATACAACTGGTACTTGCGAGACCAATTGCGGAACTCGATTTCTTTATTTTGCGGTGCATGGCCTTCACTGAATTAGATTCTATTTGGCAGAATAATTGGCGTTCGTTTGTAAACAAGCCTGAGTTCAATGTACCTGCCATTTGCAGAATGAGGTCCCCTGAGGGTGAATTTAGTGACGCTATCCCGCATAGCGGGCTAGCATCACCAAATTACCCTCTGAGGACCTCATTCTGCATGTCCTCATCTGCTTGGGAGACATAGACTCATACCGAAGTTCCCAAATGGTGAATAGTATGATGTACACCCATTGGGAACCTCGATTATGCAGTGTGTCGTCTGCCAATTTGGGGTCATAGAGAAACTAAACTAAAACAGAAATAGAATCTCTGTGTAGAAGTTTCTATAGAAATTTGATAATAAATTTTGTTCTCATTGGTTGATTTTCGAACATTGAATTAGTGTCCATTGGTGAGGAATTTGTTATTTTTAGATTGACAGTAGCATATGTCTCTACTATTGGTCAAAATTTTGGTCTGCGGGGTGTCAGATTGGAAATTTCCAACAATTGGAAAGCTTGAGGTACCGGTTGGAAATTCCAACCCAATGGGGAAGGGTGCAAAATGAACATGGGGCAGTAAAAAAAATGATAAATGAACGTTACCGATATACAGTCATACTTAATTTACGTTATCGTTTCTCCTGTTCACTACTGTTATTATGTTCGATAGTAATAGTATGGACGATAACATAGGGACGTTTAATTTAGTTTATTCTCCAACACAATTCATTACATGTGAATTTACAAAATCACAAAGTTTCACATAAACAACAACCCATCTTGAATCTGGACCTTTTGAATACGTCGCTATCTTTTCCGTCTTTTGATTCTTTCCCGATGTATTACTTTGACCCTTAAAATGATATTGCGAATGTATGTATAGAAGGTAACTATAACAGCAACAATAATATCCCCAGACGGTCTGAGTCATTCTGAACACTCAGCATTCTCCACCCGAATGCACTACAACTGCTCTTATTATGATAGACACATGAGGGAATATTTCTACGAAATCCCATAGAAATAATTTCTGTTTGCACAAATCCGCGGCGAAAGCTATAACATCGAATCAAAAAAAATGTAATGCATTATTCTTCATGTTTGGGTTATTGCACTGTTTATTGAACTTATTAAACTTGCAATACATCGTAAACGTCAAGGCTAAACGGACAAGGCTCATTTGAACCACCAAATTGTGTCAACGAAAACGGAATTGATGCGTAAGTTATATTGGTCTATACATGCACAAACTGGCTATGGACATGCTTTATTGCCAATTTGTCGCAGTCATCACAGGGGGGGGGGTGTCTGCAAAAAAGTTTCGTATATAGGGGTGGGTGGGTGGGTGCGGAAAGAATCGTGCTTGTAAATTTGTTCCGAATTTTTTTTTTTTTTCCCCAAACAATTTAGAAGTACTGACCATGTAATGTTAAAGGCACGTGAGGCCTTAGTTGTCGAAAATATTCATATTTGTTCCAATCACCGTAAACAGAAAAACATTAAAACGCATACAGTTTCGTTCATATATACCATGACCATCGCCTAAACAGCATGTTATCATAAACACCTACTATATTTTACCTAAGCAAGAGCCTGATTGTGTTACAGAAGACAGCACTAATCACACACAAATGGCAGAAACGCTCTTTATTAGTTCCATATCAGGAATTCACCAACAAAGAACGCTCTTTATGTTTACCATCATAATATAAACAAACACCAGAAAAGTAACTTTTATAACATACTGTTTATGCGATATTTCTTATTTGTATACGGACAAAGTCTGTCTAAATTTTGATGTTCTTTCTGTTTGTGGCGGATTTTGACGGGTGGAAATATTTTCACATGATACCCACCGCGAAGGCCAACCGTATCTTTAATAAGCATGTTAGTACCATGTTTGTTGGTATAGGGATATATAGGCAGCTATAATGACTCTTTAGCCCAGATTTAGCAGCATTCTGGATTTCACAGGATCGCGGCCCACTTCACAGTGGACCACCGTAATAGCGTTCAGGAAACTTATGATCAACAGAAGGAATGTTTAGTAACAAAATTACAAAGTATCACAAATTGGATATTACTTGGTGAATACTTAATGATGACTAGATATCATTAAGTTGGTTTAACCTTATTGTTGCATAACATGAAATTGAAAAGGGTAGCTATCTCATAAATTTCTAATGTCTGAAATACTGTCTTGTTCTGGCATGTAATCAAATGCATTCCTTCTGGTTATTTCTCAACTTGAATGATTGCAAGCAATGTTAATTTGCAACAATTATCCAAATAAAACTGAATTGGTTATGATGAATGACCATTACTGTTTACTGCTCAGATAATCCCAAATGAAGGTGACGCTATTCTCATTGAATTTCCGAACTTCATCTTGGAGCTTTACTGCTCAACAAGACTAAACTAAAATACTAATTGTATACTGTTATCACTTACAAATAAATGAACTGAAATAATGTGATGCATACAGATGCATTGTGAACTGTGAGTCTTCAAAGTTCAAACTAAAAGTAAAATCAAGAATAAAATCTGACTAAGACTATACTGCAGTCTCTAGTGCACAAATGCACATACAAATATTTAAAATCCATAACAACTGAGGCTCCACTAAAACTCAACAGTTCTTGAACATTTGATAACATTTAGGTCCACACATTCTATTTGCCTTTACTGATATGGTTAGTCAAAAGCAGTCATGTTGTGAGTCACAATGCATTATGGATTCACTAGATATATGTAATATTATTAAAATTGGCATTATGGTTATAAAGTCATCTAAATGATCTGTACAAGTTACACTACAATTAGGTATACTGACCCAATGTATTACTGAATTATGATAAGGCTGGTGCATTCAATGCAACAGATAAAATTATATCTAATTTTGTGGAAAACCAAACAATTAAGCCAGGCCTACAAAGTAGATAATATTGATCATGAGTTGCTATATACTAATAGTGGAGATTCAATCTTTAAGAATGTTTTACTGACGGACACACGGATGGCTCGAGGCGTCAACTATATACCCGCCGACTGATATTGGTGGGTGTATTATAACCATATATCTATGTGTATACCTAACCAAAAACAATTCCCCTCCCCCACCCCGGTGGATAAGACTAAAGAGTTCTTTGGTCATGCACAAATAATTGTGGAACTCCTGACCTATTTACCACCATTTACACTGGCCAGTGTTCTCTGTCAGACACAACACACTCGATATATTAAGGCTATAATGGGGTCTAGGGCGATTTGTGACATATAGTGTACTTACACAATGCTTTATTTTTGTTGTTAGATACTGAAAACATCAGTATATGCCTGGAAATACAGTTTACTTTTGTTTTCCTGATCTGTGTTCACCAATTAAGTATGCTACTGCTTGAATCTTAATGGTACACAATAGTTTGCACCAAAAAAGGATAGTGGAATGGGATTGAAAGGCAGTTAACACAGTTATTGAAGAACGGCTAAAAAAAACTCTGAAATTTTGATAAAAACATTAGAAAGGGGGGTTGGTCCCCAAAATTTTGGAAGAAAAATATATTGTTTTTGCACAAATGGGGTGGTGGGTCCCTCGGGGTCGGAAAAAACTTTTTGGGCCCTATATGTGCAATTTTTTTCAGACCCCCCCCCCCCCCGGTCATCAGACACATTTTCTTTATTTTACCAAAAAAAGTGAACAAACCCGCTGTCGAGCATGAAGTTATCAATTTCCAATTGTGTTTGGATCCCATCTGCATATCTGATTGGACCACAGTCCTTCTGTTTTCCAGAACCATCTTTGTGGATTCTACCCAGGCAAACCCACCAATTATCGCCCAGTATGAAACTGTAGACCTTAGGATTTATTTGGACCCCCATCTTCATATGCTACCTGGTGGATAATACACTTCCGCGAATAAAATTTAATGTATATATCTGAATAATATATATGCCATCAACGTCGTTTTTCGGTTGATCTATGAGCCTATAGACCGATCAGTAGACGAATAACAAACTGTATAATTCCGCGAAGCGGATTATACTAAGTATGTTATTCGTCTATACTGATCGGTCTATAGGCTCATAGATCAACCGAAAAACGACGTTGATGGCTTATAATTACAAAGATAACACTTTATTTTCAACTATCTACTATTAATCCATCTCAGAAAATTAATTGCCAAAGCAGGATTTTCCGTTGGACGATCTCCGAATTTGGTTGATGGGCCGAAAATAAATTGGCCGAAATTGTCAACGAGCAACTTCACCAAGCAAACTTTCAGAAAATAAATATTTACACCTCAACTTCAATTTTCAGCAATGAACTATACATGATAAAAAATATTTCTTGCTTAGCTACGACTTACGTTTAAAATGACTCAATAACAACCCAACAATTATCAACACACGAATCCGAAGCGATTGGATGGCGATCTCCGGTAAAATTATTAACTCCAGACTGAGACTCCAGCCCGATGGCCGATTTGTAAACAAATGCACTGATCACATCTAATGTTCTCGTGACAAATGCTATGTCATTAGCTTTGTTATGAAGCTGAAACATGTTAATAGGGTTGTAATCGGGTAACACATTTTATTTATTTCCAATAAAATTAGCCATGTTGATCAGCCTGATTCATGATAATTTGTGTGACTATACACGTTGTCATGGACGCTCTTTCGAAGATTGGACAAATGAAAAACGCGGCACGAACTTTGATTGTTCAGTCGAGCGTTACAAAAACATGAATACGGCTTAAATGAACAGACATAAGTATAGTATAGTCCGTAAGAAGCAGAAACATGCAATATAGACATCAACTACTTGTTCAAATGTTTCTAGTATTGAGTTTTCGAGTTGTTTTTTGCACTGAAATTCTAATGGAATTTTCGTTCCGCGCTTTTGCGTCATCCGGGGATGTCGTGTGGGGCGACGGTTATAGACTCGCCCATTTTTCTTAAAGTGTCACTACGCGATGTGACTCGTCTACTGCAACGTCTGTACACTGATAGATCATGTCACGCGCTTGCCTCTCGACCAATCAAATGCCCGCATTTCAACGAAAACGAAAGTAGTTGTAATTATATACATATAAACATGGAATTGAGGCAGACAGTTTTACAACCTACACGAATTCTCGCTCCTGATACATTTAAAACAAAAACATTAAAATTACAATATAGCAGAAATTATTAGTAAGGGATATAGAATACAGAGCGTGTTAGTTGCTGGGGCTGGTCTTTTATTCGTATTCCGACCTCGATATTTTAGAAGCGCCGATCAACATGAAGTTTACAGTCAGTAATGAGACATCATAAATTTGTTTTTTCATCTTCCGTGTTATATAGTTTTCAAGTGTCTTTTTATCGAGATTGTTTTTTAATTTCCTCAACTGCATGTAGTCTGGATGCAGCTTTGTCTGTCGTTTATATACTCAATGTGTTCGTTCCACTTTAAATTAAATTGAAGCTCAAAATATGATGTGTTTATGCGATTCTTCTTATATTATGATTTCGTTCTGGAATATTAGGTTTAAATGTTCGTCGCTCGAAGTAAAAGATAAGCTGGGGATTAAATGTGACCAACCTTTGTTCAGCCCAATCTGACTTTTCCAAGTTCTTCGTTGACTTCAAGTTGTAAGCAATTTATATCAAAATACAGATTCCACCGCCATGTGAGTCACCATCAGCTCGGATGGGAGCACGCAATGAAGCCGTCAATAAGAGTATTTTCTGAAGGGTACAAGGTATCAAGCTGCGCTTCAGTAAAACAATTCATATCATGGTCCTATAATGAACGACGAGTGGCAATCTATGATTTGAGCCTCGTAATTGTGCAACATTTAAATTGAAAGAATATTCTTGTTTTCTACGTGTACTTTGGGCACAGGCTTTCCTATTGAAATCAAAAAGTCCCGTCGTTGCGACGTTGCTCAGCTGAAATACCCCATTTATGGATGGTTGCATGTGTCTGACATAATTATGGGCACACCTCTCTTTGTTTTGGTGCTTTATTTTCGGATTTCTGCAAGTTATACTGATCCCTCCACCGATAAACATGCTTTCCATTTTCCTCACACGAAATAACGTATCTGCAATTGAATGGAGAGAAGCGCTCTTCGTTGTCCCATCCAGGGCGGGTTCATGCTCTGAAAAATAGTTTAGATGGTCATGCATGCACTACCATTTTCCATCTGTTTATTTCTACCATGCATATCAGCTAGTAATAGACTAACATGGAACAGTCTTTTCTGTTCCATGCCGTACAAATGGCTGTTTTTGTTTGGGACCCAAACATCGTGTTAAAAGTTATATTTCTATTACTTTAAAAAAAAATGCCTCTTTATGTGACATATAATGCTCATAGAAAGATAGCTCAAGTAATTATTAATTGACCTATTGCGATACCGTGACAATTCAAAAGCGAACATTATTAGGTGTATTTTGGAGCGCAAACCGCCAAGTAGCTTTAAGATAATATCAATGACAACTCCAACTTATATATAGTTTATGTTGAGGGAAATCGAGTATTGATGCTGATGATGACGATGACGTCGATGGTGATGACGATATTGGCGACGACGATGGTGGGGTGATGGTGATTATGATTACGATTATCATCATTTAGAAAACAATTGAACCACTACACAGTGTAGATCCTGCATATAAAAATATGTAATTATATTATCTTAAGTAGTTGATTAACGCCAATAGTTTCGTACGAAGATTTCTGAACTCGCACTGTTTCTCAATCCCGAGCACTGAGGTTACCCGTGTCACATCAATATTTGAATATTACACGATGTACTCAGTCAATGCATTGGGAGGCCAGAGTTAAACGGATCAGCAGAGCGAAACAGATCAACTCTATTGTTTCAATACTAGCCAATTATCGTGAATATGTTCACGTGTTGCAAAATATGGTAGTTTCATGTTGGATAGTGGCGAGTTGCGTAACGCGATGGGTAAATGAATTAATGAACATCGTTGCAAACCATACACGTGTGCATTTCATCCCCTTTTTCGTACGAGGAACCATGCACAGACCACCATAAAATATTGCGCGAGGATTGATGATGTATATTCGGATGTGACCATTGTGTACCCTCTGCCACACAGAAATAGGCAACTAGCGTGATGTCCTCCTTAAATGTATTGAACACCGAGGCATACGCGTACAATAACTGAGACTATGTTATTATATGAGACCAACCGATCACAATAAGTTTCTCTCTCTCTCTCTCTCTCTCTCCCCTCCATCTCTCTCTCTCTCTCTCTCTCTCTCTCTCTCTCTCTCTCTCTCTCTCTCTCTCTCTCTCTCTCTCTCTCTCTCTCTCTCTCTCTCTGAGGCAGGGAGTAATCGATTGGAATTTAGTACGTACACAATGTTAAAAGATATGATGGTCAGCTTTAACTTGGTTATGAACCCATGACCCAGAACTCATATCCGCCCAAATTGTCATTGATCAACAGGCATGAGAAAATTATTTATGGCTAGTTGCCTTTCTAAGTTAAAATTATCATTAAATTTCACGATTCAAGAATAATTAAGTCTCCTCTCATGATCTTCAGATATAATATCATGGATATATGAACTGCACTTTTGAAAAAAATAAATATATTTTAGAGAAATTCATGGTACCTGAAAACAGTGAAATTTTAAATATTTGTCGTGCCATAAAGGTGAAGTAAATGAGGTTATAATATCCAATGGTTCGATGGATCTTAAATATTGTGTCACAATAAACACGAACAAGACTTTTCTTGACAGATTTTGAGAAAATTCATGGTGAAATTTTGGCAAAACGTGCGTCTGACACGGTCAGTTTATCAGAACTACATAACGTTTATTAAATCGCGGCTAGGTATTTATTCACATAATTCATGCGACCTTTCAGCTTCAAATCTCGTTGATAAAGTTGGCATTTAAGTCAAGTTTTATTTATGGATCTGCCCCTTGTATTATATATTAGAGGTAATTTTGTCGACGAAAGCGAAATCGCCCCAACTTTAAACACAATACGTCAACTCCATATTAAACCACCATATTAAACGTTTCACATGTTAACTCAATTTGTTAGAAGTAACACACATCTGAAAACACATTATTCTGTTATCGTGTATATACTGTACAGTTCCTTGTCATACATGTAAGTATATGTACCACTGACATTGCACATGGGAATAAAATGGAAATTGAAACAAGAATCTTATAACACAAAACAGTATGACGGTTAAACCATACATTTATATAACAATGCAGCACACATTAACCCTTTTCTCCTCCTTTTTACTCTAAGACGTACGGCTGTGTCCAAAGTTATTTGTCTGGGTAGTAGTAACAACTGCAGAGTACAGTGTAATGTATAGCCATGATCAAGCTATCGACCAGTCACAGTTCTGTCTCATGATAGCAGTATGACGTGAGCGATTATTACAGACAGCAGAGTTATGGCGACGAAAATACGGAAAGCATATATGTCAACTCTTGCCGCAATATCCATCCAGTTGACGTCCATGCCTTCACTCCAGGCTGATGAATCTTTTGGAGAATCCATTTTTCTCTGTAACAAGAACCGCACCCATTTCGGGACCTTGATGGACGGATCTGTCAAATGCAACCTCTGGACAGCAACTGCAACTACTGTTGTCGCAACAGATATGGCGAACAGAATATCCAATGTAACAGCGAATATTGAAATCGATCCCGATGTTTTTGGCATAATATTATAAATGAGGTTGAAGTAGATAGAAAATGACAGCATTATTGATACGGAGAATGAAATTTTCTCCCCAGAAGCAACATTTATCTTGAAGGTACAGAGGGTTGCCAATGCGAGCAACGCTAGTGGTGTTATAATAGTAATAACGTAGAAGGAGGACTTCCTCGCGTACTCCAGCGTTACAACGACTACCATCCTGCGTGCTTCCTCCACCCATTGTAAAGTCATGTTGTGCGATACGTGTTGCCATTCTCCTCTGGACACGACAACGCGGGTGTTTTTATCATACACTTTAATTCCGGACGCCGACAGACTAACATTAGGTGTTATGGGATAAATAACGATATTACAGGATTGTTCATCAAACGGCCATTTTGTTATGTCGATTTTGCACGATGTTTCAAAATCACTTGTTCCAAACCACTCGACGTATCCAGAACTACGTATCGTTGTTTCACGTCCAGTACTCCTGAGAAATTCGTATCGATTAACAGCATTCGTAAGAGAAATTTTCGGGGTCCATATTTTTCCCCTTTCCACATTGATTGTGCTTACGTCATTGTGGGAAGTTGGTTGCCATTCGTAGTCAGCAACTTGCCACGACAGCTGCACCACTCCGATTAGTTTCAGACATTGTGCCGTGGAGTCGATATCAGTTACATCTAACAGGTAGAACACGACGTCGACGTTTATAGTTTCGTTCGTCGGAGGCACAAGTGGATCCGAGATGTTGTAGATTTTGTTCCTAAGGCCGATGATGGCATCATGTTGAACGTTAGTGCAAAGACAGTCACTGATAAGAAGCGTCACACAACAAAGGAATAGTTTAATCATTTTCCCGCTATTCATCCGAGTCTATTGGGATCTTCGATAAGTCTGATATTCGCAGTAAATTGCATCTCCTTATAAATTATCATTTGCGGCTGCACATATAATTAAGTGTGATACAATGGGGTTTAAGTATGTAAGAATTCGATCTCCAATGTATTCTATTGTTTCAGACATAATTATCATCTGTTAGCCATATACTATCTATGTACCACGCGCACAGCTTCGGTTAGCTTACAAACTTCGCTTTTATTACCAAATAATATGCGTCTTGTCTGGACGTTGCATGTGCGCTGTAAGGGGAACTGGACAACCCGACCCAGGGATATTTTTGATTTAAAAATTAAATAAATAAATAAAAAACACACACAAATTAAAATAAACTCACTATGGGCCTAATTCAGAATAAAATAAATGCGAATATTTAGGTTCAATATGAACCTATTTGCAGAACAGACGTACGCTCTTTGTAATGTTTTCAATGTAGCCCGTGCCATCCAACAGAATTTTCACCGTGGCCCGCTCCATCCAACAGAATAACGGGTATAAGTCCACTTGGCTCATTTCAGAATCGAATAAGTCAAATTTATATGAACTTATGTGAATATTTCGGTCCAAATGTGCGCACACGGTGGTATGAGGCCCCTAACGCACACATGGGCTGCAGGTCCATCCTACGCTGAGTAAAGGCGTCGAAAGGCGCCTGTTTCAGCTAGTAGATAATATTTATTATGCCTCTTCAATATATCATCGTGCAAATATGTTCATATTGGACCTAAATATTGATAATTGTTCGTATTGGACTTATTTGCTTATGGAATAAGCCCATAGTGGACATATAGGATGGCGCGGGCCACAATGCAAACACATATAAAGAGCATACATCTGGTGCTGAAATAGGCCCATAGTGAGCTTATTTAAAAAAAAAAATTTAATTAATTAATTTGTTTTCAAATCCAAATTTTGATAAACTAACACCGTTATGACCTCCGCCGGGGTACCCCGAGTCACCACACCAAATTTGGTTGAAATCCGACTAGCAGTCTGGTAGAAAAATCCGGACACATAGACAGGACAGATCCTACTATTTTATATATATATACCTCACTCATATTTAAATTCGCGCAGTACTATTTTTCGCTCAGTTTTGAATTCGCGCATTTTAAATTCGCGCACATAGCTGCGCGAATTTAAAACTGACACAAATAGTTTCGTAAAAGTCTTGGATCTGATGACAGTTTGAGTGCTTAATCGTCCCCGAAGATACATGTGTATCTTAAACACCATCTGCTGGTTGTGTTGACATAACTAATGCAAGCTATTTGGTTAGAGATGGTGTCATTCCATGGTTGTATGTCGTTCTTTCGCGCACCTTCAGTCTGGATCTTAACTATCACATGTATTTCAACATCGATGATTTAAAGAGGCACTAATAATTAGCAATAAAGAGCGTTTATTATCAACTTAAAAGATAAATGTAATTTTAACCGGAGAGGCATGCAATATATAGGTGATGTTTATACCAGATAGCTAATAATTGATTTAACTGATACGAAGGGCCACTAATGAATTACGCATTCTTCACCCGAGCAACGTCGGGTACCCCAGCTAGTATAACGTAATTATGCATGTAATATTCACTTAATTACGTTCCTGGCCCAAGCAGAAATAGATGTCATTTCAGGGAAGAACAATTTAACAGGAGAGTCGCAATACATAATAAAAGAGACTTAAATGAATTGTACAACATTCTACACATCTTGGATTATAGCAATGTTTTCTATTGATTTCGGGCCATATCTTGACGAAAGACCAATTAGACCATATGGGAAATTCCGAACTAAATTTAGTTTTGGGTTTTTTTTTATATGTGATCTCGCCCTTTTCTCTTGTATTGCTGTTGGATGTACTGAAATAATAACATATACGCCTGATATATCCAATTGTGCGGGAGAAAAATATAAATCAAGGTCTGCAGATCAACAAAGTAAAATAACACTAGAACAGAAATACGAGCAACACCATTGGACAACTATATCAAAGCCCTCCTGGTGGCAAATTGTAACGACATTACCAATTATCATCGAGATCCGATAACCTGTGACTTGAGATATCCGCTCATCTGAACGGACGACCACACGCATGTAGTCCCAATAACCAACCAATTTGTTTCGTGTGTGTATAATTTATCGACGCTATATATGGTCCTAAGTACAGCTGAAATTGTCACTCTCATCTAAAAGTGTGGAAGAGTACACATAGAGGTTTGGAAAATGTGCTCAGGTGCCCATACACCATAAGGTTCGTTGCAGTGTGTATGAGATTAGATACAACAGCGCACAGGGTATATGTTTCAATAATTTCCTAGAACTCTAGATACAACTAGTAATGAAAGCTATCGTGTGTTGGTTTCACGTTGTCAAAGCCATAAAAGGAACCGAAAATATGAACATCGACATTGTTGCACCAGACCTAAACAAACAAAGTCACTTCGACGAGATTTCTCAACATATTGTTGAGAACCATGTATACCTTTCAGCACATTTCTGATATCTGATATTTTATTCTCAAACTGTTATATTTACACACTAAGTGTTGTCATCACTAAATCCAGCATTCTGATTGGTCGGCGCCCACGTGGCTAGTTGCAGTTATTTCTCGGTGAATGCGTAACGCCTCATAAAACCAAGCTAATAACAACATCGATACGTCATTAGGTTTGGAAAGACGAACGCTTAATGTTTTGGGCGCATTTGGACTCGCGCAGGATTGACTTAATACATCATCGGGTTTCAACATGAAGAGAAATTGTTCCTATTAACTTTTGCCAAGGGTGCTATTGGGTATTTTGGGCTGATCTTGTCACGATACACTTTTCGATTTAAATATATTTACAAAAGTGGCCTTTTCGCTAAATGTATATAAATATAAGGATTAACTGTCATGTGGACTATTTTTATGGAGATGTAACGGTGAGGTAAGTGGACATAACTTGTATGTAAAACCCTTCGGGTTTTACACACGTTATGTCCACTTACCTCACCGTTACATCTCCATAAAAAACAGTCCACATGACAGTTAATCCTTATATATACAGCATAAGCGAACACAATAACGACTCCTCCCGACCTGTCCCAACCAATTTATTTGCGTATATTTATTGTATTTATTTGTATATATAACACTTCCAGAAGATGCTACTACTACTAATAATAATAATCGTAAATGTACATGGACAGGTCGAGAGCGCGCCTATTTATAAATACATGCGCCGATCCTTGCCGGCTGGATTACACAATGTGCATGAATACATAGATAATCTGAAAGAAAATGCAAAACTAAAGTCAGACACTTTGATTTTATATACAGGTCAAGGAATACAACACATCTTAGCGCATTTATTTCCATATAACCGAAGTGAGTGTGTCATCGTGGAATATTTAAACATGATTTTCAGGCAGGTCATGGTACTGTTTGTGAAGTCGGTGTACACTGTAAACAAGGTATACATAATTATATTGTACATGTAACTCGTAATATGTTCTGATTTGGCCACCATGTTACGCCGAGTTATGTAGTAACTGACGAGTTTTGTGGTAGCTCACGAGTTATGTAGTAACAATCGACGAGTTTTGTGGTAGCTCACGAGTTTTGTAGTAAAATCGACGAGTTATGTAGTAATTTCAGGTTACGAGTTATGGAGTAAAATATCGACGAGTTTTGTAGTAAAAAACAAGCTAACGAGTTTTGTATCAATACTCGTCGAGTTTTGTAGCAACAATTTTTAGTCAGTTTCAAAGGCGGGTTTGGACTTAATAAAATCTTATATAGCAAATGCAATGTTTTTTGTGTAATTGTTTGTGTGGTGGACGTTAATGACACTGTAGCTCAACTTGATGTTGTTCCTTCGTCACTGCGGCGCCGTTTCTCGGCAGATCTGAGCTAAACTTCGTACCTAGAAGTACTATGGCCATGCTATTAACTTGAACCTGGCCCCCATTACGACAAACGTCGCGTCCTGACGTTAATGACATTGTAGCTCAATCTGATGGTGGTCCATCGTCATTCATCCGCTGTTTATCGGCAGATCGGGACGAATCTTGATACATAGACGTATTGTGGCCATGTTATTTGTGTGGACCTGGTCCCGATTACCTCAGACGTCGCGTTCTGACGTTAATGACGTTGTAGCTCAACTTGAAATTGGTCTCTCGTCACTGCTGTGCCGTTTTTCTGCAGATATGAGCGAAACTTCGTAGTACTAGAAGTACTATGGCCATGTTATTAACTTGGTCCTAGTCCCCATTACGTCAGATGTCGCGTTCTGACGTTAATGACGTTGTAGCTCAACTCGATGATGGTCCCTAGTCACTCCACCGCATTTTATCTGCAGATCAGTTGGAAACTTGGTACATATACCGATTGTGGCCATGCTATTTATGTGGACCTGGTCCCGATTACCTCAGAAGTCGCGTTCTGACGTTAATGACATTGTAGCTCAACTTGATATTGGTCCCTCGTCACTGCTGTGCCGTTTTTCGGCAGATATGAACGAAACTTCGTACCTAGAAGTACTATGGTCATGCTATTAACTTGAACCTGCCCCCCCCCATTACGTCAAACACCGCGTCCTGACGTTAATGACATTGTAGCTCAACCAGATGGTGATCAATCGCCCGTCATCCGCTGTTTCTCGGCAGATCGAGTCGAAATTTCGCACCTAGCAGTACTATGGCCATTTTATTAACTTGGACCTGGACCCCATTACACCAAACGTCGCGTTCTGATGTTAATGACGTTGTAGCTTAACTTTATGTTGATCCCTCGTCACCCCTCCGCCGTTTCTCTGCAGATTGGGGCGAAACTGCTGTGTCGTTTTTCAACAGATATGAGCGAAACTTCGTACCTAGAAGTACTATGGCCATGTTATTAACTTGAACCTGGCCCCCATTACGTCAGATGTCGCGTCCTGATGTTAATGACATTGTAGCTCAATCTGATGGTGGTCCATCGTCACTCATCCGCTGTTTATCGGCAGATCGGGACAAACTTGATACATAGACGTATTGTGGCCATGTTATTTATATGGACCTGGTCCCGATTATGTTAGCCGTCGCGTTCTGACGTTAATGACGGTGTAGCTCAACTTGATATTGGTCCCTCGTCACTGCTGTGCCGTTTTTCGGTAGATATGAGCAGATCATCGTACCTAGAAGTACTATAGCCATGTTATTAACTTGGACCTAGTCCCCATTACGTCAGATGTCGCGTTCTGACGTTAATGACGTTGTAACCCAACTCGATGATGGTCCCTCATCACTCCTCCGTAGTTTATCAGCAAAGATCAGTTCGAAACTTAGTACATAGACGTATTGTGGCCATGTTAGGTATGTGGACCTGGTCCCGATTACCTCAGACGTCGCGTTCTGACGTTAATGACATTGTAGCTCAACTTGATGTTGGTCCCTCGTCACTGCTGTGCCGTTTTTCAGCAGATATGAGCGAAACTTCGTACCTAGAAGTACTATGGCCATGTTATTAACGTGGACCTGGCCCCCATTACGTCAGACATCGCGTCCTGACGTTAGTGACGTTGTAGCTCAATCTGATGGTGGTCCATCGTCATTCGTCCGCTGTTTATCGGTAGATCGGGACGAAACTTGATACATAGACGTATTGTGGTCATGTTACGTCTATGTATCAAGATTCGTCCCGATCTGCCGATAAACAGCGGTACCAATTTTCGAACTGACCATGTCCAAGTTAATAACATGGCCATATAGGTACGAAGTTTGCCTCGATCTGCCGAGAAACAGCGGATGAGTGACGATGGATCACCATCAGGTTGAGCTACAACGTCATTGCCGTCAGGACGCGACGGCTAACGTAATCGGGACCTGGTCTACATCAATAACATGGCCACAATACGTCTATGTATCAAGTTTCGTCCCGAACTGCTGATAAACAGCGGATGAGTGACGATGGACCACCATCACGTTAAGCTATGTAACAACGTCATTAACGTCAGAACGCGACATCTGACGTAATGGGAACCAGGTCCAAGTTAATAGCATGGTCATAGTACTTCTAGGTACGAAGTTTCGCTCATATCTGCCGAAAAATCGGCACAGCGGTGATGAGGGACCAATATCAAGTTGAGCTACAACGTCATTAACGTCAGAACGCGACGTCTGAAATAATCGGGACCAGGTCCACATAAATAACATGGCCACAATACGTCTATGTACTAAGTTTCGAACTGATCTTTGCTGATAAACTACGGAGGAGTGATGAGGGACCATCATCGAGTTGAGCTACAACGTAATTAACTTCAGAACGCGACGTTTGGTGTAATGGCGACCAGATCCAAGTTAATAACATGGCCATAGTACTTCTAGGTATGAAGTTTCGCTCAGATCTGCCGAGAAACAGCGGATGAGTGACGGTGGATCACCATCAGGTTGAGCTACAACATCATTGCCGCCAGGACGCAACGGCTAACGTAATCGGGACCTGGTCCACATCAATAACATGGCCACAATACGTCTATGTACCAAGTTTGTCCCGATCTGCCGATAAACAGCGGATGAGTGACGATGGACCACCATCAGGTTGAGCTACAACGTCATTAACGTCAGAACGCGACATCTGGTGTAATGGGGACCAGATCCAAGTTAATAACATGGCCATAGTACTTCTAGGTACGAAGTTTCGCTCACATCTGCCGAAAAACGGCACAAGAGTGACGAGGGACCAATATCAAGTTGAGCTACAACGTCATTAAGGTCAGAACGCAACGTCTGAGGTAATCGGGACCAGGTCCACATAAATAACATGGCCACAATACGTCTATGTATCAAGTTTCGTCCCGATCTGCCGATAAACAGCGGGTGAATGACGATGAACCACCATCAGATTGAGCTACAATGTCATTAACGTCAGGACGCGACGTTTGACGTAATGGTTGTCATGTTCAAGTTAATAACATGGCCATAGTACTTCTATGTACGAAGTTTGGCTCAGATCTGATGAGAAACGACGCAGCAGTGACGAGGGACCAACATCAAGTTGAGACACAACGTCATTAACGTCCACCACACAACCACTTACACAAAAAAACATTGCATATACTATATACGATTTTATTAAGTCCAAACCTGCCTTTGAAACTGACTAAAAAATGTTGCTACAAAACTCGACGAGTATTACTACAAAACTCGTTAGCTTGTTTTTTACTACAAAACTCGTCGATATTTTACTACAAAACTCGTAACCCAAATTACTTCATAACTCGTCGATTTTACTACAAAACTCGTGAGCTACCACAAAACTCGTTAGTTACTACATAACTCGGCGTAACACACCATGTGATTTATAACTTCCATTTCTAAAGTAGATTTCGAATTAGTGGATGCCACAAGTGCTGCGGTATAGTAAAAAAAATTATAAAATAATAGCCTTTTCAGCACTTTTTATATGAGATTGACCCCTTTGGACTAGGCACATGTACACGTGCTACTGGAGACATACAGAAAAAGATAATTATGCTAATACGACATGTCGAACAATATGCTTCGCAAAATCACCATCGGCATGAAAAAGATGCTCACACATAACACATCAGTGGGAAATTTTACCAACAATATGTTGAAAATGTTCCCGTAGTTTGATTTTCCGACCAGTAATTTTTGTGTTTTAGACCACAAATCTCATATTTTCGGTCAACTATTTGAACTGACATCGTAATCAGTCAGAAATATTGAGGTACCAGTTGGACGATTGAAAACGAAGGGAATGCAATTGGATTTTCCAGAACAAACCAACGTGCTTTTCTCGAAACATAACAAAATCTAACTGCATTTTATTTCACTCAAAGTTTGTTTTGTGGATAATGTCGCATCATACACTCATTATACTATAATATTATTATATTCTTGAAGAACGTTTAATAATTTGGATATTTTTATTTATAATATTAATCACTTACAACCAACGCCATCCGAGGCGCCATGCATGAAAACATGTATATTATAGTTTTATACATAGTTTGATGTATGTATACTATATATATCCAGCGTAGGGTTGTTTTTTTCTGATGTGCACCGTTATTATTTTGCTGTATACTTACATGTACCACACAGCCTATCTATACATGCAGAATTGTGAATGTGTACACGCATATCGAAGCAATGAGCATTCATACTAAGTCAGTGCCTCAATAACTCCGATATAAAGGATATTATATTTTTAATTTTAAAATTAAAAAAATATCTATATGTCACGATTGGATGAATTGAGATATTAGCCCCTCCACGGATTCCGAAGTTGAGTGCATAATGGAAATGAAATAAAAACAATCCTAATTCGTAATGTATTTAAATGTATAAATTAATATAGGTAATAATTGGAGGATTCAACGTAGTCATGGGTTTTAACCGCGATAAAAGTTTTTTTCGCAGTCAAAATCCCATGAGTTTGAAACCGCCGTTCATTTCTTAATAAAATACAAAACGAAACCCACCGGTATCCTATCTAGTTAAATTAAAAGTATATGATATCAATCTTCAGTCAAAACTGTTGTAACGTTCCAATAGCAATTTCCGGTCAAGTTCGCGGAAGACAGAAAAAACATATAACACAGTCGAAACAAGTGATATATCGCGCTGAACACCGCATATATAAGCACACAGCTTGCGATATATCGCGCTTAGTATCGCGAGATCTTGCGATCAAAATTGTGACATTTAGCGCAAGGTATTGGATTACGGGAGATGTGGATTGAATTTGATGTAACAAGCAAAACAGAAGATCGGGGTGATGGGTGGGGGGTCGGGGTGTTTCTAGGTGGTATTTGGGGCGGGCCACCCACCCATGCCGTCAAATCGGTCGAAATCCTTACCGTTCTCGAAAATGGTCCACACTCCATTTTCACCCCCTCGGTGTGGCACCCCCCGGGGGTGATGGGTGGGGGTCGGGGTGTTTCTAGGTGGTATGTGGGGCGGGCCACCCACCCATGCCGTCAAATCGGTCGAAATCCTTACCGTTCTCGAAAATGGTCCACACCCCATTTTCACCCCCTCGGGGTGGCACCCCCGGGGTGATGGGTGGGGGGTCGGGGTGTTTCTAGGTGGTATTTGGGGCGGGCCACCCACTCATGCCGTCAAATCGGTCGAAATCCTTACCGTTCTCGAAAATGGTCCACACCCCATGTTCACCCCCTCGGGGTGGCACCCCCCCGGGGGTGATGGGTGGGGGGGTCGGGGTGTTTCTAGGTGGTATTTGGGGCGGGCCACCCACCCATGCCGTCAAATCGGTCGAAAGCGACATTTTTGAAAATAAGGAATAAGGAATAGGGAATAAGTTCCAATTGTCATGTCTGTTTTTGTTTGCACAAATCGGCGGCGAACGCTATACAATCGAAAGGGAAAAATATGACCTGTTTGGGTTGTTCCACCCACCATGAAGAGAAAACTTGATCTGACACCAAGCCTTAAACGAATATGACTCATTTGAACTTCAAAATTGTGTCAACGAAAATTGTATTGATGCATAAGATAGGTCTGTAAATGCACACAATGATTTAGACATGCTTTATGACCAAAGTCGAAGCAATGTTCAGCTGCTCTCAATTTGTCGCAGACTTGAGATACACGTTCTTTGTTTTACCACCAAAAATCATACTGCAACCCCACTGATCATCGTTCAAAGTGGAATTGTGGATCTTCAAAATTATTTGGATAGTTGATTCGGTCGCTTCCATGTTCTTTTTCAGAATAAGCACAATCTTTATTTGTCCGTGGGGACGTGCGTCCACAACAATTTCCGTTCGCACGCCCTCATCCGACCAGCATCAAACTTCATGTGAATCTTCGGGGTGACCTATAGATGGGAACCATCGATTATTTCCGAAATTCGTTAAAAACATGGCCACCAGAATTCATTTTGGATGTCAAATTTGAATCCATCGAAACACCCTACAGTCCGCATTTACTGGAGAAATGTTTTGAAAATTGACAGGCATGCCAAGGATCATCTCCAGATGGGAGCTATCGAATTTTAGCGATTTTCGATGAAAAACATGGCCGCCGGCAGCCGTCTTGATTTTTACTCATTGCCTGGCACATCGTACAGACCACATCCCTCATCTAATCGCCACCAAACTGTATATGGATCTTTGGGGTGACCGCTAGATTGGATCTATCGATTATGTCTGAAATTCGTTTTAAAAAATGGCCGACGCCAGCAGCCATATTGGATTTTACTCTTTGTATGACTAAAGCTGTTGGCACACCTTACAGTCCACACCCCTAATCAGATCGTCATCAAACTGCATACATATGTTCGGAGTGACCTATAGATGGGAGCGATCGATTATATTCGTTTAAAAACATGGCCACCAGCAGCCATCTTGGATTTCAAATTTGAATCCATCGGCACATACTGCAGCCCGGCTATGTCTAAGGAATGTGTTTTGTAAATGTACAAGCATGATTAAGATCACCTGTATAGGAGCTATAGAAGTTGAACGATTTTCGATTAAAAACATGGAACCGGCACTCCCGGCAGCCATCTTGTATTTTACACTGCGTGAGTAAATCCTTTGGTACTACAGACCACATCCCTCGTCTGGTCATCACCAAACGTTATATGCATCTTCAGTGTGACCTCCAGAAGGGAGCCAACGATGTGTTCCGAAAATCTTCGATTTTACTCTTTGCATGACCAAATCCATCGGCACAACCTACAGGCCACACCCCTCATCCGTTCATCACAAAACTTCATAAGGATATTCAGGGTGACCTCTAGCTGAGAGCCAAAGATACTTTACGAATTTCGTTAAAAAAAACATGGTCATAACTGATATTCTTTGGCACACCCTACACGTACATGCACATCCCTCATTTTTCGTCCAAACTACAAATGGATTGTCTGTGTGACCGCTAGATGGAAGATGTCCAATTCTACAGAAATTTATTAAAAACATGGGCGCCTGGAGCCATCTTAGATATCAAATTTGAGTCCATCGGCACACCCGGCAGCCACATTTAGTGGAGAAATGATTTTAATGAAATTAATTTCATTTACAAAATACAATCCATTTACTGAAACTTTATGACTTTCCTTCTTTATCATTCTATTGAAAGCTCAACATAAAATTATTAACGCCTCTCCAAGTTGAGCTACAGTGTCAGTGACACTTTCATTAGTTAAATTATGCATTGAATTCGCTGTCCTGCATGAAATTGCCTATTTCCGAATTTATTTGGATCCCATCCTCATAGCTGATTTGATAACATTCCTTCGGTTTTCCAGAGTCATCTTATGGATTCTACCAGGCAAACCCACCAATTGTCGCGAGCATGAAACTCTAGATCTAGAAATTTATTCGAATCCCATCTGCATATAGATGGTTGGGTTACACCTATGATGCTTTCCTAGATTCTTCTTGATGTGTTTACCTTTTAGCGACTCCGTTGATTGCCGTCCAACATGCAATTGTAGATCTCCGAGTCTATTTGGATCGCTTTTCATGCTTCATCGAATCACATCCATGTTGTTTCCCCATAATCTCCTTTATGAATTTACTAAAGCAACCCCGCTGGTCGTCATCAGCATGCAATTGTAAATCTTGAAATTTATTTGGATCGCATCCGCATTCTGGATTTTCCAGAATGATTTTGGCGGATTTGTCGAGACAATATTCGTTGTTAATTTACCGATGCAGCCACGCTTATTATCGTACATATTGAACATCCAGGCTGTTTACCGAATCGCTATAGATTGTATTGATTGGCGTCCAACTGACTAGTCAATGCACATTTGGGGTGCTATTCACCAAGCGAGCGTTTGTCATAACAACAAACTAGTAATAATAAACGGAAGATTAGGAACCGACCGGGAAATAGGGACTTACACCTGTCGAGACGCATCAGTTGTAGATTATATGATTTGTTCTTTAAATGCACTGCCATTGATCGTAGACTTCGCAGTCGAAGAAACAAATAAATTGTTCTCAGATGTTCATAAACGTATCTCAACCGTAATAGCAGTACCTATGAAATACCATGCAGATATACGAGATGACAAATCCTATACTAATCTTACCCATAAATGGGACACTTCCAAAACAACTGAATTTGTATGGAACCTGGACCCTGTGGAAATCTCAGAATTGCGATTTTTGTTGAACGGTTGTTCCCCCTCTACCACTAGTAATACGGAAATCAATGAAATAGTTGCCAGGATATCGCACGTCCTCCTTAAGTCGTCATATGATACATTTGGGCCTAACACTAAAAAGCCGAAAAAGCGAAGAAAGGACAACAAGCCTTGGTTTAATTCATCATGCCAGAGAGCGCGAAAAGAATATCGCAAAGCCGAGCGATGTCATATGCTACAACGTAACGATAGTACAAAACAAATGATACGCGAAATGGCCAGTAAATACAAACGCACAATGGACAATGCAATAGCACTTCACCGAGAAAATATCACGTGTGAAATCTCTAAACTTAAAAAAGAAAACTCGAAAAAAATTTGGTCACTACTTAATAAAAAAGGGAAAAATAGGCATAGCGAAATAGAGATCGAATCATTAGAGGAACATTTTCGATTACTTAATTCCGAAACAATTACAGAAGACTTAAATATGAACAATGAAGCAAGCAATACAAATAACAATATAAATCGAACAATAGACAGGGAAGAAGTAACTAAAGCTATAAAGAGTTTAAAAAATATGAAATCCCCAGGTGAAGATGGAATTCTCAATGAATATCTCAAGGCATCCTCCGATACCCTGATAGACATATACTGCAAAACATTTAATTTAGTTTTTGAATCAGGCTGTGTACCAGAAATATGGGGGATCGGAACAATTATTCCACTGTATAAAAATAAAGGTGATAAGGGAAATCCAAAAAATTACAGACCCATTACCCTTTTGAGCTGCTTTGGGAAGTTATTTACGAAGATTCTCTCAAATAGATTATATGATTACATTGAAGATAACGAAACTCTATGTGAGAACCAGGCGGGTTTTAGAAAAGGTTATTCCACGACGGATAATACATTTGTTCTACATTTACTATCCGAAATTTCGAAGGCTCTTAACAGGAATTTGTACTGTGCTTTCATTGACTTTGAGAAGGCATTTGACAAAATATGGCGACAAGGACTTTGGTACAAACTTTCGACCATTAGTATAAATGGGAAACTACTCACAGTTATTAAAAACATGTACACTAACATTAAATCGAAAGTTCGAATGGGTGACCAGACATCCGATTGTTTCCCATGTTTATCTGGGGTAAGACAAGGTAAAAACCTATCACCCCTGTTATTCTCACTTTACCTGAACGATCTGGAAGAATTTCTAAAATCAGAAGGTGGGGTGGGATTGATTAAAATGTCACGGGATATAGAAACTCACTTGAAGATGTATGTCAAATTATTCATTATTTTATACGCAGACGACACCGTTCTTATGACTGAAACACCTTTAAAACTGCAGAAGGCACTTAACAGTTTTCAAAAGTATTGCCAGAAGTGGAAATTGACTGTAAACGTCGAGAAAACCAAAATTATGTTGATATCCAAAAGAAGCATGCCAAAGAATAGAACTTTTTTATACAACGGTGAGGAAATTGAAGTAGTTAAGCATTTTAACTATCTTGGTATTATACACACCAAATCAGGCTCATATAACGCGGCAAAGAAGGTATTGGTAAATAAAGCAACTAAAGCAATGTACTCTATTATTTCTAAGTCGAGAATACACTGTCTGTCGGTTAGAAACATGTTCGAACTGTTTGATGCGCAAGTATTACCGATTATGTTGTACTGTTGTGAAGTATGGGGGTCGGGAAATAATGAGATTTTTGAAAACATACATAGAAGATTTTTGAAATACGTTCTCCATCTTAAATCATCTACCCCTAATTATATGATATATGGTGAGAGCGGTAGACTACCCATAGAGTACACTATCAACTTGCGTATTGTGAAATACTGGATGAAAGTTAAGAATATGGAGCAAGGCCGATTCTGTAAGATTCTCTATCAACTGGCCCTGAAAATATGTGAAGCTGAGGAAGCAAAGTTCCAATGGATTGAAAAAGTAAAAGATATTCTAACAAAATCTGGGCAGATTCATCTATTAAATATTGGTTATATCACATGTCCAGAACAAATGGCACGCTATTTCAAATGTAGTCTGAATAGCCAATTTCGAGGCATCTGGCTATCTGACATAGAAAAATCTAGCCGAGGCAATACCTACAAAATTTTCAAACACGATATTAATTTCGAAAGATACTTGGATTATTTGGATACAAAAAACAGAATAACTTTGTGTCAATTCCGTACTTGTAACCATCACTTGCCAATAGAGAAAGGTTGGTGGAACGATACAAACTTACTAAATAGACTATGTCCATTATGTAATAAACGACAGCTCGGAGACGAACTGCATTATCTACTAGAATGTATATGTTTCAGCGAAGAAAGAAATCGTATCTTGCCTAGCAAATTTAACAGCATAGATCATGCAACTATTGACATTTTAGACGAGCTGCTGAATTTGGAAGATATGGCTAGTCTGCGTAGATTATGCTCCTTCATCCGACTGATACAGCTTAAGTTAAACACATATGAATAACTCGTAGTGTTGTTGTTGTTGATGTTGTTGTAATAATAATCTCAGAGATTTGCTGCGATATGATGATGATGAATATGATGATAACGATGATGGTGCTGAATATGATGATGATGATGATGATGGTGATGATGATGGTGATGACGATGATAATGCTATTAATACATTAGGATCGAAGGTGTTGATTATATTTACACCAAGAAGTTCTTGTATATATTAAACATATGCTGTTATATTCTCATTCTTATGTATATATTTTTTCCTTGTACTTCTCAATATCTATATTTGATCAGAGAATAAAACATTATAAAGACTATTTTATAAACCAGGTAGTTTAATTGGTAGCGGCTGAACGCCAATGTATCTTTGCATTAGCGCAAACGACACACGCTGTCGATGGTGTGATTGGTCCAATATATCAGAGTTGTCACTTGTCAATTGACCCCGTCTCACGACTGATTCATGAACACTGCCCACAATCGGCATGTATAGCGGTATAATGTTTGGGTATAATTGTGTGGAGAATCATGCTTGCGTTTATATATCTGCAGAATGAGTTTCAATGATATTATTGAGGTTTTTTAATTAGCACAGTCTGAAAATTAAGAGCCAAGAAGATAACGTCTCAGAAGATGTTTGTTTGTGTTTTGGTTCTGTTTGGATATTTCCCTGTCATTTCCAAAGAAATTTCTTTCCATGCATCATTTTTCCGGCGCTGATTAATGGTGCCGGTTTCTTTGTTCCTTAATATTTTGATTCATCTCTCCACAATGTCCAAAAAAAGTATTACGCTCATCGGCAGTTGGAGGGGGGGGGTCTGGAAAACAATTGCACATATAGGGCCCAAAAAGTTGTTTTCCGACCCCGAGGGACCCACCACCCCATTTGTGCAAATTTGTTCCTCCAAATGTTAGGGACCCACCCCCTTTATCATGTTTTTATCAAAATTTCAGAGGTTTTTTTTAGCCGTTCTTCAATAACTGCCTTTCAATCCCATTCCACTATCCATTTTTGGTGCAAACTGTGTAAAATTAAGACTCAAGCAATAACATCCTTAATCGGTAAATCACAGGTCAGAAAAAACGAAAAATAATCTGTATTCCCAGGTGTTTTCTGGTGTTTCAAGTATCTAACAACAATAATAAAGCATTGTGTAGGTACACTGTATGTCACAAATTGCCCTAGACCGTATTAAAGCCTTAATATATCGAGCGTGTTTAGTCTGACAGAGAACACTGGCCAGTGTAAATAGTGGTAAACAGGTCAGGGGTTCTACAATTATTTATGCACGATCAACGAACTCTTTAGTCTTATCCACCGGGGTGGGTGAGGAGGGGAATTGTTTTGGTTAGGTATACACATATATATATATGGTTATTATACCCCCGATATTAGTCGGCGGGTATATAGTTGACGTCTCGAGCCGTCCGTGCGTCCGTCCGTACAAACATGTTGCATCATAACTCAAGAGTCGGTTGTCATATTTTGATGCTCTATGACATGTGACAGACCAGAAATGGGGATCGAATATGCATAATATCACGGATTGTGAGCACCAAGGCATACCAGAGTTATCCATGGGCCCTGTTTATGAAATTCAGTCCGTACAAAGTTTTTGCAATATAAGTTGAAGTGTCGGTTGTCGAATTTTGAAGTGGTTTGGTATGGTGATAGACCTGAATGATAGGGGAAGGATGTATGCATCACATGTTTCGCCTGTCGATGCATACCAGAGCTACCAACCTGGTTCCATCCGTAAACACATTTTGCATTATTATAACTCAACCATGTGTATGTATATATGTGCACTAGAGTCTGCAGTATAGTCTCAGTCAGATGCTATTCTTGATTTTAGTTTGAACTTTGAAGACATTGAAGAATGTCATTTCTCAATGCATCTGAATGCATCACATTATTTCAGTTCATCTATTTGTAAGCGATAACAGTATTCAATTAGTATTTTAGTTTAGTCTTGTTGAGCAGTATTTAAGCTTCAAGATGAAGTTCGTAAATTCAAGGAGAATAGCGTCACCTTCAATTGGGATTGTCTGAACAGTAAACAGTAACGGTCATTCATCATAACCAATTCAGTTTTATTTGGATAAGTGTTGCAAATTAACATTATTTGCAATCATTCAAGATGAGAAATAACCAGAAGGAATGAATTTGATTGAATGCCAGAACGAGACAGTATTTCAGACATTATAAATTTATGAGATACCCTTTTCAATTTCGTGTTATGCAACAATCGGGTTAACGATATCTAGTCATCATTGAGTATTCACCATGTAGTATTTGTGATACAGATTTTTTTTATTGTATTACTTTTATTCGGGTAATACAACTGGGTAATATATTAATTTTATTTTACTCAATTACGGTTTTCCACTGTGAAGTGGAACGGGATCCTGTGAAATCCAGAATGTTGCTAAATCTGTTGAATGTTGAAAAAAACCCATTTTGGAAACAAATTACAAGCACGATTGTTTCGGCCTCTGTACCACCCACCCACCCCGGCCCTATATACGGATTTTTTTGAAGACCCCCCCCCCCCCACCCCATATACCGGTGGTATATTTTGCCCCCCCCCCCCCACGTCCTTTTCCTTGGTTGCTCATTGTTTAAATGAAACAAACGTGTACTGTTATGTTTATGTGACCGGTGGTCAATCTATGATTGACGCCAATCACCTTGATTGGATAATCCTATACCGCGCGTCGATGTCTTCCCATCGATATGTCCACCGACAGCTTCGCATTGAGCGTCGCCTTGTAAAACTACCTGGGCCCTGTTTCATGAAAGCAACTTATGACATAGTTGGGACTTAAGATGGTCATAAGTTCAAACTTCAGTCATAAGTGTGTTTCACGAACAAGGTCTTAACTTAAGATGGTCTTAACTTTGGTCTTAACTTTAAGACTGCTGTGAGGTGTCATAAGATAATCTTAAAGTTAAGACCAACGTGATAAGTGGCATATCGATGACAAGTATGGCGGCCTATGTTATTTTGCAAATTACGGAGATATCTATACATTGTCTGGGTGGGCAATTCGTCGTCTGGTATACAGGATCGTGGCTACAGAGTGAGAGGGGGTGTTCGCCTCGAAATGTCCAACTACACCCCCTTAAACAACACCAAATTCTCTTTGGGTTTAAACATTCCAACTGGTACCTCAAACTTTCCAAAACCAAATTTCGGAGAGGGCAACCCCCCCCCCCCACCGTATCCCCATAGGGTTAGTTTGGTAAAAACAATTCAGAGCACAGGCTTATCATCAGGGACGTGGCGAATGGGGTTTGTGTGTTGTCTACAGCACCCCCACCCCCACACACACACTTTGGTCAAAATGTTTAGCAATTGGAAATTTCATGCCTGACAACATTAATCGTACACTATATATAGGTTTCAATTGTTTGAATTTATAACTAGTAAAGGAATGTGTTGTTTTAGACAAACAGCAGCAACCGAAAATCACCTACTTTAGGGGCGTCAGGTTAGAAATTTCGAACTGTTGGAATATTTGAGATACCAATTGGAAAGTTTAAATCCAACGGGTGGGGTGGACATGGCATTTCGCGAACATGGAAGTTTGGCCCGCTTCAATTAAGGGGCGGGTGCAGTTAGAAATTGCACGATGTACCCCCCCCCCCCCCCCCCAGAGACCAACTAGCCACCCCGAGCCTCGTCGAGTGTAGGATATAGTCAATTATCAGCTGTGTATGTGACCTATAGATAATATCTATTATAAAATTGTATTACCCACGAATTAAACTTTTGATAAGAATTATGGCCTAGCCCAAAGCTCACAATCTCCTCTATGTTATTCCATATGTGTGTGGGGAGATGGGGTAAAATGAGATCAATTAATGTATTGATTCTTTCCTCTTTCCAAATTTCCGTCGGCTGTTTACAAAGCAGATATGTCATATAGGAAAGGTAACACAAACGCTCTTTATCAAAATATGTTTTAGAAATAGTGACAATTTTCTATAGAGAATATTATTTGTATTGAGTTTATGCACACGCCGATATGTCGTGATTTTCAAGGCTGTCCAAATTTTTGTCATGTTTTTTTTGCAGGGGTGGGATGACCGTTGTACAGCATACTGTATATATGATATACACACCGTAACGATGACACCCCTTAATACGAGTGTGCTAATGAAAACGTAGTTATATATATATCCATGGTATGACAACCGCATAAAACATCTGCATAAAAATAATTAAAAAGTTACTCTAACAAATATTTTTCATTTCCCTTTGAATCGAAAAATGACCTATGTGTGTCCTGATGACATCGCCGATTTATTTTGATTATTGCTACACGTAGAGAGCGGTGGTCGATAATACACGAGTTATGTCGGCTCACATAAAAAATCGCCGCCTGATCATTGCTCTCAGTGGATTAACTCGGCGTGAATGCATGGTCGCAGTCATGCATCGATCCATATAATTATATTGTCTTATTTCTGACACCACCACTCGTCAGTAAACGCAAAGCTCGTCATTTTAAGAGCCTGCAAAGTACTCATGTTCGAATTCACATCGTGGAACTCATATAAGTCTAAGATCCATATGCGAATATTAGGCCACTGACTATATACACTAAGATACATGCGCTGATTCGCCCACCCCACTCCATCCAGCATCCCTGTCACACAATAATGTCAACTCGGACTCGGCTCTTTCTCGATAACCTCTCAATGCCGTACATAAAGATTGCACAAGCCCACATTTTTTTGTTCCGGACTGTAGAAAATTGTCGATAACCAGTCTAAATGAGCGGGAACTTAACTTACTACTTAAGTAGGACTTAATCTTGTTTTGTGAAACGCGTTCTTGAAACGGAAAAGTTACATCATAAGATCCACCTTAGATCTTAGATTAAGTCCATCTTAAGATGATCTTATGACCTTGCTTCATGAAACAGGCCCCTGGACTATATTATAAACCCAGCCGGTGAATAGCACCCTGGATGTTTCTATATGTCCATCGTCATACTGCCTTTCCACTTGTTAGACTTATAGAATAACTCATTATATAGATTATGTTACACGTAAAGCAAATTTATATATTGCAACTGCATGTTCAAGATGGATAAATTTTCGACAGCGTAGACGTGGAGAATTTCCTGTCTTATCTTTTTCCAATAGTAAATATAGAATATACGCATTGTGTTTCTGAATAACAAATTTAATCCACGAGTGGGATTGGCGATTTACACCACGAGCTTCAGCGAGTGGTGTAAATCGCCAATCCCACGAGTATATTTTGTTTATGCCACGATCTTTACAATGCGATGGATAAACACTTTTCCGTTCAAATTGTATGGAGAAAGTTTAATCCACTCTGCGAAGTTTAATCAACAGTGGGCACGTTTAATCAACAGGTGTTGGTTAAATGTAAAATTTAAACAGATGGCTTTATTTATATAGTAAGGTAGGCGATCGTGGTGTAATATGGTGTACTCTCATAATTTCTGATTCTTCTTCCCACCTTGCAATATTTCTATACTCTCTAAGCTATAATATGATATATGTTATATCTCGAATTTGTGGCAGTTGATAAATTGGTTATATTGTTTGTTTGAACATATTTATTTAATCACCTTTTATACATGAATACATTATATAATTAAGCAAGTATATACAGTATAAAATATCATATAAGGTAATCAAATGTTATTTAACTTTGAGCATTGCTCCTCTCCCTTATCAATATGCAAACGCATAATAGTATTTGTATATGGTATTATTATTGGACTCAAAATTAGTTTAGTTGGGATGTAGTACCTAGAAAGTGTGGGGTCGAGGTTGAGAGTGAGTGGAAAGTGGAAAAGTAAGGAAATAAATCGGGAAAAGCTGATTTTCTTTTATATTATGTATATAGGCATAACATCGCGGACGCGTCACAAAAAGTCCCCTAAAGTACGAGTTTTCAGCGGAAACATATATAAAAGGCACTCAATATTGCTCGATACACAATTCTCGAACCAAAGACACCCATTCAAAGGGGAACTTGGAATGAATTTCGCAGATATGGATATGAAATAAAACACTGAGCCAAAACAATGACGATTTTTAAGGCAATGTGGTGTATTCGATGTCGGATTGCTCGGGCTTCTCAAAACATAGACGCAAGCTATCTATTTTGAAAACTGCACAGACGCCTCTTCTTCGCTACAATAGGCAGAATTAGCGAGTACGCATATCATAAGTGGTCAAAACGTATAAAGACATAACCCTACCCCATTACTGGTTGTCAACGACCTTGTCATATTTTGCTCTTCTAGTTTGTCTAATCTATTTTCTGTGAAATATGAGCTCTAAAAAAAAATCAGCTTTCCCCGATTTTTTCCATAGTGAAACCTAACGTGCCTGGACTATGTAGATTTCAGAACGTATTTGCATAGCCCACATGCATAACTGATTTCATCGTATGCATATTGTTTGTTTAAGCGTTTTTAATGGATATCACCGACGCTTCTGTTCACATCGAGCGCCGTTTACAAGACTTCGACCATTTAACCCTTTCCTAAACTAAATACTCTGAACATTTCCCACCAATGATTATGAAACATTCTCCTATTGTGTTATATGTTGTTCTGTCTGTCGTCTGTATTACCTGAACACCCCTCCGATTAAATAATCGACCATTCCAATGTATACTTTTATAAGCGAGTAGGAGAATCCATTCGTTATAGAAAGGGTTAAAACGTAAACTCACTTCCCGCGTGATCACCTTAAATACTCTCCTCCCCGTATATACATTTCGTTACTTGATATACGGTGTCAATTCCTCACTCACCTTGCTGTTCTGAATATCAAGTTCAGCCTTTAGCTCGAATACATTTTCATAGATATAAATTACAAACATTATTATTGCTTCCCGAGCACATATATACAGTTAAGATCCACAACATAGCAGATGGATTCTTCTGCAACAATTTGAAAATATCGGAGCGAGTTGGAAGCTGACAGTATCAGACCCGTTGTTACCTCGAATCGGCGTGTCTATCGTCTGTGAGTGAACGCTGGTCTGTCCGAGCTTGTAGTCCTATATTTTCCGGTCATTTTTTTTAATTTGGCAAATATTTACCACTACGGGAACCTGTGAACCTCCGGTTATGAGCCCGCTGTGACTTTTTAATGGAGAGAGAAGTTATCCCCCATTGATTTCTTCGCAACATACATCATTTTGTGTGAGATTGTAATCCTTCATTTCCTGGTCGATTGTTCTGACATGCAACACAAAACTTTCAGTGCGAATATATGAACTCGGTCGGACTTTCTAGTTGAGTTATATCCCCATTTCGACTCAGAAATGTTTCGCAGCATACATAGCTTTGTCTGAGCTTGTGCGCCTTCATTTCCCGAAACTTGGCCCAGGTATATTTACTTATATGGGAACCTGATGACATATGAATTCACTGTGTCTTATTTTACTAGGGTTATTCTCATTTTTGACGTAGGGGTTAAACGCGACATACATAATTTCGTCCAATCCTTTTTGTTTGTTTGTTAATTATTATTAAACGTGGCACATATAGCACATCATGGGAACCTGTGCATGTACAATTATTCGGAATCTTTCGAAAAGTTCTCATTTATTTTTTCGAAAACAAGTGTGTTAATATATGGCTACCCTGAATGTACCCCAACTACACTGTGGGCTTATACCCACATGTCCCCAGAACTATTAGGAAACGTATTTAACTTTGTCGGGCCAACATTGTTATCATTTTTAACGTCCACAAACTGATCCAAATTACTCAAAAATAATAGTTGTTACATAAACGCCTCATATATGTATATATGGGGCCGTTAAGGGTGGATACACACATGCATGTAATTTCTGTATGTAAAATACATGTATTTTACATGGCCACACCAATAATTGACAAAATTAATCACCTGCGCGCGAGAGGTCAATTTCACCAGTGAGTAGTTATAAGCCATTATCAAACAAACTGCCATCAAGAAATTTCAGGCCAGTCATAAACATGTCTTCTTTCATGGATGCCGAAATGAGTAATTCTTGTCTGATATATATGTTGCTGTTTTTCACGAGTTATAATTCATTTCGAAAAGTGGATTAGAGCCGGTCGATTTTATACTTGATTTGTTTCTGTCATTTCTTGGAAACAGGGTCATCCAAAACAAAAATAAAATATGCAGAATTCTTTTATAGGATAATACCGGCTTGTTGAGAGTTCTCTGATAATTTGAGAGCTAGCTCATGTGATAACTTTCAATTGGGATTGCAAATATTCATTATAGCGCCAAAAAATAATGCAGGTACAGCGTTGAAATTAAAAAGAGTGACCCCCCCCCCCCCATTTATATATATGTTTCTCAAGCCAAAGGTTGAACAAGCTCATAACTGTCACAATTTTAGCCTGTACAATTATAACATTTTCGACCATAATCCATGATTGGGGGAGGGCCTGGTTCTCGAAAGCTTCCAATAACTAAGGGAGTTAATTGAATGTATCAGCCGGGATTATCTGGGCAAGAATTACAATACAATGTTTTACTTAAATATTCCATAGTTGTAAATTTTGCGTATACATGTATAACTGTACAACACAAGAGAGGAAAGGTGACGTAGTTGGGAACTCGTAGATAGGCAACCCTTTCGCGGAATGAAGACAAACAGCAACACCATGCACCTTCAAATTTAAAGCTGTATAATATGTTCACAATTATATGAATAGCATAGATTGCTGCATATTAGATTAATCATGCACTCGTAGAAAACAGACACGACAGACATGACAATCAACTACAATATTTATAAAGCAGGGTGTCAGGACTCAGGATGCACACACCGAGGAAATATGCAATGGTCAATTCGGTAGCTTCTGGGATAATATAGCCCCCGTGCATGTTGGGGGTCATAGCCCCCTGCGTTGGTGAAGAGGCCACCACTGGTATTAACATCAATAGAAGACTGACAATAATTTAAACAGAACGTCGACCATTTGAGTTATCGTGCGAATAATTATTTTAAGCGGCCTGACGACTTCGTCCCAGTCAACGGCTCTTCAGCGGTTCAGAGTTTAACTCACTGTGGTCAAACACAGTCGCAATGATTGGGTTGTCAGCGGACACATATTACACGGTGTGTATGATCCATGTAAAACGCCAAATACACGATATTTACAGAGATTACATGCATGTGTGTATCCACCCTAAGTGGCGTATTGATTTGAGTGGGTCAGTGAACAGTGGCGCTTCTAATGACGTATAATTTACCACTGAGAGCGTCTATGTATATAATGCGCGAGTCAGTATAAGATCGTATTCTCTGACCGGACATAGTAGCAAATAACAATTGCAATTGCACTACGCACCTCATTTGATTTGAATTCAGTTGAGCAAGGGCTCCCCAGTTATCTTGCACTTTCAGATAAGGTCCCATTTACATATATCACATATACAGTTACTGAATTGTGCAGTACATCTCATCCACCAGTATATCACCTTAGACTGTTGGTTCTAATTATCACCCGCATCTCAAAGTTGCTTAATAATAGTTTGATTGTCGAATGCAAAGGACCTTATACCTCAAGCACAAGAAAACCGGGCAAATATATTAACCTCTCATTTCCTATTGACCAATCAATCCAATCATATTTTGCCTTATGTCATTACTTTATTTATCGTTATTATGTATGATTACTCTGCTATTACGTTATGATTAAAGGCACGTGAGGCCTTAATTGTCGAAAAATATTCATATTTGTTCCAAACACCGTAAACAGCTAGAAAAACATTAAAACGCATATATACAGTTTCGTTCATATATGCCATGACCATCGCGTAAACAGCATGTTATCAAAAAGACCTACTATATTTTACATAAGCAAGAGCCTGATTGTGCTGCAGAAGACATCACAGTGCTACTGGCTAATTACACACAAATGGCATAAACGCTCTTTATTAGTTCCATATCATGAATTCACCAACAAAGAACGCTCTTTATGTTTACCATCATAATATAAACAAACACCAGAAAAGTAACTTTTTATGCTTTTGTTTACATAACAATGGTCAAACATAATGACAATAACATACTATTTATGCGATATTTCTTATATGTATACGGACAAAGTCTGTCTACATTTTGATGTTCTTTCTGTTTGTGGCGGTTTTTGACGGATGGAAATATTTTCACAGGATACCCACCGCCAAGGCCAACCGAACCTTTAAACTATTCTATTATATTCTAACAGCCGGTCGGCGTCAGACATGTGGTCATAACCGGAATTCCTCATAACCAATTTTTACATGGGATACATCAAATTGAGGGGATATAAAATATCGTTTTACCTATACATATTGGGCGTCTACGTGACAAATATTATTTGTCAAACTTGTGAAACATTTATAAAAATGTAGGCCCGACCAAGTTAGACACCTTTCCATGGGTTGGGGTACAATTTTGTTCTGGGGACCTGTGGATAGACCTAGTCCCAATATGAGTAAGGACAGTCACACATAGAGTTATCAGCTGAGACGCTCGGTGTAACTGTCTTATTTCACATGATCATATGCGACTTACTGTGAAGCCACCACCCCTTGCCCAGCATGCACCACCATCTCAGAAACCATCTACATGCGTGGTTCTCAGCCAGACAAATAAGTACAAAAACAGTGTGATGCTAGGAAATTGAGGGTTAATGTGTAGTTTAATTTAGATGATAGATGAGCCGATACCGAGTCGTTGCCTTTTTAACTCTTTAATTGATTGTTATCGCGATGTGGCTGATTTCTCTGTTCGATTTCTCTTACTCGTTCTGGATCGGACCGTAGTGGCGTTATCGATTTCTTCAGCATACGCTCGCTCGGAGTTCTTGCAGTTAGTTCCATGTAATATTTATATTTCCCAACATACCGGAACCCCCAGAATCCATGCAGGATTGAGCATGGGGACATGGTTTAGTCACTGACATCCGGAGCCTGCTTTCTGCTGACTCAGATATCACCTCATATAGGTAAGTTATATATCACATTATGTTCGAATCATGGGCAATCGCCATTGAACTGGCTTTCCTATTAAGACGATCACATCATTTACGCTATTCGGTGATGCTCCGATTATCATAAAATATATGGGGGGATGACATACTGTGTTGAATCGCGATCTATACATTATCTCGTGCCGAAATGGTTGAAAGAACTACATATACATGTACGCACTGCATGGGTTTTACGTATACATGTAGATATACCTCAGGTTGCATGAATATTCCGAGCTCAGTTTTATACTTCATTCATATAATTACGGAACGATAGCAATCATAACATATATACTGAGTGTATTGTCGTGTTAGTACTGTCCTTTTATCTGTTTTAATAACAAAATGTTCACTTCTAAAGAAATTATCATTATTTATTCGAAAATTGGTCGGGGAAATTCTGAAAGTCAGCTCCTTGTACAAGCTAACATTCGATTGAACATTGAACATACTCGGATATTTTGCGCTGAAAACGGAAAGTCGTTTGTATTTCTAATAACTATCAAAATGAGAATCGATATCGAGCGGGCGGTGAATCAGTAGGTGTGATGAACCCGTATCACGTCCACTGACTAATCATATTCGACTCCCTGCACATGTGAGGTTGCACTACAAGCAAAGAAATGGTATCCCAGTAATATTGTTTCACGCTTTCTGTAATATTGTTCCACGCTGACACGACACGACGTTTTTAATTTCTGTGATTTGAATAAGTCCTTCTTGTGGCATTTAAAGTCACTATAAAAGTATTTAACACCAATGTATCGATCCTGGGAACCGGACCGGGGTGTTACGAAAGAGAGCATACTCCGAGGCGTCATAACCGCCATGGTGCTTTGTGTGTGCTTTGCGTGTTTTCATCTCTTCCAGGGATCTAACTGTGACGATATTATACGAAATGTATATTATCTGAAGATTTGTTTATTAGAAAAATGACAAATTTATTTCCTATTTCCACTTTCCGAATTAACGTTTTTTTAATTAATTATTGCCACACTTTTTTGCCGTTGTTATGCATCTGGCATTTTCGTGGACACACCACCACAAACCTGCCAAAAAAAGTTTTTACCCCCCCCCCAAACAAATTCACTAACTGTGGTCTAAAACAGCATAAAACCCTTCTAATATCACTCATTTGACTCAGGGGGGGGGGTGAATTTTTTTTCCGGCACGTATGCCGGGGTGGGGGTAAATCCACCAACAAGCAATTTTTTCCGCAACTAAAAAAAATAATTTCCTGCTTGTTTTTTAGTGTTTTGGCAATGAGTTGGGCTTCAAAACCACTTTGAATGAGAGAAATAATGTAATTCTAACTGTAAACTGACTGCAGACCGTTATCGTGTTGTATTTTGTTGCAAATTTTGAAATCCAAGATGGCCGCTGGCAGCCATGTTTTTTTGGCCGAATGACCTCAAAATGACTCATTACTAATGTTAACATCCATGATAAATAGTATGCACAGAAATTCATATACAACTTTGCGGTGGGGGTGGGTGGGTACAAAAAATGATCGAAAGTGAAAAAATGCCATACGTGCCTGAATATTTTTTTCCGACCCCCCCCCCCCTCCCCCGTTTGACTGGGAGATTATCTCCTTTTGTTCAAGTGACAGTTTAACCTGTTCCAGAAGCTGTTCTAATTGAATTTTGCTTTAATACAGTTTTAAGGTGGTTCTTTTTTTCCGTGGTTTCTTATTTCGAAAATACATAGGAAATTCTATACATCTTCACTTGGACCCTTTCAAAGAAACCATGAACAAATATACTTTCATATCTCAGATCACAAGACTACTCTATTTGCATTTGCTATATTGAAAAAAACTATCGACTCAGTCAAGGCAGGTTGTGCAGTAACTGTTAGAATATCGACTTTTAAAAACAATGTTTCGCCGAGTGATAAAGAGCGTTAATGATTTTGTTTTCATTGTGATGATTTTAAAGAGGGTCCTTAGTCAGACATATGGGCCTTTATTCTTATTATAAATATATATGATTAATTGGCATCACAAAATATCTTACATACGGGTTGTATGCATGGTGACGACTCGTTGGCATAATCATTGCTGATAGTAAGTGGTAGGAAGTCTATTAAAGGCCCACTTAATGTTCGAACCCCAGATAACATATATAAAATATATGCCATATTATATACCATTTGAAAGAGGAAGCTCCAAAACGTTGTATTATCAACTTATCCGGTGTAATAAACTGTGAGCATGTTGTTTTTGTTGAGTTACCAAAGAATGTTTGTCATCTAGATTGTAGTAAAAGTGTATTATTTTCAATGGAGGGAGAATAACTCTATATCTTAAAGATAGAGTTTTCCCCTTCCATTGAAAATTCATTTTTAGTTTGAATTCTGTTGCATTCTGGGAGCCAAAACGGGGGGAATCTTTCTCCTGATTTTCTATTTCTCTATGGGCATCGTCTGAGAGAAAACACTCTTTAGTTTCTACCACTTTTAATAAACGAAAGCATGCCGCTCTTTATGAGACGATCGTTGAATATTTTTCTCTCCTCATCGACAAAAATTCAAAACATGTTTAAACTTCCTCTTTTGAAGAGTCGACATCTAATCAACAAAACCTCCTTTCAACGGGCTTGTGCATGGGTAGGATCTCATTATTATTATTTGGCATAGACATGTGTCAGAGTGCTAATTTTTGACAATTATTTAATTGTTTATTTACATTGATTTGACTCTATCAGATGTGCATGTGGTTCGTTTCTATAGTATTCGCGTTAGATTCGTTTTTTGTTAGATTAGGCTTTCTCTAAATTACAACATTTCTTTGTATTAATCAGCTGGTTATTCTTATGCAACTTGTTAATTCTTGCCCAAGCATGTGCTCATTAATTACCATTCATCGCACGTATTCTAAGCTGTACTTTTAATAATAACTTATTTGTCGAACTGTTAATGCCACTGTGGTGATCGGATAATTTATAATGCAAATATGTTAATCTAATCATGCGTCGTTAATTCACACCTGTTCATGCTTTGTATATAAGAATTTGTAAAACTGTGATATGGCACTTTATGTTTTGGAACTCAATATTCAGTCACGTTTCACCTATTACAACTGGAGTTCCAATTGTTTTGGTAAACTGTTTCCAACTATACCGGAATGTCCGTATATTTCTATTGTGAAAATAAATGCTAACTCCCCAGAAAGACTCAACCTTGATTCAACCCGATATCAGCTCTATCAAACATGGATGGAGGATCTCTAATGAAAACTATAATTAATTATGATTATTGCAAACCTCCATTCACCCCAATCCTTTGACGCGATTGCTTTTTTCGACCAGAGTATATAACTGGTTACCGGAATGAAATATGATTTGGAATTGCTTCTGAATGGCATATCTTCGATATTATTTTTAGGTATTCGCTTTGAGAACTATCTTATATGGCGAGGAGCGCCGGGTTCTTCACAAAACGATCCCATGCAGTTATGTCGACTTTCATTTTCTGCCTTTTTATCGATTGGAACGCTTAATTCCAGCCCAAAGCTTTGTATAGTCTAGACAGAAAAAGAGTTGATAGATAAAGATCCCGAAAATAGACATTGTTTAGTTGTTCACTCTCGCCGTTTAGAAAATGAACCGAAGCGACAGATATAAATTAGAAGCGGGACCACCCGCCCCAGGGACAACCGTGTTTTGATTTTGGGATTCAGCATATAAATGTCGATAACTCTTAGTCACAATTTGCAACATGCATAGCAGATAATTGATTTACACGAGATTTCAGCAGGAGAGTAACCTGATATATTTGGTCTGATACCTTTGTAAGCTGCTAACCGGGTCGATGGTTTCCATGTGTAGTGGGTAGCAATACACAAGTTCCAACAACCTCGGCGAAATTTGGGCGGGGGTAATGTACTTCAAATATACGCTGAGCCATTGTCCTTCGGTCCCCATGAATATTTTTTTCTATTTCAGAGAGCAGTGATTGGGGTAAATAAATGTCTGTACTTTGTCTTGTTCGTACATTTAATCACCTAGTTATGCAAACACAAAACATCCGATTTTAACATATTATTTATTTTTTTCACTAAATTGCCATTTTCAACCCAAAAGCAGACCACGACAAAGCGAATGTCAGTAAATAAGCTTTTTCTGCCAGAACTATGATAGAACTGAGAAATATTTGAAATCGAAAACATAAATTAAAAAAAATTGTCTTGCAAGCGCAGATGCCAAATTCAGAGGAGAGAAATCTGGATATTTAATGCCACATTTAACACAGGTACCCTGGCAATTACGTCTCCCAGATACTTATTTTCCCATTTTTCAGCCCTACTGTACAACCTTCGAAATCATGTACGGCATTGCTACCTGGTGTTTTCCAGTGAAACTAACCATCTTGCTGTGTGGTCTTTCCTCCACCAATTCAATTGCAATAAATATGACACAGTTTCTGAAAAATGACAATAAACACCAACGAACGTTGTCGATTGTTTTTATGTTCAGCAGCGTCATTTCACAGTGAAATTTCCCATATCTACGCGGTCTTTCTTTCATTGCATTGCTAAAATCAAGAGCGCCGTGTTATGGCTACTGCAAATGACGTAAAACCCCCAAATAAGAGTATAACAACTGCCATTCTTGTCATATCCAGTACGCAGTCTGTTTGTTTTACTTTTTTGTTTTGGATTTGATACGCTGTCATTAAATTGCTAAATGTTTTAGAAGTAAACAAAATCATTGACAACTGTTTTTTATTTTTATTTTTATTTTTTTTGCAGCGACAATGGGTTGTTGGCAATCCAAAGTTACCAACGACGTCATTCCAAGTTCACCAGACATATACGAGTACAATGGAGAGCCAGTTGTATACGAATATATCAACACTGATGTTCATATCAAAATCAAAAAGAAATTCGGGAGGAAAACTCGTCTTACAACCAATATCAGTAACAACTACAGCGAGTTGGAGCAAATGTACAGCAACGGATACCGCCTGCTAGACTTCGTTCCACTTCCGGGTCAAGCAAAAGTGCAAGCTGCACAGCATAACCAGATTTTTCAGGCGATATTTTACAGTGATCCACCAGATAAATATGACGAATCGTTCCCAGAAAAGGAGGGCTGGGACTTACAGGTGGTTCAGGCGAACATGGTTTACAAGTTCGTGGTTTCTGGGGTACTCCGGAAGGAGATCACGGCCTCCAGTGATATATCGAACGTTCTAGAGAGGGTTAATCAGATGGCGAATCTTGGTGCTAGATTTGTCGGACTTGTTAGAACCAAAGCTACGTTCAAACGAGAAGGATTTATGCATATGTTCAACGGAGGTTTGTAGTATGCCATCATTTATAACCACAACAACGCCTGTCAATTGTGCATATTTGCATAATCTACCTGTTTCAATGTGTTGTTGAGGGTCAGAATTAATATGTAGTTAATCAGCTGTTATGGTGACAATCCACACATTCAAATGATCAACGGGTGAAACATTCTTAGAATAGAGTACCATGTGTATTGAGAGAAAATTAGATATGCATTTGTGGATTTTAGAGGATGTATTTGAGTTTAGAAAGCATATTGTTTTGGTGATCTTGACCCCACTAGTATCAAGTAGTCGAGATTTCTGCGAAACAGTGGTTGCACATACTAAACTGACTTTTAAGCACCCAAAATGTGTCAGCTTCATGAACAAACTTTTTTGTTTGAAATCTGAGTGGTGATAATTTAGAACTGTTTTGATATTTATATCAGATAACAATGCTCTTCCAGACATGCTCGAAAAAGTATTTGTTTGTTCTGTGTACCATGGGTACAAAAAATCGCTTATTGTCCCCATGTTTTAATCAAAATCGCATTTGGCTGCCATAAAGGGTCCGCTTATTGGAGATAAGCGCTATACAAATATTATTATTATTATTATTATAGAAATATAATAACTTAGCTCAGTTTCTCTTAATCCCATCAGCACCAGTCAATATTGAGGTTGTCCAATGTGTCGGGGTATTTTGAGAATAGCATTGCCCTGCGCCCAATAAAATGATGTCAGAACTTTCACGATCAATTTATTATGCTGAAGGATAACAATCAACATTAAATGGATAACTGAGCCTGTGTAGTGTTTTTGGTGTTCCATGTTTTAATTCGTTTTGTCTATATGGTTTAATTTTCAGGATTGTTACATTGTATGTCTGTTTTTAATCTAACACATTGTAACAAAATAAAGGGAGTTTCTCTATCAAATAAAATAAAAGTAATGGGATGTAATCAAAAATATTTTGATTATTTTTTTAACATAATATTGCGTTTGTAGTCAAATACATCAACCAGATAAAGTATTTGTATTTTAATCAAATACTTTATGCCTGTAATCACCCCACCTAAAACATCTTTCTGCCTATGTATGAAGCGTTTTTTTTTTTTGCATTTTGAACCAGTTTGTGGACCTTGATAATCATTTAGGCACGTTCACGCTAGACACCTTTCTATGGGTTTAAGTTTTACTGTGGTGGGGTAATTTTTTGTTCTGGTGACATGTGGTCTTCTAATACCATGCACCCTGGCTAAGGAGTCCTGCTAATTTGCTATGATACTGCATGCCTATTTTCTATGAATCTGGTTGGGCAAAACGATGTTGTTGCGAAAAAGTATTGTACAAAAGTATTGTACAAAAGTATTGTACATTTTGCGGTGTTTGGCTAATCGGAGCGATTTGAGCAAAAGCACTATCTGTATGAAACATTCAAGAACATAATTTAAAATATTTCAATATTGGAGGCGATGTTGTCTGCAAAACAACAGGGCTGCATCTCACATATATATGGTTGATTTGCAAAAGCCAACACAACCATTATCAAAATTATTTAAAGATATAAAGTCGAATATTCGAGATAATAAGTTGAAAATTCGAGATATAAAGTCGAATATTCGAGATGATAAGTTGAAAATTCGAGATATAAACTCGAGAATAAGAGATATTGCAGAGCCGCCATTACACATAGTGGGCGGTGTGTGTGGGTTTGAAGGGGTATCTCGTAGACTCGACATTGAACAACATACGAAGAGCACACAGTCACCTACCTGACTGAACCGTAGCACTGTGGGTCAGTTTCCATGTATAAATGTCCCACCCCACTGCTCATACAATATATACACATGCATTGTGCTTACTTTTTGCTCTGGGGTCACCTTATATATTGATAACTAGCAGGGTTACCCGGCGTTGCCCAGGTTAAAATGATGGGAAGCCCTCTTCTGTGGACATTTGTGACCACTATTTTTGAACAGGCTTTCTATACATTGCCATCTCTCAATTTGTATTTTTTTTTGTGTGGATAATATCTTCAATAGGACAGACACAATTGTGTTATAATACATGAGCAATTCAAAGTGGAAGTGATAGGTCAGTGGTTATAGTGTCGGACTTGTAATGGTGTCAACACACCGACATGAGTTCGCGCCCCTCCGGTGGACTATCGTCTCCGCAACAGTGGCTTGGCCGGATTAAGCGGCGAGTGTGCTAATATAGCCACATGCTGCTTCAAATTTCGCGCCAGGTTGTGACCATTGGACAAGGTCAATTGTACTGTGCTCGCTTCGTCGTACCTAGACGAGAAATAGAGACATGGGACCTGTACTATAGATTTACAATTGTCATGTTTGAACAGGTGTACAAGGTTATGGGAGGTACACAGGAGGCGTGACGTGCAATAGACCACTGTATTGCAATAGAGTAGATTATACCCGTGTGCTCATTACCGATGGGTGATTGGGTTTGATCAGAATGGTATTCAATATAATACTCCAGCGATTTTGCATGACAACCCAACTAGAAATTGAAATACATCTTAAAACTTGAATTGTTGGAACAGACGATAACCATTGATGACATATAACACAATGCACGAACGGTTGCGGCGTACTCACTGAGCGATTATTTAAAGGATACCGATTACCACTAATACAATTGAACACGGATTACCCATGCACTAGCGATAACATATCAATGAGTGTCTCCGAGGAATATTTGTTTTCATTGGTCAATCAAGTCACATGTGGTAAACCTATTATTTTATTGGTCACCATGCATGTAAACGAGGCGTTGCAAGAAGTCGCCTTTTCACTGTAAGAATAAGAGTGGAGGTCTATGGTAATCGACACCTTCTGTGTGCCCCACATAACCTTGTACGCGTGTTCAAACACGGCAATTGTAAATCTATAGTACAGGCCCATGGTTGTGTATGTGTAAGCACCTATAAAATGCTTGGATGCATGCAGAAGACTCGGCATTACTAAACATCTGGGGTAATAATGTGAAGGGCTTAGGGCCCTCATGGGGAAAGGCGCTATACAAGTACCATTATTATTATATACATGCCATCATCTGACGGTTCAAGGTCCTTCCTTTTGCAAGAATACATGTATCTCTGAAATAGAAATATATATATAGTTTTAATTATTTCTGCTGTGTATCCGTTTTCGCTGGCTTACTATATAAATGCTCTCGTTCCCGTCCTCATATAAATATGACAGTTGAGAAGATAATTATAATTGTTCAAATGACTTAATTCGGTCACCATTTGTCGACATTGTGATATTTGGAAGTCATAAACTCCTTAGAACGAATTAGGGAGATAACTATATATAACTTTGGTGGATATCGGCGACTAATCATTCTTATCAATGTTAGTATCCATCCTCTCCCCATACGAAACCAAATGTGGCGTCTTTAGTACACACGATTTGATTCCTCGTATCATTGGGAAGAACGTGTATGAATTTAGTGAAAATTAGTGCTAAACATATTTGTATCAGCTTTGGTGTCCTCCCCTCCCTATTTATGACTCAAACGTTACCACTTTTGACATATTTGAACAACGTCCATTAGAGTCATGATATCATGGAGATGATTGTGTACAAGTTTGGTGGTAAGCGGCCACTATGCAAATTATTATTAGGTTTACTGTCCCTCATCTCTCACCATATAACACCAATTTGTCGTCTTTGTATCATACGATTAGATTCCTCGTATCATGGAGAAAAATAGATATCAATTCGGTGGAAATTGTCGCTAAAATTTATGTTTTTATCAATATTGGTACCACTGCATGTACCCCTGACTCGAACGGCGCCATATGCAGATAATTATGTATAAGTTTAATGAAAATCGAGGCTTAAATATATTTCATCAGTGTTGCTGCCCTCCCTCTGTTCTGCCCCTGACGCCAACAGCGTCACTCTGGAAATATTTAACCCGCACAATATTCTTCCTTGTAAAAAAAAAGTAACCCCTGATAAGCTCCTATGTTGCGATCTAGTCTCTAAATGGTCCCCCATGAAGTTATATAGAACATAGCCAGACAGACAGACATTCGCAAATATCGGCACAAAGTGTGGCGTCTTTAACCCACATGATTTGATTCCTCGTATCATTGGAGAAGAACGTGTATGAATTTGGTGGAAATTGGCGCGAAACATATTTTTGTCAGTTTTTGATGACCCTCCCCTTCCTATCCCTGACTCAAGCGGTGCCACTTTTGAAATCTTATAAACAGTTGTTGGAAATCGGCGACTAAACAAATTCCTATCAAATTTAGTGCCTCATCTGTCACCCAAACGGTACCAATTTGGCGTATTTAAACCACACGATTAGATTCATCGTATCACGGAGAAGAATATGGATCAACTTGGTGGAAATCGGCGCTAAAAATATTTGTTATCAATTTTGGTTCCTTAGAAGAATATGGATCAACTTGGTGGAAATCGGCGCTAAAAATATTTGTTATCAATTTTGGTTCCTTGAAAAGTTTGGTGATAATCGGCGGCTAAACAAATTCTTATCAAATTTAGTGCGCCCCCGGCAATCGCCTACACAAACGGCACCAATTTGGCGTCTTTAAATCACATGATTAGATTCCTCGTATCATGTAGAAGAATGTGTATCAATTTGGTGGAAATCGGCTCTAAAAAATCCCCTCTCCCATTCCGTGCACCCCAGACTCGAACGGCGCCACTGTTGACATCTTTAAACCACACCATTATATTACACATATCATGGAGATGATTATGTATAAGTTTGTTGGGAATTGGAGACCAAAAAAAGTTGTGCTGGCCTCCCCTTTTCTGCCCCTGACAACAACAGCGTCATTTTAGAAAATTATAACCCGCATCTGGCGCATCATTATTTTTCTCGTAAAAAAGATACCCCTGCTATGTCCCATGATGCCATCTAGATGGTCCCCGTGGATTTCTAGAGACAGTCAGACATTCGCAAATATAGATATACTAGCAGATTAGCCCGCCACTGGCGGGATTGGTCCCATGGCTTTGGTCGATCCATTAATTTTTGTTTTTCAAGGTAACCCCGTACAGGCACGTCGACAGCATTCTGTCATTTGCGGGTACCCGTTTCAAGATCAAGGTCATGTTGGGTGGACAAAATATCCCGACAAAGATATTCCCCGTCCCGAGTTGACCATAAATAACAAATTTCACGTCTCGGTCACCGCTGACGACCGAGATATCACCCAAGGTCATTTGTTGGTACCAGTTTAAAGGTCAAGGTCACCTCAGGCGAACATACTGACCAGACGAAATTATCCCCCGTCCCTTGGAAGCCCTAAGTACGAAATATCGTCTCGATAGTCGATATCCCCAGTTTCCATTGAGCCGTATTTATACTCGTGTATATAAACACTCTTTAACAAGGACACCGCAGAAACGAACGCTCTTTATCATTAACCCATAAATTGAAAGGACGGTGGGACGACGAAGGGAGAAGGAGTGCTCGGACGTTACCCTTAGATAGCAAGTTTGGGCTGTTTTCGAGTCTATAAAGGATATACACACAAACACACACATATATATATAGGGAAGTCTTAAAATATATAGTAGATATATAAATATATGCATTGTATATTTAAAATATAAAGCTCCCACATCACATCTCTCGGTACTATATAGATCTTAATTGTTCATGTGTGATGTCGTTTGCAAAGCTTCTATGTATAGACAATTAGTTGCTGTGAAAAAACCCCACTAAAACTCATGTTTTTTTGTCTTCTGTTAACCTTATATATAGACTCTTATCTATACTTGAATATATCATTTATAACACATTTAGGATATAGCTCCATGTAAGGGGTCTATATATGGTCTATATACTGGTACAAATGCAGGCATTCTGGCAGGCATAACTCGAAGTTGCCAACTTTGTAGTGTTTGCTAACTTGTGTGCCTATATATTATACAACTGTTAAGAGCTAATTGTTAGACTGGACTAAATAGTCCATGGGCTGGTAGGACCCCTCTTGCCCCCAGTACTTAACTTCTTTTTTCATATACCCTAATATGTACTGGTCAGGAAAATTTATATTAACAGCAATTATTTTATGACCTTTTGTGACTCACTCGGTTATTAAACATGTTACTTAATCAACTGACAACTAAATGTTCTATTTTGGTTGTCCCAGTAACTTATTAATCTGTATGTATATGGTCTTATGTGTGTTGTAATTGTATACCTTGGTGGCTATCGCTTTCCCCAATAACTCTAGGATATGTTAATCGATACAGATGTCATGACAGGGAGTTCGACATCGTGTATGCATTTATGAGTATAAGTATAAGTATAAGACTTGCTTTCTACAATGAGCATCAAACTGACTTATAGAGCCCGGTCGATCGTCTTTAAAACGGCGGCCATGTTGGACGCCATCTTGTCTCGTGTGAACACGGTCACTTTTTCATGTTATCATTGCTTAAACGTTGAGGAACATAATAAGGAAGAAAATGAGTGGTTTCAAGTTAAGTCATGTGGTCGTTGGTGCAGGGGTACATATCAGCTCCCAAACTATTATATTCGTGTTTTCATGACCTGCTTACCTCTGGTGACGTCATCAGTGAAACTTTATATTTTGTTTGCTACATGTGGATAGAGTACTCAAATACCTACATGATAACACATCACCTGTTAAAATCCATTCACAATAACATCACTTATATTGGATTACCCAACATATTTGCTGTTAACATAATTTTTCCTGACCTGTACATATTAGTGTACATGGAAATACAAAAGAAGTTAAGTAGTGGGGGTCTGTCCCAAATTTAGCCGAGGAAAAAAATAAATTTGTTTGCAAATATATAGAGGGTGGTGGTACCTTGTGGTCAGAAAACAAAAATGTGGGCATCGTGTCTGCAATTTTTTTCCCCAGACCCCTCCTCCCCATGACCCCTCCCCTGAAGGAATGCGAATTTGTTCGCGCATATCAAGTATTAACCCTTTCAGTGCCAAGTCCGATTTTTGTATCAACCCATATTTCCTTGATCATTTTTCAAATTTATTAATTATAATAATGCGATACATTGATGGAAAGAGCTCTCAGAGCTCTTTCCATCAATGTATCACATTATTATAATCAATAAATTTGAAAAATGATCTAGGAAATATGGGTTGATACAAAAATCGGACTTGGCATTGAAAGGGTTAACACACCTCATACCCAGCGTATAATGAGTGAATGGTGACATCCGACATCCGAATATTCGACTTTTACAAAAATATACATTGCAGTACTACGCTTCCGGCTTCTTGTGTAATAAACAGTCTAAAATTATTATTTTATTTTTTATTTCAGACTTCAGTGTTGACTTATTCTTTGAGATGCCAAGATTTAAGAACAAGCCATCGTACCTTTACGAAGCTGCAACTGTGACGGGAGCCGTTTATCTGACGTCAAACTGCTTCGGAACGAGGGTCTACCATACTGACTGTGACTGGAAGTCAACTGTGAACAACTACATTAATCGTGGATGGCGTCTCATAACCGCGTTCGTTGATAACAATCAACTGGTTTATGATAATCAACTCACGTCATGCAACACAACATTCAATTGTGTGTGGATGTTCGAGCGACCAAGTGACGCACCGAATGACAATATACCGGTGTATGAATACAAAATGGTGGAATTTCCGTACGGACTTACGCCAGTGTGTGGCGGTGTTCGTGCTAACACTCTCTGGGACGCTACCATAGATGACATGGGTTCGAGAGGCTGGCATCTCGCATGCGTACTCGAGACGCCGGAAGCTTATTCGTCATCTACCCTGACGGTTAAAGTTTTGCTTTACTTCCAGCGGAAATTGCCTGTGTGAGAAGTTTATTGTGCGTTTGGCGATCTGTCATCGCTCCAAGAACATATGATGGAGATATTCTTTTCTCTTGCCGGATGTCTAAGAAAGGAGTCCGCATAATTATATCAACGAGGTACCAACATCTCAACATCAATTTCATTTTTTTTAGCTTCATGTCATTTTATATATACAACATGTATACAAACGATATCTGCATTACATGTACATTGAATATTACGAGCATTCCTTCATCTTATAATTTATTTTGCCATGCACATTTACCTTAAAGTCACATGGCGGTTTGCGCTCCAAAATGCACCTAATAATATTCGCTTTTTAATTTTACGCGGTATTGAAATACATGTAGTTCGATAAATACTTGAACTACCTTTCTACGCGTATTAAATGTGTCTCAGAAAGACGCAATGAAGTCATAACAAATACAACTTTGAACACGATGTTTGGGTCCAAAACAAACAACAGCATTATATCTGCATTACATGTACATTGAATATTACGAGCATTCCTTCATCTTATAATTTATTTTGCCATAACAAATACAACTTTGAACACGATGTTTGGATCCCAAACAAACAACAGCATTATATCTGCATTACATGTACATTGAATATTACGAGCATTCCTTCATCTTATAATTTATTTTGCCATGCACATTTACCTTAAAGTCAAATGGCGGTTTGCGCTCCAAAATGCACCAATTGTGTCTGGGGCTCTGTATGGGTGAAATTATAAAATTGTTAAAGAATACAATACAAAATTATTAAAATTGTAAAAAATTGTTAGGCCAATGCATTCTCTTATATATCATATGTTTGGCATGGAACATAAAAGAGCGTTCCGTGTTGGTCTATTCCTGATACGGTAGAAACATCAGAGCGTTTGTTTCACTTATATGTGCGAACAACTGAAAACAGCTGGAAAATGGCTGCATGTGACCATGGCAAGTATTTCTCAGAGCATATTGAGTCGGTATATCAATAGTTTGTGGATCTATCAACCTATCTTATACATCATTCCAAATTACGTAGACAAAATTTAGAAGCTCGAATGAGCCATGTCCGTTTAATTTCAAATGGAATCGTCCAGGAAAGGAACACCACGAGCTGGGACAGCATATTTATGCGTGTATATGACAATAATACGGTATATCATCATAGTATCATTGTACCATTGCTTACGAAAGGTGTATACATACGGAATAGAGAGACTTGTAATCCTCAAAAAGCTTGATTTAACTTCTGACAGCAGTTGTGGGTGGGAGCAGCGCTTTCAAACATCTCTCCGTATATGTCTAATTTCCTTGTATATATGTCATGTGTTAATTGTAGCTTATAAACAGTTGGAGGGTGTGTGCCATGCAAGTATAATGATTGGGACAGATTGTAATCTGAATATATTGATACTGGCCTGCTTCATATATGCTGCGTGTGTTCAACTTACACAAACTGTCTAATCTCGGCAGAAAGTGGAGCCTATCCAAGTCTGATCACATTAATTATTACATGTATACATGTGGTTCCCAAATGTATAGCAAATGCACGATTGACCAGTTTAACTGTTTAAAGACTCGCCATTAACATACTGATTTTATCTGTACTATATTTATAAACATAATGTTAAGTGAAGTATTCAAAAATAAACCTGATTATATTGTAAAGGTGTGGAATGCCAAATGGACGGTTTTTATGTCGACCCTATATCAAAATAGAATTCAAATAATAAAATGACAACGTAAAATAATTCGATTTGGCACCCATAGACTATAATCTGTACATTGCCTATAGCATAAAATAATTCGATTTGACACCCATAGACTATAATCTGTACATTGCCTATAGCATAAAATAATGGCAGAGATCTAACATATGAGCCCATTCGTGTGAGTTAATTTTGGGTTCAAAAACCAGTCATGCCCGAATTGTTTTCATGAGTTATGCCTCCTGAATTCGTTGGCCGTGTCTATTCAAACTCCAGGCAGAGTTATCTCCCATCGCTCTGCTGAGATACCACTGCCATCAGAATATTTGGTGATGATTATAATTTATATTCTGACATTATCTTAGTTCTTATGTTTTAGGATTAAAATTGTATATGTCGGGATCAGTTCATATTGTTCTTATCAATTCCGAAAGAATTGCCATTAGTGCAAACTTGTGGTGGACAAAATAATAGGTGACCAAATATAGTTATGACGATACGTAAAAATATATGCATCGGTCCGCAAAGTACCATTCTTGTGGCAGTGATCTATTGCAGTGATAACGGAGAGGGCGCTGCATGAAGTTTGGTGCGATGTACACAAAAAAATGTAAGCACGATAACTTTAACATTCGTAATTTGTTTTGACCATGCAAATTTGGATCATATCTTCTACTCATTATTCTCTTGTTTTAGTTGCACTAATGGCAGCCAACGATACAAAATCCGCAATATCGTTTTGTTTTAAACGAGAGTTTATGGTTAACCCTCTCTAGAATACAAAATGGTTTCTCCCATTCAGTTATAAAGGTATATACATTGAATCATTGAATGTTATATTATTCATCTGGAGGGGTGTTCAGGGTAAATTAGCAGACCGCAGTCAGACGAAAATATAGAACAAGTGCTGAATGATAAGTCGTTCGTCGAGCTTATTATATGTGACCCGCCATATCAAATCCAGTCGTAAGTCGGGATTTTTTTTACCCTGTGCCAATGCATTATCTTATATATGCGAGTCGACCATAGGTCGCCTCGCATATATAAGAGAATGCATTGGCCTAACAATTTTTTATCATTTTTTTTAAATAAATGTTTCTTACAATTTTTAGGACATAAAATAAAAAAAACATCCATTACCCTGCAGGGAGCCCCACACATATATGAAGCATATAGAAGAGTGTCGTCTGCTCATGTTTGTCTGGGGCTCTGTATGGGTGAAATTATAAAATTGTTAAAGAATACAATAAAACATTATTAAAATTGTAAAAAATTGTTAGGCCAATGCATTCTCTTATATATGCGAGGCGACCTATGGTCGACTCGCATAATATATAAGAGAAGGCATTGGCACAGGGTAAAAAAAATCCCGCCTTACGACTGGATTTGATATGGCGGGTCACATATGAACATTTCCTGATGAATAACTACACACCAATGAGTGTTTTTAGTATATAAAGGGTTAACGATGGATATTCAAGAGCGTTCTTCGAGTGGAACGAATTCATTTATACTTATTGTCGTCGTTTTTGTTTTTGATGTTATTCTCAATTATTCGCTGAATCGCTGTGTCTATACATTTTAACAATGAAGTGGTGGTAATTAATGTTCATGGTTTTTTCGCCAAGTAAGTGGAAAATATTGACTTAGGAATTTTTTTGTCAATCTTCGCTAATGTGGTTTTGGATACTACATGCAGAGAAAACGTTATAGATTGTATTAATTCCACAGCTGCATGCATGTTTAGATAGATAGATAGTTTAATGACATAAAACGTCCACACGATACCGATGTCAAAATAACAAATATATATAACAATATCAACAATGATTTAACAAAATATATATACCATAGTAACTATTTCATAATTATATCAGTAGAATTTGACCTTTCTTTGAAACCACGGACCATGTTGCAGATTATGTTGCATGTATGACTGCAGAGGCGGACTGGCCGATCGGGAGACCGGGAAATTTCCCGATGGGCCGGAGGCCGGAAAAATTCTGATTCCACGTGATTTTCTATCAAGCGAGAATCCGAGGGGTTTTTTTTACGGTTTGGGGGGGGGGTATATGTGGTTGGGCCGCCCAACCACAACTTGGGCCGCAAATGAAACCGACGTGGGCCGCCACATGTGTTGTTTAACCAGCCGTGTATCCAATAAGATGGTACTCTTCTCACATAAATTCATGAGGGCAGAGGCGGACTGCATGGCCGATCGGGAGACCGGGAAAATTCCGGACGTGGGCCGCCACATGTGTTGTTTAACCAGCCGAATTGGCTAATCGTAATTTTGACATTAAATGAACTTGTCGGCATCATATAACACCACGTAAAGACCCCATTAATCTCGAGATTTTAACGGTAACTCCCAGCTGTAAATCCCAAAAAAATTCTTACGCACCCCTCCCCCAATTGAAATTTACAAGAAAATAATAGGAACGCTTCAGTTGATGCCAGTCTAGTTTATCGGATTCGAGATTTTCTTGTATAGTTTTCAAAATGTTCTCACCCCGGGCTGAACAACCATGAACAGCCCGGTGTGTCCTGGTCTCTTGTCCGTAGCCGTGTGCATTTGTCTGGAGTTAGACCGCTAGATGTTAGATTTTATGCAATTTTTCAGGTAAAAATATCTGAATGGTCTCATACCGGGAATATATAGAACCATGGTTTATGAATATATATGATATTAGACCAGAGGTGCAAATGAAATTATGCAAAAACATGTATTTGGTGTGCATCTGATTCAAGGGGGGGGGGGGTGCAAATGGAATTATGCAAAAATATGTATTTGGTCTGTCTGATTCTGATTCAAGGGGGGGGGGGTGCAGTTGGAATTTTCCAAGGTGGACTGTGGACGCCCCCCCCCCCGGGCCGGTTTCTTGGCCCAGTCCGCCTCTGTGTATGAGGCTCGTTGTTTTGCATTATATATAGTAATTTTTTGGCCATCATTCAATCCAATAAATTTAACACTCGTCATCCCTATCTCATAAAAGATGTGTTTTCGCATCTTATCATATATGTGTTGCATTGATTGTTTATACGCATAAGGAAGTGTTCTTCATTCTCAACCTCCATGTTACATTTCCTACAAATTTTGCTGTTTATGGCGACCCTTTTCAATTTCCAAGTTATGATTACTAATTCTTAGTTTACAAAACATAATCTTCGTGTCAATAGATTGGAGAATATTATGATATGGTTCTTGTGTGTACTGTTGTTTGACTACACGGTATGTCCTTAACTTGTTCGCGCCCGAATATTTGTCATCGTTGAAAATATAAGTTTTATAATTATATCTATGTGGCTTTCCTTCAACTTGATTGTAATGCCATTTATCTGTTTGTGAATGAGGCATTGGGATGACAATTTCGTCGCTGGACATAGAGCTCTGCGGTATAGATGAGTGAATGTGGATCTGATTAAGAAATTCGCTTTGTGTATTTGATAGCTCTGGATAGAGCATCGTTCACTATCGGGTGTCTCCGGAGCTCGGCCCTAACTGCATGGTTTGACGCCTGTTATATGTACTTGTCTCCGAGACACGTTGCCCTTTGTACGGCATGCCTGGGACTATATGACACACGTAAAGCCCTACGTCAATACCACACGGCCACCGAAGCTACCCAAAGATGAAGCTAAAATTTCCGCTGTATTCCGACGTCGCACTTAGGACACAATATGCCCTTTGTACATCCCTGGGATTATATAACACTCAATGCTGTGATATTAGAAGCTGCATGCTAGGCGTGTTCGCCGTCACGGACCGGGATTCGAATATCACCCAATCCAATAATAAAATGTCACTTTCTCAAAACCTATGCAGCTTCTAAAACCGGCGCCTTGTGTGTTATATAGTCCCAGGCGTGTACAAACGGCAACGCTCGGCATTTCTCGGAGACAAGTAAATATAACATGCAACTGTCGCAAATATCGACCATATATCTAACACATGCGTGGACCTTAAAGTGTGCATACAATGTCCCATGTGCGACGTCGGAATACGGTGGCCATTTGAGCTTCACGTTTTGAGTAGCTTTGGTAGCCATGTGGTATTGACTTTTGCACTATCGCAAAACCCATATAGCTGCTGTATTAAAGTCAGGCGAATTTGATTGCCCCGCCGAGATAGTTGTACAAACGATATTCATCCAGTTGTTTTCATGTTCATCTAATTTATATTATCCATGGCGCTTCTATATTCAATGGGCACCTTTCGCACAATGAAATACCAGTGAGTACCACTAATAAGGAATTACAAATAGAATAATAAGTCAATATAATAATATAATGTGTGTTCTTTCTATCAAATGTCGTTTTGCAATATCCGTAGTCATATGATTGCAGTTTCGAAAAACCAAGCATGGGCACGCGAGCTTTGCATGCAATCGTCGATCCGGCAACTGACTATTTGACAGAACCATATCACCTTATACTGTGTGTGGCAAGAAGCTTATTTCTCACAAACGGACTCGTAATCGTCAACTTATGGTTTACACATATTTATTTATCAAAATGATATGGTGACGGGATTGGAGGACAAGTGCTAGCCACTTAGATGTACATCCTCTCCCTGTGACAACACTCAATACAACTTTACAATTATAGCAGCATAGTAACAGTGCATATACATATATAAGAAATATACAACAAACGTTTTGTGTTTGTGCTAGTCCCCCCTTAATCCATGTCTGTGATATCAGTTTTTTTCCAATCATATAAATCACTCATCGTCTATTTTGCGAAACGATTTTGGAGTGTCCGACAACAGTGCAAGAGCTATTCGCAATCCTTATCAGTGGTAGTTCATTATGCGAAATGCGGCTATTGTTGCATTTGTGATTATATATGTTTATATTGAATATATTATTGTTATCGATTTATAGTTTTTGCGTTGCGGGCTGATCATATGGGACTTGCCGGTACACAAATTGGAGTAGTATAATTATATATTATGGAATGCCTATTATAGATGCATCTCTGTCGAGTTAATTTGTTAGTTCTGTAACTGTGTCGTTAACTATAAGTAGCGCCCGTGTATTGCATACATGTAGCTGAATCTGGTCGGAATCGTCATCTCTTGCTTGATCTCCCACAACTCCGCGCTAAACCATAGTTCAAACCAAACGGACATGAGCGAACGGAAAGTTTGCTAGTATGTGGCACGATCGGCCACGTTTTCTATTTCCGTTCATGCGTCGATGGTACGTTGATTGACCACATTAACGGCTGATACCCGAGATGGACACAGGCAGCCTCATAATTTTGCACGATAAAACTCAAGCCGATCATTCGACACGTGGCTGCCAATATCACCCTCAATCGTAATTAAAACTCCGACGCATCATGCACGGACAAGAAAACCATAGTCAGAAATAGTAACGCCCTCAAGGTCATATTATTAGCCATATCTTCTATATCTATATTTGCGAATGTCTGTCTGTCTGTCTGTCTGTCTGTCTGTCTGTCTGTGTTCTATAGAAATTCACAGGGGACCATCTAGATGATGCCAAATGGGTCTACTAGGAGTAGCTTTTTACGAGAAAGATAATGGTCGGGGTTAGAATTTTTTAAAGTGACGCCGTTGTTGTCAGGGGCAGAAAAGGGGGAGGGGCAGAAAAAAAATTTGTCGCCGATTGCCACAAAACTTATATATAATCATCCCCATAATATGAGGAATCTAATGGCGTGGTTTAAATATGGCAAAAGTCGCGCCGTTCGCGTCAGGGGTGCCCGGAAGGGGGGGGGTAGATTTGTTTTCTGTCGCCGATTGCCACGAAACTTACATATAATCATCCCCATGATATGAAGAATCCAACGGTGTGGTTTAAATATGTCAAAAGTGGCGTCGTTTGAGTCAGGGGTGAACGGAAGGGGAGAGGGGCACCAAAATTGATCAAACTAATTTTAGCGCCGATTTCCACCAAATTGATATATATTCTTCTTCATGATACAAAGAATCTAATTGTGCGATTTAACAACGCCAAATTGTTGTTTTTGGATGAGATATTGGGAGGGGGTGGGCACTAAATTTGATAATAAGTCGCCGATTGCCACCACACTTATACAAAATCATCCCCATGGTATGAGGAGTCTAATGGTGTGGCTTTTATCTGTCAAATGTGGCCTCATTCGAGTCAGGGTTGCATTGAAAGGGACAGGGGCACCAAAATTGATGCACAATGTTTTTAGCGCCAATTTCCACCAAATTTATACACGTTCTTATCCATGATACGAGGAATCTAATCGTGATTTAAAGACGCCATAGTGGTGCTGTTTGGGTGAGAGATGGAGAGGGGAGGGATTGGCACCAAATTTGATAAAAAAAATTGTTTAGTCGCCGATTATCACAAAACTTATAAACAATCATCTCCATGATATCAGGAGTGTAATCGTGTGGTTTAATGATGTCACAAGTGGGGCCATTCGAGTCAGTGGTATATAGAGATGAGAGGGACACAACAAATTATATCTATATGTTTAGTGCCGATTTCCACCAGATTAATACATATTCTTCTCCGTGATACGAGGAATCTTATCGTGTGGTTTAGATACACCACATTGGTGCCCTATGGGTGAGATATATGGGGACCTTAAATTTGATACGAATTTATATACTCGCCAATTTTCACCAATTTCATATATATACATCTATAATCTCTAATGAGTCTCAGTGTGTGCAGCTTGAGTCCGAAATAGGGACGGGAGGGTCACCAAAACTGACACAAAATATTTTTAGTACCAATTACCATCAAATTCAGACACGTTCTTCTCAAATGATACAAGAAATAAAATCGTGCTGTCTGTCTGTCTTTTTGTCTGTCTGTGTGCGTTCTATATATAAATTCACGCGGTACAATCGAGATGGCACCAATGCGTTCTAAGAGGGGTAACATTTTACAAGGAAGATAATGGTGCCGGTTAAAATTTCTAAAATGACGCTGTTGGTGGGAGGGGAAATTTAAAACATATGATGAAATAGTTTTGTCGCTGATTTCCACCAAAACGAATACATAATCACCTTCGCAATATGCCGTTGTTCGAGTCAGCGTTGCATCAACAATTGATTTAATAAACCAAATTCGACCAAATTCATACACGTTTTTCTCTAATGATATACCATGAATTAAATCACATTTGGTGTCGTTTGCGTCACGGATGGCGAACGGATATGCACTATCATTGATAAGATTGCTATTCGCCGATATCCACATATAAGTTATATACAGTCACCAGGCCATCTCCATATCATTTTAAGTAGTTGGGCGTTCACATTTCACAATCCCGACATTATGGTGACCCACATAAGTCACTTGAACAATTATATCTTCTTAACAGTCATATTTATATGGGAATGGCAATTAAGGCATTCACACAATGAGCTAACAAAAAGAGATAAATAGAAGAAGCATTAAACGTATATTTATAATTCTATTGAAGAGATACATATATTCGTGCAAACTGAGAGACCTCGAACCGTCAGAGGATTGCATATATATAATAAAACAATTTAGTCTGTTCCATTCAATACAGTTTCCACCAAAAGTTACAATTTGTCAAGAGATATGGAAGGCCTGTTCAAAAATAGTGATCACAGTGTGCAGTCAAATATAGTTTCTTCTGATATACAAGAAAATGCAGTTAGTAGCACAAGACTTTTCAGGATCCTACCAATTCTGTCATCTGACAAGGGTTTTAGAACAGACTCATCGACTGACATAAACAATTCAAAATCTCGCTCTGTGCCTGGCACATGTAGCTGATATATCTGCGCAGCAACATTTCGTTTAAACTAAGAATATTTAGCCAATATATAGCACCATGAACAGAGGAGCACCTGGAAATTTCTTTGAAACATCTGTATCTTCATGGAGATATGATAGCCATGTGTCCTCGATATCTTAGTCCAACCCACTAGATTGATTGATACATCTCAATATGTAAAACCCAATTATCATCTTTTATCGAACTAATGTGTTTATGATGTTCGTGTATCATATTATAACGTCTAATGTATACGCAGTTGTATATAAATAAATACTTCATTATTGGTGGAACGGATTAATCGCGATAAACAGAATGACAATTGACAAGGTGTGCCACTACTTATATCCCATGACTGTAATAATCATGTTTTGTGATGCTATTTGAATATACAATTTATGAGAAAACGTATAACACTTTAAGCAAGAGCATTCTCTATTCCCAACAAATATCCACAGCATACAAGCATACATTAACCTGGGCAACGCCGGGTAACCCTGCTAGTATACAATATAACAACTTTAATGTGGTGATTGTGAAAAATCTGTATACAGATAACGCCTATGTAGTTGATTATATGTGATTTTTTTTTAAATTTCATTTGAAATAGTGGTCTGAATAGCGCATGAAATAGCATGCAGAATAATAATCGGGCAAACATTTGCTTATCTTCGTTACATGGTTCAAGTACGCAAACACCGAGCACGTTTCTAAATATATTTAGTATCCAATTACGCAAATACCGAGTATGTTTTAATCACATTTAGTCCACCACCTCTTGCACCAGGGTCAGATATACTTGCCAATATACACCCTAGGATGGCGTAATGCTGATCTAAGAATGGCCTCAGGTAATGCACTCCTGATATGACCCCTCATGAGGATTAATTAAAATACATGTATGGTTCCATGAGGGTAAATTAAAATATGGTCACACCCAGAGAGGGTTAATTGAAATATGATCCGATGAGGGTAAATTAAAATATGGTCCATCTCGGTTAAATAAAATATGGTCCCATGAGGTTAATTAATATATGGTTCAATGAAGGTTAATAAAACATATGGTCCCATGATGGTTAATTAAAATATGGTCCGATGAGGGTTAATACAAATATGGATCCATGGGGGGGGGGGGGATTGAACTATGGTCCCATTAAGGTCAATTAAAATATGGTAACGTGACTTAATTAAAGAATAAATATATGGTCCCATTATGAGGGTTAATTAAAATTAAAATATGGTGTCGTCAGAGTTGATTAAACTGCTGTCCCACTGGGGTGAAATATAATATAGTCCCATGAGGGTCAATTAAAATATGGTCCAATGAGGAATAATTATAATATATGCCCCCTCCCCCGTGAGGATCAATTTAAAAATGGTCACGTGAAGGGTGGGGGGGATAATTTCTGAAAATTCTTCAATTCATATAGTATTCTGATATATCATCGGTACACACAAATAAAAATGATGTTTAAAATTAGGCCACATTGTATGTTAAACAGCCAATGTGAAGGGTTAGTGTTGGAACTTTTCCTAATAACATCTCTATTCATAGCTCCGATATATTCCGCATACAAAGAAATGAAAAGTAAATATTTACAAACAGCACGAAGGAGTAACGTGGGAATTGGTTAATAATTACCATCCCAAATTCATTTAGAATTTTGCATGCCGATATTTGTCGCGTATAACTAAACGAAAAAATTCACTAAACGATATTAAATAACATGTTAAACACCGATATAAACTAACACCTCGTAGGATTCATGTTCGAATTAAATTTATTATACAGTCGTCAAATCCCCGTGCAGTATAATAGTAGATAGCATTCCGATTTATGTCACGTGAAAATAAACGAAAGTTGTTCAAATAACAATGCAACAAAGCAGGTTAAAGAACAATAGAAACACATAACGCGTAGCGCGCTAATGGTTAACGCGCGAATTCCCGTTAGAATTAATCGGCTCGCACTTCTTGGCATGCGAATAACAAACCATGGGTCCATAACGCATGACTCGAGAGAAACCCGCTTCATGAAATAATAATGTAAACGACATTGTAATTCAATTGAGTATTTGTCACTAAAAACAAGCATTCTGATTGGCCGAGAGCGGCTAACTTTCGATTTACCGACATCGGCCGCTTCAGCGTGCATCAAATCTGAATGTAGCACGGTCAAATTTCATCGGCGCAGAACGAGTAGCGAAACGAGCACACCCGCGCGTTGTTGTCTACAGATACCGTTCATCGGCCGCTTAAGCGTGCATCAAATCTGAATGTGGCACAGTACAATATCATCGGCGCAGAACGGAGTAGCGAAACGAGCCAACCCGCCCACAGGAAATGGTTACGGAGCAGTGTTCCGAGTAACACAATGAACAAACCCAATGATTTGTGCACGGTGACAACGGCGAAATGAAAGTCTCGATTCGTGTCATGAAAATGACCAAATGATACTTTTTATACAGTTTTTTTTGCAAATTCCTTGCTAGATTGAATTACAATGGCGATAAACGTACCCTGTTTTGTTGTACATTCTGGGATTCGAGCATGAAAACAGTTTGTGAACTCGCCGGCAAGCCGGCTCGTTCACAAACTGTTTTCATGCTCGAATCCCAGAATGTACAACTCAACAGGGTATGTTTATCTCCCAAATAAACGAAATTGAAATTCCCAACTACACCTTTTACCGGACTCTGCATCGGGGTCGCACTACAACTTTTAATGTGTCCCAAAAATTCCCATTTCTATAAATAAAACCCCCATGCGTCCATTGAATACCAAGAAACAGTAGCTGATTATACACCCGGAGGGCGAAATAACATCGACAATCAATAAAGTATTCGATTATCTGTATCAAGGTCGGGATCTATTACAGTTCTGGAGAACCGAATTATTCACTATTGCATGGATCTTCATGTGTCCGCTAGGGGAACCTAACTAAAAATAACAACTGGTTCTTTAAGCCTCGAAAACCCAGTTTGTTCTTAATTTTGGTTCCGCGGACCATAGCAAGCCTGAGTTTAGTGGCCCTGTCATTTGCAGAATGGGGTCCCCAGAGGGTGGATTTAGTGTCGCTATCCCGCATAGCGGGCTAGCATAAATAAATTCATCCTATGTGGACCTCATTCTGCTTAGGCCTCATCTTCTCTGGAAAGTTTCTTTATTATCAAATTTCTATCGAAACTTCTTCACATAGATTTTATTTCTTTTTTAGTTTAGTTTCTCTATATCCCCAAATTGGCAGACGACTGATTGCGTAATCGAGGTTTCCAATGGATCTACATCACAATATTCACCATTTTGGAACTTCAATCTGAGTCTATGTCTCCCATAGCAGATTAGGCCTAATAAGCTGAATGAAGTCCCCAGAGGGTGAATTTCGTTATGCTAGCCCGCTATGCGGGATAGCATCACTAAATTCACCGTCTGGGGACCTCATTCTGCAATTGACAGGTACACTAAACTCAGGCTTGGACGATAGACTAACGAATTTTAAGAACCCATGAATAATCACTTGGTTACACTTAATCCTTAGAGATTATTACCAATACATCCTAAACCATAAAATTGATGCTGATGATTCAAAGTCAAAATAGCTTTGCAACATCCAACAGTATTTCCATATTCGTCGGTGTAACTCAAAACGTACCATAATATAGTCGACTATATTATATATGGTACGTTTTGAGTTTCACCCACGGATATGGCCTTATGAATATCATTAGTATAATGCTGCTATATGTGAGTAACAATACACACTAATCGTTATGCGAAGTTTATCGACATTATACAGATAAAGTTCCAGTATTGCAGGACATACCCTCTCTATATACTTTCTGCAAGAAAACTTGGTGTAGTATACAACCCCATCAAGCCGCTGTAGAGCTTGACAACTGGTTATCTACTTTCCGATTACCCACCCCTGGAATACCGGAACACGCGAAATAGTAACCTCCGCTACTCCAAAAGGCTATAATTATTCATCACTCATGTATGTGAAGTCAGCTTGTGTCTGGACTCTGATACAATTCGCCTCAGTGGAATTCGAAGAGTCGACGCTGACATCCACGCAACGACAATCAACTTCTCTGACCCGAAGTTATCGTGGAAGCTACAATTACTTTTGATCGATCGTGAGGGTACGGAGGGAAATACGCAATTAATGGAAGGAACAACGCTCATTACAGAGGGTCCAATCGCATTACCCGCGATAGCAACAGCAATACAAACGAGTGCGCACTATCCTGTGGGAATTTCCCGTTCATATTATTGCCACACAATCTCCCACTCAGCTATTCAGAGGTAAATTCTGGGTATTGCGTTCCAGTTTATTGCTTTTTATTAAATTACCCTCCCAACCAAATAATTTTCTCATTAAAACATGGGATGTAAATATTATTTATTCTGCTCAATAAAAAAAGAAGCTTTTTTGCCCATGGGCTTTCCTTGATAGAGCACAATCGCGTAAATATTTCCACTACCAAATGCATTCAAATATGTTTGTGGAAACATGTAGACAATTAACCCTTCCATTGCTAAAACATCATTGGTGAGAAGATAGGAATTGTTCAGATAATAAGTTCAACAAACGACCTCTAAACACTTAATAAATAAATGGGACTGCTGCATTTTTATTTATCTGTCGTCTGCTTTTATCACATAAACATCCCTCCAAATGAATAATGTAGATCATTCCAACATATAGACTTAAATCACTGAATGGGAAAATCCATTTAGTAAAGAAATTGTTAATTAAGGGTACAACATAATCCCTTAATTATATGTTAATGGGTCAACACACAAACTACATTGATTTTAAAGATACGGGCGGTGTTGGCGGTGTGTATATGCTGTTAAGATATTCACCTCCGTCAAAAACCGCCATAAACAGAAATAATAGTCAATATAGACACATTTTGTTCTTATACCAATCAGAAGTACATGTATGACATAAACAGTATGTTATTGTCAAATGTTTTTCCTTTGTTATGTAAACAAAAGAAAAAAACGTTACAGAACCTGGCTAAAGAGCGTTATTTATTACTGTTTTCCTGTTATGGCAATAATAAAGAGCGTTTATATCATTTGTATGTGATTAACCAATAGCATTGCGGTGTGTTATGTAAACAGAAGCAAAACTTATGTAGCACGAGCAGGTTCTTGTTTACGTACACCATCGTACATCTTGACGACACTATACTATTTACGCGCTGATTATGTTTGGCATATGAACAAAACTATATATATTTTAATATTCCTTCTGTTGATGGCGATTTGAACAAATATGAATATTTCTGCCACGAACGCCACCCGTGCCTTTAATGGGATGTGAATGTTGCGAATGCCAAACGGACAGTTATTTGTTTACATGTGCATTATTGTTGGTTTCTTGTATCCATATCATGGCATCTAATTTTGAGTATTGTTCGTGGACAACAAACACTGTGAATTCAAATTCAAAGTGTTCGAGAAACTGCGTAAACAATCACAGGACTGTCACAATAATTAGCATTAGAATAATTATGCCTTCTCAAATGTGAACGTCGTAACACTTTATAGTTTAATCTTAAGCTGTCCATCCTAATACTGTAAAACAATTGGCTGTCACACACTTTGCCATTTAGGTTATGCTCGATAACCTAAATTTCTTGATTACTTTCTCGCTAAAGAGATGACAGCAGCTCCGAGTGACCGCGCCTATACCGCCTGCCTAAAAATACATACATGGAAAATGTTCGATGCTTCCGACCATTTAACATAAAATTTCGGTGCTGCATCATAATTCCTTCTGATATGACTGTAACCGAACTAGATGCTAATATTCAGTCCACACGTAACCAGACAAATACACAAGATGGAATCATGGAACATTTGCAAGGAAATGAAACATGGAAATTTCCAACGTCACGTTATCAACGATAAGCACAAGCCTTGATATTGAGTGACGGGTGTCTCTTTCAACTTCACGTGTCTTTTTAGTCTCAATGCTGTACGCTCGTTATACTTCCAACTTCTACTTGTGGTGGTTCTCTTGTGAAACGACGGATTAAATTATAAGAAATAACTCTTGTTTCGATTAAAGATACGGGCGATGTTGCATGGCGGTGGGTATGCTGTTAAAATATTCACCTCCGTCAAAAACCGCCATAAACAGAAGGAATAGTAAGATATAGAAAGACTTTGTTCTTATGCCAATCAGAAATATGGCATAAACAGTATGCTATTGTCAATTTATCCCCTTTGTTATGTAAACAAAAGCAAAAAACGTTACGTTTCCTGGTTTTGTTTAGATCCGGATATGGTAAACATAAACAGCGTTATTTGTTACTGTTTTCCTGATATGGAAATAATAAAGAGCGTTTATATCATGTTTGTGTGATTAACCAATATAATTGCGCTGTGTTATTTAAACAGAAGCACAACGTCTGTAACACGATCAGTCTCTTGTTTGCGTACACCATCGTACGTCTTGACAACAATATACTATTTACGCGCTGCTTATGTTTGGCATATGAGCGGAACTGTATATATTTTTGTGTTCATTCTGTGGATGGCGATTTGAAAAAATATAAATATTTCTGCAACGAACGCCGCCCATGCCTTTAAGTTTATGAGTTATAACCGAAGAGTTTGAAGATTGAATTTATCTTAATACTTTTCGGTTATAACTGCATAACCTTAATCGAAACAAGAGTTATTTCTTAAATTCCATTGAATTGTGGCAAATATATTGCTGAATATATCACTGTGGATGAACTGAAGTGATTGTTTATATGTGTTTTCAATGTACTGTAATTGAAGGAAGAGAAAGCGAAAAGTATAGTCAGTTACAATTTTGTGATTACAATTATGTTATTTTCACACACAAAAAAAAGACAAATAATCACAGAAAGGCTTTCATCAAATCGGTTGTGCGAACAGCTCTATTGTGATGGCAACTCTGTTCCGAAAACGGGTGTACGGACTTCGAACAGTCGAACGACGAACATCCTAATGTTGGGCAAACGAGAAGAAAGATTTGTTTTCAAACAACTATTCGTCCATATCACGGTATAAAATTACACTCAAAACCTGGACTCTGTATTACTTTCAGTGATCACCGATGAGCCACTTATGTTGCAATGTGCATGGCATTGTTGTTATAACTTGTTAAAAAAAGAATTCTGGTGACTACTGTTCCGGCCCACTGTATACCGACAGTATAAAACAAGAAAACTAAGATGCATGCATCAGGTCAGTCATGAACTATTTAGCAATAGAATAATTCAGTTCGGTTGCGGTTTCACAACGTTACAACTGACATACGATTACACAAGACGAACCTTGAATGTGGAACTATGTAAGAGTGAATATTAATGTTCTAAATCCCATGTTTCACCTTTAGTGGTAATGGGGTCGTACTTTATTAACACGCAAGTAGTGTAATTAAGTACGGGTAATTAGAAGTAACAAATCGTTTAGTTTCTATCGTATCGGCTAAAAGGGGTGAGCAGATTGCTGATGATGAATGCTCTCGTTAGCTGCCAATATAATGTGCATATTTGCCCCGTTACGTTTATACACTGTAGCATTGGCGGGCCAGAGTGTGTTGACATGTTAAGTGTTTGGTTCATTAATAACAGATCAGCAGGGATTTGTCGTGATAACGTATACGTGGAAATATGCTACCTAAACGGTTAAATGAACGGTTGATGTAGTACACCACCGTGTATACTCGGTTTAAATAGGTATATTATATAGGGACGTGTGCTCAATTTTGGTGCGGACCGATGATAAAAACAAAATCAGAGGTAAATGTCGGCGGGCGGGAGGGCCATTTTTTCAATAATTTTTAAAGAAATTGAACAGTTGCAGCAGCAGCAAAAAAAAGGGTGTACAATTGGCAAATGATGAGGGGCGGCGTGACGTGTAACTAGGATTGAAATTAGATATGCAATTTGGAGATTATTGGATGAGGGATGTTATATTAATTATATTAAAGGGACGAGGGGGCTTAGTTGTCGAAAATATTCATATTTGTTCCAAACACCGTAAACAGAAAAATATTAAAACGCATACATTTTGGTTCAAATATACGATCACTATCGCGTAAACATCATGCTCACATAAAGACCTACTAAATTTTACCTAAACAAGAGTCTGATTGTGTTATAGAAGGCAGCACAATGCTACTGGCTAATCACACACAAATGGTATAAACGCTCTTTATTATTTCCAAATAAGGAATGGAGCAACAAAGAACGCTCTTTATGTTTACCATCATAATATAAAGAAACACCAAGAAAGTAACTTTTTATGCTTTGTTTACATAACAATCGTCAAATTTACGACAATAACATACTGTTTATGAGATATTTCTCATTTGTATATTAACAAAGTATGTCTATATTTGAATATTATTTTCGTTTGTCAGTAGCGGTTTTTGGCAGGTGGAAATATGTTCACAGGATACCCACCAAGGCCTTCCGTACCTTTAACGTATACTGCAACTTTTTTTCTTGTCAATAGCAGAATAAATAATACTATTAAGAAGTGACACAGAAGTGACACAGAACATTTTTTTTAATTATAAGTATTGAGCAGTGAGAAATATTTGAGTCGAGGAAACCAGTAACGAAAGGCAATATTAACATGATTTCTGTCAGCGAATAATTGTTTATGTTCCAATGAATATTAAAATGTACTGAAAACAAACTGCTAATGGGTGCCAGACTTTCATAAACACAAATTATGTATTAATGGTGTAACGACATATTTCGTTCTTAATTGTCTAAACAAATAGGGGATGGGGATGTTTGGATCTCTAGTTTAACGACATTTTTCGGTCTTTGTAGTTTAACGACATTTTTCGGTCTTTAATAGTTTAATGACATTTTTCGGTCTTTATAATATCTCAAGATATAGGGGGTATTTGGATCTCTAGTTTAACGACATTTTTCGGTCTTTATAGTTTAACGACATTCTAGGTCTTTAATATTTCAAGATATAGGGGCCCTTAGTGGGTATTTGGATCTCTAGTTTAACGACATTTTTCGGTCTTTGATAGCAAAATGGAAGAAGTACATCTTTGGAAAGATGTGGTGGCCCTAAAAAGGAAAGTTGTTTGGTGATCTTGAAATGCAGTTTTTCTGAACAGTCTTCCTTGATTAAAGTGATGTGAAACACTCCGGCAGACAACGGGCAGAGTGATCAAATAGAAATTAAGAATAATCTTTCTCAAAGTAGTTATTTGTTACGAATATTAATCTAAATGGATGATACACAACGTCATTCTTATATATTAGTTAAATGCAATGACTCTCGATGGCGAAATAATTTTTGTTTAATTATAGCCGATAGTTGCGCCCCGAATCGAGATGTAAATATTTACAATTTGGAGTAGTTCAGACGATGTTCTCTATGAAGTGGTGTGGTAGATTTTTTTGGAAATTTTCAGTGATGTTAGTAGAATGATAACATTCCCCAGGTTGGCAAAGTGCCTGAGCACTAACTTATCAATTTCTCGCACCCGAAAAAGTCCATAACAAGTCCATAATATGTCTTTAAGCATATATATAAATCTCCGAAAACCAAAATTCTAAAGCATTAAACGATTTCTTGAAATGCAGTTTTTCTGAACAGTCTTCCTTCATTAAAGTGATGTGAAACACTCCGGCAGACACCGGGCAGAGTGATCAAATAGAAATTAAGAATAATCTTTCTCAAAGTAGTTATTCGTTACGAATAGTAATTCAAATGGATGATACACAACGTCATTCTTATATATTAGTTAAATGCAATGACTCTCGATGGCGAAATCATTTTTGTTTAATTATAGCCGATAGTTGCGCCCCGAATCGAGATGTAAATATTTACAATTTGGAGTAGTTCAGACGATGTTCTCTATGAAGTGGTGTGGTAGATTTTTTTGGAAATTTTCAGTGATGTTAGTAGAATGATAACATTCCCCAGGTTGGCAAAGTGCCTGAGCACTAACTTATCAATTTCTCGCACCCGAAAAAGTCCATAACAAGTCCATAATATGTCTTTAAGCATATATATAAATCTCCGAAAACAAAAATTCTAAAGCATTAAACGATTTGCTATATTTCCAGGGCATATATTTCATCTGATTTTGCGAGAATCCATATATACTTTTTCACGAGAATCCAGGGTAATTTGCAAGAATATTTACGAGAATCTAGATTTGGATTCTCGCCGAAATATAAGCCCTGATTTCACTCTGAAGTGTGCCTAAATGGCATAAATTGTACCGTGGTTCCCATGTTCGCCAAAGTGGCATAAATTTATTTCAGGATAATACTAATTTTAGGCATTCATTTATATCACTGATATCAGGACAATAAATAGCCATTTCCATTGCATGGAACAAAGAGCGTTATTGTTTATCGGTGTTGTTTTTGGAAGTGGTGGTAGTTAAATTTTATACATTTCGACCCCCAATAAGTATTTCCGAACAAATGAATTATTAACAAGCGTGACATGACATCATTGACGAAGATAATTAACACCGATCTACAAGCAATTAAAGTCTTAAAATGAGCTAAAATTTTACATTTTCTTAAAATTTTTTACAGTTTTATCTCTCGCGACATAATTGTCACCAATAAAAACAAATTTGATTCATCGTGGAAGTTAGTCGGTGACTATAAATAATGTCACCATTCAACTGAATGTTGTTGAGCATATTTCAACCAATTTTGGAAGTTTAAATGAATATTTTCTTCACACGCAAAGTAAAATTGACAAATTTCAGGATTTTAGCCTGCTTCGTTGGGACCAAAATTTGTTGTGCACACTCAAGAAACGTCTACCGACACTTGCTAGGCCAAATTATGCCATGACCATGCTATAAACTAGCTTGAAATTGGCAAAACAATGAATTTTTTTTTGGTTGAAAAAATTTACATGGGAATCTCCAGTCCATCTGTCCATAGGCATAGAGAACGATTATTTTTCGATAAAAACGAAAATAATGCGAAATGAAAGTCGGCACTCGTCAGAATGGTGCAGAATAACATACGAGTCTTGTTATATGCGAAAATTTGACCTCATTCGATAAATTAGTCTCGTAATTAAGGAATCAATCAGTCAATGGCGCTCGGACATGTGGAATTCCGTCGCACTGTTAGTGTTACTGTAGATGGCAGACGCAATTTTGAAATGTAAACACGCATCAAACACGCATCAAATTTACCTTTTGTGAGAATAACAAAAGCGCAACCTTGATCAAAATAATACAATACACAACAACACATAGAATAACACTGATATAAACACGGTATAAGTGAGAATAAGACGCGTATTCAGACGTGGAATTTGACAACATTTCGTCGTTTTATCTGTTTTGCGCACGTCACTTTCCATATTTGGAATTTCCATATATGGGATTTGTGTTAACCTCAATACCGATCAAGTTATCTTAGCATAAACATAAAATATATTGTAATTTATGCAACTACGACCCTGGTAACCCTGATAACTAATAAAATATACCGCCAATTCATTTTAAGATCGTTATTTCACTTTGCTTTAGGCATAAATACACTCTTAAACGCACATAAACGACCCATTGGCGTTAAATTAAATATACTCGGTATTTATTAATATTAGTTTTTTATTGCTCAGTATAGAGTTAGACCCTTGACACCTGTCAATATATTTGGGCTGAATTCATATGATGCGGTATTATTCCTCGAAATAAACAACAAACCCGTCGTTACTTCGAAATGTCGTTTGGGCTAACATTTACACAAATCCTCCGTGTGTTCTCCTCAATTGACACACAGGTTCTCAGTCGACACACAGGTTATCCCAGAAAGTGGTGTGAAATAAACAGCCAAGGTTTGGCTGAAATAACACTCATAACTCCATGCAGGAGAAATAAATGGACAAAATCTGTTGCATGTGGACATATCCTTTCACGATGACTTGTGGGCTTACTAGTTATAAGGATCATTCAAACATGACTGTGATGGGGTTTTTTTGTGTGTGTTAGATAGATTTATTTCCTCAAGCCATCAGATAATGGCGCAGAGAAACTAAGCACAAAATAATACATTTTACAATATCGGTCAACATTGTGAGAAGGAACAACATTCAAATTAATATATAAAATTAGACACGAAAACAACATGAGTTAGCTATGCGGATATAATTCGGAGTTCTTTACATACATATTGTATGAATCTACATAAGTTCATACATGTGACAAAAGTAGTTCTTGTCTCTAGATAAAGCGGTCATTCTCGTGCCATTTCGACGTATATGGACGCTCAACTTTGGATACTTTACAAAATGTAGATATCTTTTATGACGGATTAGCTTGCGCACAATAAATCCTTTGCTCTGACAATATATATGCACCTGGGACAATTTATACATGATTATTAATACGTGTGCAGTCCTTTATCTGGCCAGGAAATGTGTGTGAATATTATTCTGTCATTTGAGTTCATTCTCCTATACGTTATTTGAACTGCCAATTTTCATTGTTTTGTAATAGCAATGCTCCGATTCTTTGGAGTGCGAACACTTTGCACGGATGACAAAATGGTAATATAAATACGCACCAAGGTCAGAACAGTGGGGACGCAATTACTGGTGGGAACATTAAAAATAATGGACATTCTTCCAATAACATTCGGATAGGAATCCCGAGCGATTTGTCATCGTACTCTCCCGGCAGCTTGCTAACACGTTCATTCGATATTTAATCGAATTCGCTTGTCGTGTATATATGAGATTTTATATATGATATCCATAGGCATTAACACAACAGCGTATAGGTGTAGCTAATGCACAATATAGCCATACGAACTTTGATGTTGTTCGATAACGCGCCCTCTAGCGGCTGATAGATTGCCAATTATAACTCTATTTGCTATATTCGGCCACGCGACGATATATTATGGAATGATAAACGACCGTTGCTTCGTATGTGGGACTGCATGCTGATTGGAATGTCACCATAATATCAGATATTCAATACCCCGCCATCACCTAATATGGATAAATGAATAACCAGAAAACCATGCATGGAGATCTATGTATACTAACTATACGCAGCGGCCTAATCTGTACACAATTTAAACCCACATATACATACAATGGTGGGTCTGGTTATTTGTTTGTAAAATATATATATCCGAGCCGATGTGGCGAGTCTTTTGGGCACCTTTCGCACAATGAACAGCTACTGATAACAATTACGAATAGCTGCCCAGCAACATGTAGTCGCCGGAACGTTTAGTAGTTTAATCGAAAAAAATTCGGACATTCCAAAAACCTTTTCGCAGAATTGACGACTACCAGTCCGCTTGTGAAAAATAGTGCTGTTCAAACTTCTTTCCACTCGAAGTAAGGTGATATTATTCTGTTTGCCATGATTATTTTATATAAAAGTGGTATAGGATCGATGATTGCACGCAAAGCTCGCGTGTGCATGCTTATAATTGCCTTCTCGGAACCGTAATAAGCGGATATGGAAAAACGACAATTGATATATAGAAAGAATAAAAATAATAGTGATGTAGTACCATACTCGTAATTCTTATCAGTAGTAGTTCATTATGCGAAAAGTGTGCAACATTAGCGCCAATACTACGATACGATGGAAGAGACCAATCGAAACGATTATAACAAAAGACCAGTTATTGCTAACAGGAAAGCATACAAGGTGTTGCAAAATTATATTAAAATAGTATTTACGTTATTTTATACCGGAAAATAGATTTAGTGCGGATAATGAAACATCGCTGTGTCGTGCTGTGGTCAAGGACGTGGCACCTGTTTCAGCGCATGTGTCTGTCTATGGATTATCGTTGGGACATTTAGATATCCTTTGTGAGGGGTGTCCAACTTAGAACTTCCAACTTCACCCCCTCCGCGGACTGAAGGCCAAATATCTCAACTTGATTTACACACCTTGTGTAACTTCATTTGAACCCCTTGTGTTTTCCAACTGGTATACAAGAAGTCAGAAACTGTATTAATATACATGTACATTTTATTACATCTCAGCGGATAAAAGTTATGTTACATGTATATATTTGTTTTATGCCTGTGGTGTATTCCTTCGCCTGCTGAACACAATCGGCGGCTGCTTACATTTCGAGGCTTCAAGGGGGTCGCCCCAAACGTTCTAAAAGAGCACAATCGTGTCATCTACGCCTTAGGGTAGCTGGCTGCTGTCGCTATTCCACACTGGTTGTTTTTGTTCCTTGACATCCATATATATCCCTTCATTCCCCAGGAAGTACCCCAGCTGAAAACAGAAATCGAGTTAGAAAACAGAAATCGAGTTAGAAAATAGAAATCGAGTTCAGTCAGTTCATAGCTTAGCGCGAACTGAATCCGCATGATGATCCAGAACGTTTTGAGATACTCAGTCAGACTTTTTAAATTGGAGCTTCGCATGATTACATGTATTTCGCACGATCAGAGTTAAAATAGACAGTTTTCAAGAAAAGTATAAAAGGAATGAGTTTTGGTCTCAACTGAATGAATATATAAGTGTTTGTGAAGCCAATTTTTTCTTGCAGAAGATGTGCAATTTGTCAGAGAGAAAATGTATTATCCTATACTTAAGGGTCAGACACAAGGGTGTCAGACCGGTTTTCAAAAGACCTATTACTACGAAGGCCCACAACTCCGAAGACCCGATTCTCCGACGGCCCACAACTCCGAAGACCCGATTCTCCGACGGCCCATAACTCCGAAGATCCGATTCTCCGAAAGCCCATAACTCCGAAGGGCCGATTCTCCGAAGACCTATAACTCCGAAGACCTATAACTCCGAAGGGCCGATTCTCCGACGGCCCATAACTCCGAATGTCCGATTCTCCGAAGGTCCGATTCTCCGAAGATTTTGTTTTATCGGGGTATTATCGTTTACTAAATAGTGTACAGTCCAGTGGCGAAGCCAAGGGGTTCCAAAATTCCCACTGCCCCCATTAAACCTCTACTTGCTATTTCAGACAATATGGGCCCCTACCAAAACATGTCCAATGTCATGTAAACGCCCGGAAATCGTTCATGGGGCATCAAAATATTCAAACTTTTCCTTCTGCCCCCACCTAAATGGGAATCCTGGCCCGCCACTGACTATACACCAGATACTATAACGTTACGTTGGCCCATGAGATGCCAGAGTAAAATGTACAGGGGTGAACGGGGAAGAACTTGTCGCCCCCATGTGCATGTTAGGCTACTCTGACATTCTTGCAGCGTTTCGTTATAATATACCCGGTGCACACCAGTGGCGGAGCCAGGGTTCCCATTTAGGGGTGCACATTAATTAGCATATGTGGGGGATATGTGGGGGATATATCATGCATATGATATGCCGAAAGCATATCACGAAGGCCTGATTTGGGGAGCGCATACATGGGAGGGGTCGCCCCCAATCGTTGGTCCGGGGCTCCCCTGGGCAGGAACACTGTGAATATTTGAATGCCTAGGAGGGATTTCCTGACGTTTACATGACATTTGACATGTTTTTTGGGGGCAGTCTTCCCTAGGGCCCCATTGACCCCGCCACTGGACTGTACACTATTTAATAAGCGATAAAACATGATCTTCGGAGAATCGGACCTTCGGAGAATCGGACCTTCGGAGAATCGGCCCTTCGGAGTTATAGACCTTCGGAGTTATAGGCCTTCGGAGTTATGGGCTTTCGGAGTTATGGGATTTCGGAGAATCGGGACTTCGGAGTTATGGGCTTTCGGAGAATCGGGGCGTCGGAGAATCTGACCTTCGGACCTTCGGAGTTATGGGTCTTCGGAAAAACGCTACGTAACCGACACAAGTTTTGTCAAAATTTCCTGGTATTACAAAATGGATTTTCTCAATATATATTAGGATTATCTTTGTGAAATTTGGTACAAGCAATTGTTGTGACACACTATTTAAGAACAATCGACCAATTGGATATATATATATTTTTTTAAATGTTTATTGAAGAATCAATCACAGTGAGGAATGTCATATACAAAATAGTCAATGGCATTTATATTTGTATACATATATGGTATTCCTCGCGTTCACACATATATCTTTCTTACTGCACGCACTCTCTTGGCTCACAACTTTCGCTAACCAGTGGTTTAAAATTATATAATAAATAAATATATGCATATGTTTTGTAAAAAGTAATGTATTATAAATACATCGGATGTTTCTGATAAACTCAACTCTCAACATAGATAGTATTGTGGAGATGGTAGTATATAGTATTTGTTTTAACTGACATGTCACCACAAACTCATGCTCGTCTTTTCAAATGGGTGGCAGCTACAATGTCCGAGGCGCCGTGCGGGCCTGGCATTGTCTCGTGGTTGTTTTGGTCTGATTGTGTTCTGTCTGCCGCGCGTTGCCCCCCCCCCCCCAACCGCAAACTATAAAGTAAACATAGAGTGATGATGTTTGTGCGTATATTAAATTTCCTATGTATGGCTTCTTGTGAAAGAAAAGAACCTTTACTGTCTAGCATATCGTTTATATACATAATCCCTTTTTCACGCCAAGAAGTGATGTTTATTACCTTTCCATATTGTTTTATATTTGGATTATTCCACAGCGTACATGTGGATATAATGCAATTGTTCACATTTTGTTGCAAGAATTTGACAAATGATAACAAAACGTCATGTCAGAATGGATTAGTTAATTTCTTTGCCTGTTTCTCTAAATAGCCATGCTCATATGTAAGGAACATGGGGTCTTCGCATAATGGGATATCTGTAAGGGACATCCATTTGGCGCTCTTTGTTATGAGGCGTCTCACCCAAGTTATTTTCATTGACAGCATAAAATTATTGACATTAACCATTTTCAAGCCACCGTTTTTGTAATCTTGGTATACAACTTTGCGTTTCACTCGATCGCGTTTTGAATTCCATAGAAAATTATAAAGCATAGTTTCCAATTTTTTCATAAATGTTTTATCGGGATTTGGAAGTGACACGAAAAGGTGTGTTAACTTTGGGAGTATAAGTTATTTTATTACAGTTATTCGACCAATAGGTGTCAGTAATCGGTGTTTCATGCTTCAATCAGTCGTTTCACATCAGCAAGTTTTGTATCGTAGTTGATTTTCATTTTGTCAAGGTGTGTATCAAAATGAATCCCTAAAAGATCAAATGAGCTATCAAATCTGATACCAAGATCTGAGCATATGCCATCTCTACGCCCAGTATAAAAACCTATCCACGATGCCTGACACTTGCTAGGGTTAATTTTCAAACCTGAAAAATTTGCGAATAGTGTTAGTACATTGTATACTTCCCTTAGACTTTCTTCTCTACCGTCTAAGATGAGAGTTGTGTCGTCTGCATATTGTGTGATTTTGTATTAAAAATTGCCGAGGTTAATACCTTTGATGCGTTTATTAGATTTGATCATGATAGCTAAGATTTCTGCGCATATCAGAAAAATATAAGGCGAAATTGGGTCACCCTGACGACAGCCACGGTTTAGTTGAAAGCTCTGAGATATATATCCATTTATCAGAATAGATGAGTTGATATTTGTGTAGAAAGTAGAAATCCATTTGTTTATGTCATCACCAAAGTTAAAGAGATCAAGACATTTATTTATAAATTTCCATGATACTGAGTCAAAAGTCTTTTCAAAATCTAGCAGGAGCAGAAGACCAGGTTTATCAGCTAATTTTGTCTTATGGATAATTTCATAAATTAATCTAGTGTTGTCTCCAATATACCGATTTTTTAAGAAACCAGTTTGGTCATGGCTGATTATATCGGGTAGAACATTTTTCATTCGTTCAGCTATACAAGAAGACGCTAGTTTATATGTTATATTTAACAGAGATATCGGACGCCAGTTCTTTAAAAGATGTCTCTCTTTATCTTTTTTCGGAAGAAGATTAATAAGTCCTTGTTTTTGGGTTATCGATAATTCACCAGCATCAAATGCTTCACGAAGGGACTGACAAAGAATTTGACCTAAGTTTTGCCAAAAAAAATTCCAAAACTCGTACGGAAATCCATCCAGACCGCTGCACCTATCATTTTGTGATCTTTTCAATGCGTTTGTTAGTTCGTTTAGAGTTATTGGTCCTTCTATGCTATTTGCAGTATCGTTTGTTAGAACTGGGTAAGTTTCTTCTCCGAGGATAGGGCTAATATCAAAATTGGTTTTTTTTTTTAGATGCATATAAAGTATTGTAAAATGTTCTTGCTTCGTTCATTATGTCGGACTGATTATCAATGTTTTTACCAGTGGAGTCGGTGAGCATCGATAAAGTTTTAGAAATGCAATTGGATATTATAACCTCATTTACTTTACTTTTATCTCATGAAAAATATCAAAAATTTCACTATTTTCAGGTACCAGAACTTCTGTAAAATATAGTTTTTTTCAAAAGTGCAGTTAAAATATCAATGATATCATATCTCAAGATCATGAGAGGAGACTTAATTATTCTTTATTTGTGTATTATTTTCGTTAAGAAAGGCAGCTACCCATAATAAATTTTCTATATTTGAGGATGTTCATGCCGTGCCTGTTGATCAAAGAACAATTGGGCTGAGATGAGTTGTGGGTCATGGTTTCATAACCAAGTTAAAGCTGACCGCGCTATACCTCTTAGCACTGTGGCCTAATTCCTGCTTGAGTGGACCACACTGCATATCAACATTTGTTTTCATTGGGTTGGAATATTTGTGACTGATTTATATATGGTGCTATATTATGCAATTAAAAATCTAACTCAACCTTAAATGACACCTCCTAGCATAGAGCCAAGACAACAAGCTATTTGGTTATTGGAGTTTTGTGTGAAATTATTAATTATTCTAGCAATTCTTGGTACAGAAAGGGCAAAACAAATAAAATAAAATTATTCAACCTCTCAAATGTATTACAATCCATTGTTTTTGTTGTCTCTTAACAATAGCTCAGATTCCACATACAATCATGGAAGATGATGTTATTTGAAATTCAAGATTTTTTGCCAGATAGATACAGATAAATTCTTTGTTGAAAATCTCTTGCTATTTTTGGCAAAACGTGCGCCCCCTTAACTCTTTCTTTTCTGAATGGAATCTCCCATTCAGTTGCAAATATATACATTGTAATTATGAATGGTCAAAGGGATGTTCAGAAATATAGTCAGACGACAGATATATATATATAATACAAGTGCGGAAGGACTTTTCCAAGATCTCGACGATCTCATCAGCCATACCCAGCACAATAAATACGGCTCCAGTCCTACGTGTACATGCATGTATTACACGCCCTGTCACCGAGCAGCTAAGCTCACCTATTTTTAACGATCCAGTAATCGTCGCCATTTTGTGTTCCGTAGCCCACGACAAGAACTCCGTGGTCCAGATCCTGGGAGCTGCAGCGCGGCTGATTGTATACGCCGCTTTTGTAGTTCTGGAACGACTCGTGGCTCGCGTCTATGGCAACGGATATGGGCCCAATTGATGCTGCAGCTGACTGGAGAGCCGACTCGCTTTCCGACTTTACGTCAGTGTAGCCGACGCAAGTGGCGCCGACGTGGGCTTTGTTGAATTTACATCTGCCACTCTGTAAATGGATCGATATGGTGAACAAATGAAGTAAAATGAACAATTTATTAAAGCAGTGTTCCCGGCGCTTTCCGCTAGAGCGGACCGTGAGTCCTTTTTAAGGTCCATTACCGTCCATATCCACTATAGCCCAGCCCCACCGCGACACATACTATAGTCTATACGATACAAAGATACATACATCAACCGTGTATCTCCCACTGAATAATACCAACAGATACATCAAGTTAATTTTATTCGCCATATACAGTTACGCTTCCAGGATTTCCCAAATATCTGCTTGCCAGGCAAAATAAAATTAAAAAAATACTGTCAAATACCTTCACTACAACTATCGCGAAAATCCACAAAATCATTCATAGGTAATACATCGACAACTTTATCGCAGAAGCTCATAACTGATACCGCTCTTCATTATCTTCCGCTTTTGGGCGTCGGGTGCTTAGCCGATCATTGGAAGTTTTGCAATACAGGTTCACAAAAATTCAAAACGTGTTGAAACTCCATTTTTGAAAATCGATATATCCATGCATGACTATCAAAAACCTAATATTAATTGGCTCACGATATAACTATTTCTGGTCTAGAAAACGTACACATGGTGTCAAATCTGGCAGGGCATCTTTAACAGTAGCTAGCGTTTGGTGTTAGACGTTCTCGATCTAAACCGGCGTGTTGCGAACTTCAACTTCCCGTTCAAACGGCAAAAACGGCGATTATATAATAGGTGAAATACACATTCCTCGTAATGTAAGTCATTGTGTTTTGTTAAATTGTTTTGGTATCGAGAGAAAATTCAACTGTATTGACTTGACCGTGCGTTGCAAACGTGTAACTTTATGCCCCAATTTCTACTTTATAAAATAAGTATGTTGGAAACATGGAACTGCATGGTTTGTGTCACATATATGCCACTCTGTACGGTATTTGTTATGTGTGGCAATGGTCGCAATATGAAAATACATTGGCGATCTTTTCTTACAACCCGAACATGCGGCACAGGGGCTGTATCTGCTAAAGCCATAGCAGATCTTCGTCCCTACACATAAAAGCAAACTGACCATCAAAGACCTTTCAATCTAACCTGGCAAGCCATAGGAACATAGGAATTATATCGCATAATTATGTCTGTTTCTCGTAATAAAACTACCCATATATCCAAATGCAGCTATCTATTGAACGGTAACTGCAAGTTATTGACTGTGGAATGGAACCTCGAAATTAGTGACGTTTTCTCCAAATTTAAAACTTGACGTTGGCGGTTTGAACGGGCACGTGGGGTTCACAACCTCCATGTGTAATATGTTGGTGCGTAAACCGATGTACTTACTTTCCCTTTGTATGGGTAGCTTCGTTCCGTGTTGATTCCTTTACGTTTAATGATATACACGAAAGCTTGAGTCATCAGCCCACCGTCACAACCTTCGTTCCCTTAAATTTAAGTTAAAACCTTTCATTATATTATTGATGGATTATCATATATACCATGCATGCAGGTTATATATATATATATATATATATATATATATATATTATAGACGTATACACAAGCAGGCATGGTTTACAAGTGAGCTACAAGTTCAGGAGTCATGAGATTCCTGTTCAGCCATTTGGAGGTAATGTGCCGGTATTAAAAATACATACTTCGAATTAACGCTCACGAATTACCATTTCTTTGGCTTCGGGGGTAAAAATATTAGATTCGAGTCGAGGAACCCATCCGTCAAAGCTCATGCAGAGTGACCAGATATCGATTTTTGAAATTGGTTATTTCCCGAGATATGTAACTTTGGCGGCCTGACAAATATTCACCAAGCCGACGGCACCATACTAATTTGCGGATGAAGATGGATAACTCTAAAAGCAGGTGGATTGTTGTTAGATATTTGACAATTAGTATAATTTCGTTGTTGATAAATAACACAATTTGGGCAATTTTATACTGCAGTTGTTTGGGCAATTAATCGATTTTGATAACTGAAGCGGCATTTCAAAAAAGTCTGTTGTTGTTGTTGTTGGAATATAATGATATGGGGACCATCGAATCGGATTGAGTACCTTTTGCGTGGCGCAGAGATGGCTTACTTCAACATTTGATGGTCACGGCAAATTTTATGAAACCCAATTTTCTAGAATTGAACTGACCGTATTTCGGTCTACGGACTGGCACGTTGAGTTGTGCAATAAAGGGACCACATGCCCTAACAATGCATGGACCCGCACAAGTGAAGTCTAATACAACATATGTTCTAGGTAAACATTGGAAAATGCCAAAGATTGAAAATATTCCAGGGGAGAGGGTACAAAATTTGCAGGAAGGTATGCCGGGGTGGGTTGGTGTTTCATCCGAGAGGGAAAAATACATTTTTTACAACCTCATGCAAATTGTTTATTGAAGACATTTTGTGCCCTGTGACATTTGTAACATATTAAACAGTTTATTGTAACAGTTTAAAACATATTATAATCGCTAAAACAGTCTATAACACCATATTTCTGTAACTGGGACCTTAGTTTTGGGCCTTAGTTGAGATGATATTGAGCTATGGCATGTTGCATATGGGACGGTGGGGTGTAAAACTTCCTTCCGATGGCCTTTGGAAAGAAGCTTCGAGAAATGTAAAATTGAAATAAATAAACTTGTCATGATGTAACTAAGACATTTAAGTCCATTGTGTGCATGGAACAAGAGCGAGCAAATGCCCCAAACATTAATGTGACTATCAATGGCTAGAAAATAACTCTCATCAGTGCATCAAACTAATCAGTGAATTATTTTGAATATGCATCAACTGAGATGATATGAGATGATCTGTTACTCTCGCAACACCTACAGTATCCAAGTCCGGCATAGTGACTGCTTGCCATTTAGTATAATTGAAGTTGCTCCACTAAACAAATAAAACTGGTATGGAATAATGCAAGATAATGGACTGATTGACCGACTAATCAGGAAATAGTCCTAGGTTTGAAGATATTTATAAAATAATATTTCCATTTGCAGCCTGGTAAATATCCTCTCTATATAATTATTTTCAAAATATGTCAACTCTAGTTCAATTGGAGCTCAACAACTGATATGTCATGGATATGTATACAAAATGTCAACAGTGACTTGAAAGTGAAAATTGAGTACAATGTCCTGAGCGTATTACAGCCACAATAGCCAAAACGCACGTTTGGCTCACGCAATAGCTTGCAGGGGAACCTGATATCTCATTGGATTTTCAGGGGACAGTACTATTGTTTTGTGTGCATCTATCAACTTCTGGTGGGTTACTGTATTTGACCACTACATCGATGCATTAGAATGTCCATTTATCAGTATCGAATTTGACCATCCAGGTAGTCCTAGCAAACTCTCATTACACACTCATCTGGAAACTCAAATTCATGTATGTGGCAGACAAATTGAAAGCCAGTATGTTAAAAAAAATCTTCATATTTGACTGTATTAAAAAAATTCGATTAAAACAACTTCTGAAACAGGTTAAACTGTCATTTGAACTAAAGGAGATTATTTCCCAGTCAAATGATTGATATTAGTAGGGTTCTATGAAGTTTTAGACCAAAATAAGTAAAATTGGGGGGGGGGGGGGGTCAACAAATTGGGAGTACATAATTTTTTTTTGCAGGTTTGAGGGTGGTGGTCCCCAAAAATGCCAGATGCAGAAAAACGGCATACACCTTACATTTTCTGCAATTTTGTTTACCCCATATAGATCATTTTTCTTGTATTTATCGACATATATACATACATGCATGTATATTGACCCTACAGCCAAATTACGTTATCTTATATAATCTATACAAATATGTACTTAATGTTTGACTTTCAAATGAGCATTACATGTCCGTTAAAATTTACCTTGCGCCCCGGAGCAGTCGACGAGGTTCTGTTCTGACAGCGATATGAGTTTTCCGGTTTTGTTGAATGTCTGTCCCTCCAGAGATCCAGTAGCGGAAAACGCCCAACATGATCCACATTCGCCCTGAAGAGATTATCAAGATGGATATAGGCTACGTTCAGACACCTGGCAAAATTTTCGGACAAATTTTAATGAAATCCTTTATAGATGGCAATCTGTTGCACACTTAGGATACATTTTTTTAAATTACAGCATATATACTGTTTAAAAAGAGGCCCAGGAACCAAGCTGAAGAACCAGTAGTTGGTTCTTCGTGATTCAAACACAGTTGTAGAACCAAAATTACCTACAATTACTGCTGTTTTGGTTCTTGAGAATTGAAGAATCAAAAGTGCTCTAGATCATATGTGACCCGCCATATCAAATCCAGTCGGAAGTCGGGATTTTTTTTACCCTGTGCCAATGGCTTTATGCATTCTCTTATATATGCGAGTCGACCATAGGTCGCCTCGCATATATAAGAGAATGCATTGGCCTAACAATTTGTTATCATTTTTTTTAAATAAATGTTTCTTACAATTTTTAGGACATAAAATAAAAAAACATCCATTACCCTGCAGTGAGCCCCACACATATATAGAAGCATATAGAAGAGTGTCGTCTGCTCATGTTTGTCTGGGGCTCTGTATGGGTGAAATTATAAAATTGTTAAAGAATACAAGAATTTTTTTTTTATTAAAATTGTAAAAAATTGTTAGGCCAATGCATTCTCTTATATATGCGAGGCGACCTATGGTCGACTCGCATATATAAGAGAATGCATTGGCACAAGGTAAAACAATCCCGACTTACGACTGGATTTGATATGTCGGGTCACATATTCCACGCATTCAAAACATGTGAACTTTTTGATGTTCTGACCTATTCTAGTGTGACACTTTACAACATTGATCAAATAACGCAGGGAATATATTTCTTTGTTATTAATTGTTCCTTAGTAATCTATTTAACAATAAGGGTGGTCCCAGCTCCCATGAATTTTGTGTGAATTTTGTGAGTCGATATCGCAATAAATATTGAATTGATTACCTGGGAGAAAGTCCATGATCAAATAAAATCAAAATCGGTTGAACAGACTCTCATAAATGATTAAATCTCGAGTTATAGCGAGGACCTTCACCTACTGTAAAATACATTATTAAGGAACGTATATCAACTAAGAAATATATTGCGTCCACTTTTGTTTTAATGTCACAAACTTCCGTGTCAAAACATCAATAAGTTGCCATGTTTTGAACTGGTGGATTATGATCTCTATGGGCATATATAGTATAGAGATTCGTAACATTGTCCAGATATATATTCGGTAGCTAATTTTGGGCAAATGTCATTTCTATATAATAAACCTAAGTACCGAGCACGGTGAAAACTGCGGGGCTTCATAGAAAAGTTGTTAAAAAGCCACATGCATGGCGGTTTGCACTTCAAAGTACACTTAATAATATTCGATTTTGAAGTTTTCCCGTTGTCGAATTAGGTCGATAAATAAATGAACTACCTTTCTATGAGCAGTATATGCCACCGAAAGACGCATTGAAGTAATCTTCAACTCGTTATGTTGGGATAGAGGACTCGTTGTGAATCAAATTTATCAATCGAGTTTCATAAAATCTTATATCCCAACATAACTCGTTGGAGATCCTCTCTATATTATATATAGGGAATTCGTAAGAAAGTATGCAACTATAGGTCACACGCAGTCTGAGTAAACTCATACCTAAATATTCATTACAACATTGAATATAAGGTCTGACGGATAACATCGCTATCTCATTTCCAAGTCCTCGGGATTCCGTAATCTGATTGATTGTGTAAATTATTTTCCGTCCAATGAAACCGTATGGGTTAATAAACAAGTGTTAGTGGGCGGAGACTCCCATAATGTCACCTCTAAATATAGTAACAGAGCGGAATTTCTCCGATCGAAAGCGATGCTTGCAAATACAACAGAGACAGAAACAATGGCTTCGAAATTATATATTCGGTACGATTCGGATTAATTTGAAGGATGTGCTAGACCTGATAGATAGGCCTGCGCATGGTACCAACTTGGCCTCCCATAAATATAAATAGAACTCACTCATGTCCGTGTATTTGATTTACTTTATTGTACCATGGTTTGCAAATCAAATTATTTGTCGTAAAAAAGTCATCTGAAAGTTAACACCGAGGAAATGACTTAATTTTATGCTTTTAAATAGTTCTAAAGCATCATTTTTGATGACGACCTTATTTTTTGCTCTCGGATGCAGCTTTCCGGTTGATGCAGCGAGTTCATCTCCCGAAAAAGAATAGTCGCACACACGACAAATATTATCTGCTGTTATTTTATGTCGCGACACAGGCCATTGCTATTGCGAAGCACAACAAATAACACGTGGGGACACCTGTCAATCATCGATGTATTTTGTTTAATCCGTGACGTCATTTTGGGGAAGCTCTTCGCTGAATAGAAATGGTTTTGGCGACATAAGCTCCAGACTCTATATTTCAAATATAGAGTCGACGTTCACCCAGACTGGGTCACACGTACCTGATTCTTGACATCTGTGACGTATCCTTTTGTCCTCCAATCAACTGACGTTGGAAGCGAAGAGATCCTTTTTGCCACGTGCATTTCAGCCCGATGGCTATTTGGTTGTTGGCGTTTGTATCCATTCATGGTAGAAACGAATTCCCTTTTGGTCTGTAACGGGAATAACACTACCCGATGAAATTTCACATCGCTTTAAAGTGGTACACATATCAGACATATCACGGATGTCCCATCGTCAAATAAATCTCAGTTAATTAAAGGTCCAATTAATTTTCAAATTCCCATATCACAATATATACAACATATTCTATTTTATATTCCATTTGGAAGATGAACCAACACTATATATATTCTACCGGAATACGGAAGAGCTGTAGCCTTCTGGAGTGTCCACCAAGTGACAGAGATTATCAGATTCACACCAAGACTTCCAGTGTTATTTACCCAGAATGCATCATAATTAACAATTAAGAGATAGAGTTATCCCCCTTCAATTCGAAATTAAGCACATAACACACGACGGTACCTTGACAAAAACAACATACAACATTTTGGAGCTTCCTCTTTCAAATGGTATGGAATATGTTGTATATAAGGTGATTTGGGGATTCGAAAATTATTTTGAAACACTCAGGATTCCGGTATGGGCGGTTATATCATCAAAATGCTTCAAATGAAAATCAATATGTCAATTCCAAATTATTATATGTCGTTTTTGTCGATATTCTTTTCCCATTGATTGCCTTTTTACACCCATTGACTTTCATGAGCACCATCAAACGATGTATATAATCTTGTGTGACATCAATAAAAATTGGACCTTTTCACCATTGGTAGAGACGATGTATCGTGGAGTGCTTTGCTGTTAAATGCCCTTTGATACCGTCCTGTTAACTTCTGACAACCTTTACTAGTTTCAATTTGCCCTCTATTAGAACACACACAATACACATTGCATCTGAATTGGTTTGTGACTATTGATTTCGAAAATATATACCATAGTTTTGGACGGAAGACTGTTGAAAATAAAAGTGTCATTAATTTTTGCGTTGGTAAATTATTGGGTTGAAATATTCGTTATAAACACTGATAACATCTATAGAGCGACGGATAACCTCCCCCCCCCCCATGGTATAAGTTATAATATTATCAGTAATCGAAATGTTATGGTGGCTGTTCCGTTGAATATATATACCGAGAGACATAATTCTATATCGAATCATATATATACCGAGAGACATAATTCTATATCGAATCATATATATACCGAGAGACATAATTCTATATCGAATCATATATATACCGAGAGACATAATTCTATATCGAATCATATATATACCGAGAGACATAATTCTATATCGAATCATATATATACCGAGAGACATAATTCTATATCGAATCATATATATACCGAGAGACATCATTCTATATCGAATCATATATATACCGAGAGACATAATTCTATATCGAATCATATATATACCGAGAGACATAATTCTATATCGAATCATATATATACCGAGAGACATAATTCTATATCGAATCATATATATACCGAGAGACATAATTCTATATCGAATCATATATATACCGAGAGACATAATTCTATATCGAATCATATATATACCGAGAGACATAATTCTATATCGAATCATATATATACCGAGAGACATAATTCTATATCGAATCATATATATACCGAGAGACATAATTCTATATCGAATCATATATATACCGAGAGACATAATTCTATATCGAATCATATATATACCGAGAGACATAATTCTATATCGAATCATATATATACCGAGAGACATAATTCTATATCGAATCATATATATACCGAGAGACATAATTCTATATCGAATCATATATATACCGAGAGACATAATTCTATATCGAATCATATATATACCGAGAGACATAATTCTATATCGAATCATATATATACCGAGAGACATAATTCTATATCGAATCATATATATACCGAGAGACATAATTCTATATCGAATCATATATATACCGAGAGACATAATTCTATATCGAATCATATATATACCGAGAGACATAATTCTATATCGAATCATATATATACCGAGAGACATAATTCTATATCGAATCATATATATACCGAGAGACATAATTCTATATCGAATCATATATATACCGAGAGACATAATTCTATATCGAATCATATATATACCGAGAGACATAATTCTATATCGAATCATATATATACCGAGAGACATAATTCTATATCGAATCATATATATACCGAGAGACATAATTCTATATCGAATCATATATATACCGAGAGACATAATTCTATATCGAATCATATATATACCGAGAGACATAATTCTATATCGAATCATATATATACCGAGAGACATAATTCTATATCGAATCATATATATACCGAGAGACATAATTCTATATCGAATCATATATATACCGAGAGACATAATTCTATATCGAATCATATATATACCGAGAGACATAATTCTATACATTTGAGTTTCGCATGATGTACACGAATATACCATGGTATTTTCTGTAAGGGAAAATCCAGTTCTATATGATTGTGTCACTGTGGGGGAACTACTCCTGGCGATTTGGTTCTCTACTTACATTCTCTACCGAGCAAAGTTTCCGATTCTTTGCATTTTTGCGACATCATATACTAAAAGCAATTTTTGTGCCACATGTTACCTCGCATCATTTCAAAAGAAGGATCAATGGATGCAAAGTGAAGATCTATATCTATATTTGCGAATGTCTGTCTGTCTGTCTGTCTGTCTGTCTGTCTGTGTTCTATAGAAATTCACAGGGGACCATCTAGATGATGCCAAAGGGGTCTACTAGGAGTAGCTTTTTACGAGAAAGATAATGGTCGGGGTTAGAATTTTCTAAAGTGACGCCGTTGTTGTCAGGGGCAGAAATGGGGGAGGGGCAGAAAAAAAAATTGTCGCCGATTGCCACCAAACTTATATATAATCATCCCCATAATATGAGGAATATAATGGCGTGGTTTAAATATGGCAAAAGTCGCGCCGTTCGCGTCAGGGGTGCCCGGAAGGGGGGGGGGCATATTTTTTTTTCTGTATCCGATTGCCACGAAACTTACATATAATCATCCCCATGATATGAAGAATCCAACGGTGTGGTTTAAATATGTCAAAAGTGGCGTCGTTTGAGTCAGGGATGAACGGAAGGGGAGAGGGGCACCAAAATTGATAAAACTAATTTTAGCGCCGATTTCCACCAAATTGATATATATTCTTCTTCATGATACAAGGAATCTAATTGTGCGATTTAACAACGCCAAATTGTTGTTTTTGGATGACAGATTGGGAGGGGGTGGGCACTAAATTTGATAATAAGTCGCCGATTGCCACCACACTTATACAAAATCATCCCCATGGTATGAGGAGTCTAATGGTGTGGCTTTTATCTGTCAAATGTGGCCTCATTCGAGTCAGGGTTGCATTAAAAGGGACAGGGGCACCAAAATTGATGCACAATTTTTTTTGCGCCAATTTCCACCAAATTGATACACGTTCTTATCCATGATACGAGGAATCTAATCGTGATTTAAAGACGCCATAGTGGTGCTGTTTGTGTGAGAGATGGAGAGGGGAGGGATTGGCACCAAATTTGATAAAAAAAATTGTTTAGTCGCCGATTATCACCAAACTTATAAACAATCATCTCCATGATACCAGGAGTGTAATCGTGTGGTTTAAGGGTGTCACAAGTGGGGCCATTCAAGTCAGTGGTGTATAGAGATGAGAGGGACATAAACAATTATATCTATATGTTTAGTGCCGATTTCCACCAGATTGATACATATTCTTCTCCGTGATACGAGGAATCTTATCGTGTGTCTGTCTGTCTGTCTGTCTGTCTGTCTGTCTGTCTGTCTGTCTGTGTTCTATAGAAATTCACAGGGGACCATCTAGATGATGCCAATGGGGTCTACTAGGAGTAGCTTTTTACGAGAAAGATAATGGTCGGGGTTAGAATTTTCTAAAGTGACGCCGTTGTTGTCAGGGGCAGAAAGGGGGGAGGGGCAGAAAAAAAATTTGTCGCCGATTGCCACCAAACTTATATATAATCATCCCCATAATATGAGGAATATAATGGCGTGGTTTAAATATGGCAAAAGTCGCGCCGTTCGCGTCAGGGGTGCCCGGAAGGGGGGGCATATTTTTTTTCTGTATCCGATTGCCACGAAACTTACATATAATCATCCCCATGATATGAAGAATCCAACGGTGTGGTTTAAATATGTCAAAAGTGGCGTCGTTTGAGTCAGGGATGAACGGAAGGGGAGAGGGGCACCAACATTGATAAAACTAATTTTAGCGCCGATTTCCACCAAATTGATATATATTCTTCTTCATGATACAAGGAATCTAATTGTGCGATTTAACAACGCCAAATTGTTGTTTTTGGATGAGAGATTGGGAGGGGGTGGGCACTAAATTTGATAATAAGTCGCCGATTGCCACCACACTTATACAAAATCATCCCCATGGTATGAGGAGTCTAATGGTGTGGCTTTTATCTGTCAAATGTGGCCTCATTCGAGTCAGGGTTGCATTAAAAGGGACAGGGGCACCAAAATTGATGCACAATTTTTTTTGCGCCAATTTCCACCAAATTGATACACGTTCTTATCCATGATACGAGGAATCTAATCGTGATTTAAAGACGCCATAGTGGTGCTGTTTGTGTGAGAGATGGAGAGGGGAGGGATTGGCACCAAATTTGATAAAAAAAATTGTTTACTCGCCGATTATCACCAAACTTATAAACAATCATCTCCATGATATCAGGAGTGTAATCGTGTGGTTTAAGGGTGTCACAAGTGGGGCCATTCAAGTCAGTGGTGTATAGAGATGAGAGGGACATAAACAATTATATCTATATGTTTAGTGCCGATTTCCACCAGATTGATACATATTCTTCTCCGTGATACGAGGAATCTTATCGTGTGGTTTAGATACACCAAATTTGTGCCCTATGGGTGAGAGATATGGGGACCTTAAATTTGATACGAATTTGTATACTCGCCAATTTTCACTAATTTCATATATATGCATCTCTAATCTCTAATGAGTCTTAGTGTGTGCAGCTTGAGTCCGAAATAGGGACGGGAGGGTCACCAAAACTGATACAAAATATTTTTAGTACCAATTACCGTCACATTCAGACACGTTCTTCTCAAATGATACAAATGTCTGTGTGCATTCTATATATAACTTCACACGGTACAATCGAGATGGCACCAAGGTGTTCTAAGAGGGGTAACTTTTTACAAGGAAGACAATGGTGCGGATTAAAATTTTCTAAAATGACGCTGTTGGTGGGAGGGGAAATTAAAAAATATGGTGAAATAGTTTTGTCGCTGATTTCCACCAAACGAATACATAATCACCTTCGCAATATGGCGTTGTTCGAGTCAGCGTTGCATCAACAATTGATTTAATAAACCAAATTCCACCAAATTCATACACGTTTTTCTCTAATGATATGCCATTAATTAAATCACATTTGGTGTCGTTTGCGTCACGGATGGTGAGCGGATATGCACTATCATTGATAAGAATGCTATTCGCCGATATCCACATATAAGTTATATACAGTCACCAGGCCATCTCCATATAATTTTAAGTAGTTGGGCGTTCACATTTCACAATCCCGACATATGGTGACCCACATAAGTCACTTGAACAATTATATCTTCTTAACAGTCATATGTATATGGGAATGGCAATCAAGGCGTTCACACAATGAGCTAGCAAAAAGAGATAACTAGAAGAATCATTAAACGTATATTTATCATTCTATTGAAGATATACATATATTCGTGCAAACTGAGAGACCTCGAACCGTCAGAGGATTGCATATATATAATAACAACATTTAGTCTGTTCCATTCAATACAGTTTCCAAAAAAAGTTACAATTTGTCAAGAGATATGGAAGGCCTGTTCAAAAATAGTGGTCACAGTGTGCAGTCAAATATAGTTTCTTCTGATATACAAGAAAATGCAGTTAGTAGCACAAGACTTTTCAGGATCCTACCAATACTGACACATGACAAGGGTTTTAGAACAGACTCATCGACTGACATAAACAACTCAAAATCTCGCTCTGTGCCTGTCACATGTAGCTGATATATGTGCGCAGCAACATTTCGTTTAAACTAAGAATATTTAGCCAATATATAGCACCATGAACAGAGGAGCACCTGGAAATTTCTTTGAAACATCTGTATCTTCATGGAGATATGATAGCCAGGTGTCCTCGAGATCTTAGTCCAACCCACTAGATTGATTGATACATCTCAATATGTAAAACCCAATTATCATCTTTTATCGAACTAATGTGTTTATGGTGTTCATGTATCATAGTATAACGTCTAATGTATACGCAGTTGTAAATAAATAAATACTTCATTATTGGTGGAACGGATTAATCGTGATAAACAGAATGACAATTGACAAGGTGAGCCACTACTTATATTCCATGACTGTAATAATAATGTTTTGTGATGCTATTTGAATATACAATTTATGAGAAAACGTATAACACTTTAAGCAAGAGCATTCTCTATTCCCAAAAAATATCCACAGCATACATTGACCTGGGCAACGCCGGGTAACCCTGCTAGTTATTAATATATGTTTAAAAATCGGGTCAGTTTATCGTCAGAAATTAAAATGTTATTTGGAAATTACTCGTTATTTGTTAGTTGGTGAGTAAAATTCTTCATTTCCACAACATTTTCACAAACAAATACTCATAAAAATTCGTCGTAACTTTGAAAATATGGCGCCCACTGGGGGTACTAAAAAATCAACTATAACTCGCATTTTTGTTTTCGAAAATAAGCTATAATGAAAATCTGGTGAAGGTTCCGATTCTTTGCAACTTAATCGCGGTGGCTCAGATTCTCTACAGATGTGGGGAGTAGTTTTTACATGTTCACATCTAACAATCATTGGGCTAAAAGCCTAAAACAAGATATTTTGTAGGATTCATATTACTTGAATACAGTTATCTGTTGACAATTATAACATCTCTTTCTTACAAAGCTACAACATGCAAACAATACTGAGCACATAACATATTGTTGTGTCTTTCGGACATTATTTATCTTCACGTGCATGTAAATTATACATATCTCATTCCTGAAGTTTCTGTAATGATTGAGAGGTAGAACATAAGAAGTTTCAGCCAGAAGGATAATAAATTTAGCCTTTGTCACTGGGCAATTATTGTTTTGTTTTATTGTTAGTATAAACTGTGACAGGAATTGTGACTATTATTATAACTCTATAACATTTTAATTGCAAGTTTATTTTATGAGACTTTTGAGTGAATTATATGTAATAGTATGCGTTTCTCTTGTATGCTTAGGCGCAGTGAAGCAAATACGTCTGCTTGTTGTTGTTGCTGTTGTTGTTGTTGTTAATGTTATTGTTGTTTTTGGAAGTGTTACAATGCACCTATCCATAGCCGAAAGACTATGTTCTGTCACTCATTCGGATTGGTTCAAATGACCGGCCAGTTCTTCTAGAACATGATAATCTTATACGTGATCCATCTCTTAAAATGTGGTCATTAATATCAGGGACCATTATAGGACGCTATACTGAGCACCTCTTGGTGTAAATTTTTTAATTGCAATTAAGTGCTCTTTGGCCCAGCTGCATTATATCGGACGTGCTGATGGATCTGAACACCCATGTCAATGCATATGGCCGCTGCTCATCATGTGTCCGGTTTATAACTAATCATGTAGTCATATCCGCATATCGGTATAGATCATAAGGACAGCATATAGTACTTTACGAAAGACAGAGAACCGAGTTATTCGCAAAAATACCGAGCGCTCGGTAGAGAATCGGAGCCCTCGGCATAGAATCGGAAAATAAAAATAACATTTCTGTGCATTTCGTGATTAGTTTACAAACATTTCTTTTACACACACTGATGACCAGTGACTATAATTTCACGATAGCGCTATGAAACCCACTAAATACTGTCCTATTGTTATTGTTTGTTTTTTGCGTTTTATACCGAGATTGCTCGATAGAGAATCGGAATCGTTGCCCAAAAATGCTCACGAAACTCGGTAAAGAAAGAAATCGGCAGGAGTACCCCCCCCCCCCCCCCACACCACACACAGTGTGATTGTGTTCGAAAGTAAAAGCCACGCACATGCTATTATCGGCACATGTATATATATACCATGCATGTTACTACAATATCAACCAACATATCAGATTATGGTTAAAACAGAGGACCACACTGTCGCTTTTCATTGAAATGTTGATCAGTCTTCAATAGACAGGACAGTGGTTTAGATTTAAAACATTTAACCTCACACTTCAGGTGTTATAGGCCTATATGTCAGCGGATATGGATCGCCAGACGTTCTCGATTTTCGATATAGGTAGGTAACCGTGTATGTACCTACTATATATCTTAAGTTTGTGTAGTTTCATGGTGAAAGAAACCCTTTAACCCTTTGCGTACAATAAAGCAGACAATGTCACGGTGCATGTATCATGACCTATATAACTGCCTATATAACATGTATATATATAACATCGCCTATATAACATGTCGACGAAAAAAAAACAACCGAGCCAAGCATCTAGACTGGTTTACACTGGGACATCCATATAAACTCACCAAATCTGTGAATTGGTTCATTCCTAGCCAATACGTGTGCTTCCCCATGTCGGCTTCTGCGTTGTGGGATTCTATGTATCTGAGATTCTCTTCAAATATTAGGCGCCTGAATAAAAGCGAAGTTCACGCATGCAGTCGTGTTGGTTGTGGTGATAAAATGGTTTTCCGATTTTAGATGCATTTTTGCTGTATCAATCTAATCTATTTTGGGGATTCGCGTAGACGTCGATTGTTCTTTTGAGCATCGCATGCCAATTTGGGTTGACTTTCTGAATTTGTTATATATATTTCCAGGCATGCAGCCGTGGTTTCAGAGATTCATCCAGCTCCGGTTCCGTGGTTTTAGTGCTACCGGTCAAAGGTTTTGAGTAGTATTTCCATATATGGAATGCTACTCCAGAACTTTGACCTGTAGCACTAAAACCACGGAACCGGACCTGGTGGATCCAATATGGCCGCGAATTAGTGACAGGGCGTAGTAACCGGACAACAAACGCCCGGACGAGAACGGGTTATGCGATAGATGGTCACTGCATGAGTCGCTACCATATTGGATCCATCCAGCCCCCATTCCGCGGTCTAAGTGCTACAGGTCAAAGTTCTTGAGTAGCATTCCATATATGGGGTTTTGAATATTCACGAATTCCATATATGGAATTCATGATTATTGAAAAGCTCCATTTATGGAATACTACTCCAGAACTTTGACCTGTAGCACTGAATGCGCGAAACGGGGCTGGATGAATACAATATGGTAGCGACTCAGTCGTCTCGCTTATTTAGTTGTTCAGTGTGACGTATGGTACCTACCTCATTCTATCGTCATGATTCGTGGCGTATTTTCGTCCGTATGTGGTTTTGAATTCTGCCCATCTCTCGTCCAGATCCGGATCTAATGGAGGGAATGCTGCGACAACAGCCAAGATGGCGGAGAACAGAAAGAGGGTGTTCATCTGCAACAAATCACGACTCAACATTTTATCGAAAGATAAATAGGGGGAAATCGCATGCTAATCAACGGATCATTGATCAACTAATCAACCACGCAGTTAACGAGTTCAAATGACCAATGTGAATACAACGTACAGAGCTTGCTGGAACTCTAGCAAGTACAACACACCAACCGCATACCATTGTCTTAGCCAAAGGATGTCGCTTTAAATATGTTTAATGATATTTCTGAAATTACAGCCCATGGTATACTGCATGCCTTTTAATAAAATGAAATTAAAACATTAACATCGTAACGAAACGTACGGAAGCACTGTAGCGCCACAAATAAAATAATAATTACGGCGTTTAAACGCCCTAATTACGGCGTTTAAACGCCCTAATTACGGCGTTTAAACTCCCTATTACGGCGTTTAAACGCCCTAATACGGCGTTTAAACGCCCTAATACGGCGTTTAAACGCCCTAATTACGGCGTTTAAACGCCCTAATGCGACATATATGGAATGACTAGTGAACCTTCGGACTGAACCTTCGGACTACTGAACCCTACCCGATCAATGTCTGAACAGAATGAGGTCCCCTAGCAAAGGGTGAATTTGGTGATGCTAGCCGCTATGCGGGGTAATATCTCTAAATTCACCCTCTGGGGACCTCATTCTGCAAATGTCAGGCACCTTATTTCCGGGCTTGATACCACCACTGGTATATGCGTTGGTTTGGGTGCAATGTGTCTAACCGTGAAACATGTGGTCCCCTGCTATAAGCATATACCCTTCGCTATGTGCATGTTCGACTACATGGGGGTGTTTTGAGTGCATTCTAGTTCATTTTGGATTTTCGGAGAATCGGGCCTTCGGAGAATCGGGCCCTCGCAGTTATGGGCTTTCGGAGAATCGGGCTTTCGGAGAATCGGGCCTTCGGAATTATGGGGTTTCGGAGAATCGGGCCTTCGGAGTTATGGGCTTTCCAGGGCTGGCATTCTCAGAAATCCGGGCGGGCTAAGACCAACCCTCCTCAATCAGCCTAGGTGGGCTATAGCCCTCCTCAGTGAATGATGTCATATCATGGACATTTTAGCCAACTACAGCGAAATCACATTCACGACAATGGAAATAGTCATTATCTGAACTAAACTGCGTTAATACATTTTACAAAGGCAGCCATTCCAAAATGTACCTCACCCCATAGACTTTACCCACCCGAATAAAGGCCATCGGTTATAGGGTGATAGAGCCAGAAACATTAATCGTGAGTCACTACTCATATAATGCAGTGGTCTTGTTATTGTGTTTGATGCACCAACTAATGGCTAAAATGTAGACAGTCATTTAATCTTATTAATGGTTCTCAATCCGATTAAGCACCCCTAAATTACTATTTCTTTGACTTCGGGGGTAAAAAATAATTGATTCGAGTCGACGAACCTACCCATCAACGCTCAGAGTGATCAGATATCAATTTTTCAAGTTTTTTTTACATCTATTGTTTGTGACACAGAACACGCCGTCAAAAGGATGTTCTCAGTCAAAATTGCGTTAGTATTACCATTTATTTTTAGTTATCCACCTTCGTCCGTTTGAATAAGTGTTTCTGTGGCAATTATCAGTACACATCTCGAGAAAATTACAAACTTAAAAAATCAATATCTCATCACTCTGAGCTTTGATGGATGGGTTCCTCGACTCGAATCAAATATGTTTTACCCCTGAAGCCAAAGAAATAGTAATTAGGGGTGCTTAATCGGATTGAGTACCATTAATAAGATTAAATGACTGTCTACATTTTAGCCATTAGTTGGTGCATCAAACACAACAAGCCGTCGGAGACGGCGGTATCCCCCGCCGAAATGTGCAGTTGGGGAAGTGCATTCTCAATAAAGTTTACGTTCTCAGTACGTGGTAAATAAGAGGTGGGATTTTGTCAAAAAGCCAGGCTCGCGAACTCATTTTAGGTACTAGTCATGGGAACAAATATACCAAAACTCTTTTAAATCCGTTGATATAAATTTTGAGCAAAATTTAAAAAATATATATATTTGATAAAATATACCTCAATATCTCCATAATCATGCATAAATATTCTTAGAATGACATTTTACTTCTTGGCAGCCCATATCACATGGTGGTCTGTGTACAGAACTGGAAAAGCATGTGTGTCCATTTTAATATTAGAGAGAATTAGGTCGAGTGTTCCTTCAAGTATATGTGTCGGCTGCACAACAGATTGATGTATTTTGAAGATGTTTTCAAGTTGGGACACATATTTCTCCTGATGGATGTTGAAATTGAAATCACCTGTGCAGATTATTGTAACAAATTTTAAAAAGTCCAATAACTCTGCTTAAAATAACCGGCCGGACCTGGTTTGCGAACTCATTCTAGATACTGGTCATGTGAACTCATTTACCGAATATCTCTGAAATCCATTGACATTTGTGGAAATGAGCCCTGTGACGTCGTCCATTTGCACACACAAAAATAAACAATGTCCAATAACTCTGCTTAAAATATCCTGCCGGACCTGGTTTTCGAACTCGTTCTAGATACTGATCATGTGAACACAAATAACAAAAATCTTTGAAATCCGTTGACATTTGTGGAAATGAGCCCAGTGACGTTGTCTATATGCTATTTGGTAAATAATAAACAAAGTCCAATAACTCCGGTAAAAATAACCGGCCGGACCTGGCATGCGAACTCGTTCTAGGTAATGGTCAGGTGAACTCATATACCAAATATCTTTGAAATCCATAGAGATTTGTGGAAATGAGCCCTGTGACGTCGTCTATATGCTATTTGGTAAATTCAACAAAAATAATAAACAAAGTCCAATAACTCTGGTAAAAATATCCTGCCGGACCTGGCTTGAGAACGCATTCTAGGTAACGGTCAGGTGAACTCATATACCAAATATCTTTGATATCCGTAGACATATGTTCAAGTTCTAACTCGATCAAATTCGGGACAGACGGACGGACGGACGGACGGACAGACGGAACCCATTCCTATATCACCCGCAAATTTTCAATTTGGCGGGGGATAATAACAAGAGCACTGCATTATATGAGTAGTGACTCACGATTAATGTTTCTGACTCTATCACCCTATAACCGATGGCCTTTATTCGGGTAGGTAAAGTCTATGGGGTGAGGTACATTTTGGAATGGCTCCCTTTGTAAAATGTATTAACGCAGTTTAGTTCAGATAATGACTATTTCCATTGTCGTGAATGTGATTTCGCTGTAGTTGGCTAAAATGTCCATGCTATGACATCATTCACTGAGGAGGGCTATAGCCCACCTAGGCTGATTGAGGAGGGTTGGTCTTAGCCCGCCCGGATTTCTGAGAATGCCAGCCCTGGAAAGCACATAACTCCGAAGGCCCGATTCTCCGAAACCCCATAATTCCGAAGGCCGATTCTCCGAAAGCCCGATTCTCCGAAAGCCCATAACTCCGAGGGCCCGATTCTCCGAAGGCCCGATTCTCCGAAAATCCAAAATGAACTAGAATGCACTCAAAACACCCCCATGTAGTCGAACATGCACATAGCGAAGGGTATATGCTTATAGCAGGGGACCACATGTTTCACGGTTAGACACATTGCACCCAAACCAACGCATATACCAGTGGTGGTATCAAGCCCGGAAATAAGGTGCCTGACATTTGCAGAATGAGGTCCCCAGAGGGTGAATTTAGAGATATTACCCCGCATAGCGGCTAGCATCACCAAATTCACCCTTTGCTAGGGGACCTCATTCTGTTCAGACATTGATCGGGTAGGGTTCAGTAGTCCGAAGGTTCAGTCCGAAGGTTCACTAGTCATTCCATATATGTCGCATTAGGGCGTTTAAACGCCGTAATTAGGGCGTTTAAACGCCGTATTAGGGCGTTTAAACGCCGTAATAGGGCGTTTAAACGCCGTAATTAGAGCGTTTAAACGCCGTATTAGGGCGTTTAAACGCCGTAATTAGGGCGTTTAAACGCCGTATTAGGGCGTTTAAACGCCGTAATAGGGCGTTTAAACGCCGTAATTAGGGCGTTTAAACGCCGTAATTAGGGCGTTTAAACGCCGTATTAGGGCGTTTAAACGCCGTAATAGTGCGTTTAAACGCCCTAATTACGGCGTTTAAACGCCCTAATTACGGCGTTTAAACGCCCTATTACGGCGTTTAAACGCCCTAATACGGCGTTTAAACGCCGTAATTATTTTTTTATTTGTGGCGCTACAGTGCTTCCGTAGAAACGTGTTCCAATTCAATCTTCACGGCAAAATTGAAGGTTTATATAGTATCAGGGGATTTCCCTTCAACAGTGACGGGTGACAAACATGACATGTAGGAAAATCGTGTGAAGAGTTAGTAAACTATCAGTGCCCCTTCAAGTCTTTTAAAAATAATTGTTAGTCACCCGAGGTAAACCGTGCCTATGTATTGCATGACACTCTCCAGATAAAGTTACCATCCATCTTTAAGCTGATAATAAACGCTCTGTATTGCTAATTATTAGTGCATCTTCCTGTCATTGAGGGCAACGGTACATATCCCGTGTCATTCCACGTGGCCATGTGAACATATGTGTACCAATGTTCCTACATATCTGCTAAGCTTACAAAGAATGCGGTGTGTTGCTCATTTGTGCCCATTTAAGTGGTTGGACGTCAAACATAATAGCAGGAAAATATCGTCATCGCTGATAATGAAAAAAGAAAGCCGGTAAACGGTGCACATAGTTTTTCCGGGATTTGGCTTTAGTGTTTCATAATGACGGGCGGCACTGAAAGCACATTCGCCTTCGGAGAAACGCATTACATCAGGGAAATATCGCCTTGATAACTTAGAACTTTTGGCAAATGAGTTATATCTCAGGTCGTCTTTAACAGATTTGCCCAAATTTTTTCAGAGTCGTATTTTAAGATGTGCCACAGAGTTACAAACAAACAAACTCAAACACCAACAAACACTTGGCTTTTATATATTATGTTTATGATTGCAACAGGGCATCAAGCGAAAAAAAAACATGATCACATTGGGGTGTGAAATTACGAAGGACCCGTGACCACAAAATTATAAAGTGTTACTGATGATAAACCAATTTATTGTAACTCTATATTAAGCTGGAAAAAACATGATTGCGTTGGGGTATATGAAGGGACAAATGACTACAAAATTACAAATTGTTATAAACCAATTTGGTCAGAGAACCTATTCACAAGCACACATCAAGAAGCCTGTCGGTGATATAGTCAACAACCTGATCTCGGATATTTGTTTAGAAAATTTATCACTGTTCATTTTAAGATAAGATAAGACAGTTTATTGCAATACACCATGCAGTGCAGGCAGTTGCAAATACCATAAAGTACAAGTAAATTAAACATATACATAATATATGTGCATATAACATTCAACAAACGTATAACTATCCTACATATGATTCTTAATTACATATAAATTCCAATATGAAATGTTTGTCAGTTTCAACTTTCTTCTCATCACACATGAGACATATTCGGTCTTTTACTAACGTCCTTGGTTAATATATGATTGCTAACACGCATTATAAGGCTAGCGGAAATTGGATCAGAAAATGTTTACTGATATGGCTTTAAATGGGATGGGTCATCTTTCAATCCACATATCATGCATATGCCAGGTATATATATATATTTTTAATCTCAACATATCAATTATGCATTTCAAGGTTTAACATTAGATCTGCATGTTGCATGAATTAATGTCCAACTTCAAAATTTGTCATCTTATCATAATACTGAAAAATATATTCATCTTTGAAATAAATCTCGTCCATTCACTAACACAACATGCGATGTGCTCTTACCTCTTGAAACCTCTGTAACTTATTAATTACTCAGTGGTCGTGCCATGATGTCACGTTTTAATAAGTTCGAAATCTTGAAACGGGAAGTATACTATCAATATCATGCGACGAATATATAGTCCATGGCCGAGCCAAAAGTGTATTCATTCATTAAACGATAAACAATCCACAGAATTTAAGATACGAAGAACGCGAGTTACCCTATAGCTGGACGTCGTCACGACTCACGAGTGTGTTCATGTATCGACTTAAGGGGATAAGGATTTGCATTTCAATTCATTTCATCATCATCATGTGATTTGCAGCATCACATGGTATGCTAACTTGATCTCAATCCGTTCGTAGTATATATGCATTAAAATGCGACTAAACTTCTTTGTGGTATGACCCTATATATACACACGAAGAGTCATTGAGCATAATATTTAGGTATATACATGATACAGCAAGGGCCATAACTGATCCACAACCGATCCGTACACAGGTTTGGATTCCGATTAGAGAGCATTTACTCTTATAGGGTAAGACAAATTTAGAATTGTGTTGATGTCTCGTAAAAGAATATCATAGTTCATGAAATATCAAAATGTTATTAATGTCGATAAGCAAGTATATTCGCACATCTCGGGATGGAACGACTATACGACTGCATGTATTTCTCAGGCATATATATGCTGATTATATACATGTATATACGTAGCTCATGTATTTATCGACCTGGTTTAATCTCCGTGACAACAGCTAGAAATCAGTGCTATTATGAGAAGTCATCTCAATAGTTACCACCATCGGTTAAAGCTACGGAAATTCGCTGTCATTATAGTTGAAACTTCATACCAAGTTTGTTAAACAATTAATGTAAAGAAGAACTTGAAAACAAATAGAAGGAATTTCTGGTTATTTTCGTCATCAATAATCCTGCAGGGACGAGATTCCGCAGGTTAAAATCATTGTTTGTAAACACCCACTGTAACAGTTAGTATTGTTACCCAATAGTAGAGTTTTACTTCGTAAATCATTGGGATTTAGAATTAACTGGTTAACCCCAAATTCGCGTTCATAACGCCACAACGAACTGTTGCCTGCCCTGAATTAACTGTTGCCCGGTTTGCAATCACGGTCAGCTTTCGTGACGTCAAGAGTGAACTGTTGCCCGACCCGAGCGAACTGTTGACTGGCTCCGAGCGAACTGTTGACTGGCCCGAACGAACTGTTACATGGTTTGCAATTTCCGTGACGTTTCGGCTATTTCCAGAAATTTCCGGTTTCGTTTTTTAATTATACCGAATTTCCGAATTGTCACTGTCACGCTCGAAAAACAACACAATTATTTTGAATTAATCGCTGAATATGTCTCCATTAAAGAGTGTGATTAATCAGCAATGACCTGATTGTATACAAGTAAATGTATTGGGTAACAAAGCAATTATTTCATGTGTCTTTTGGGAACAGGCAAAATTGTTGTCCCTCGGTTTCAGGAATGACTATCGAACAGTTCGATAGTCATTCCTGATACCTCGGGACAACAATTTTGACTGTTCCCAAAAGACACATGAAATAATTGCTTAATGTTTACGCTTTCAGCAACGAATTAACAGTAACTCTAAAATACAGAACGTTGATTGTGAGCAGTTGCCGTGCGCGCTCCGTACTTCATGATTAAATTATTTACAACAATTGCAGCATTGGCGGCACTCGGGTAGCCTTCTATTATTTTGGTATTGAGTCGCGGAAAAACCTTGCCAGGGCCTTTGATATGTATGCATAGTGAGTATTTACAGTGATCTGTGTGCATTTATTCGGATCAGTTGCATTTAGATGATCCTTCAATGGCTGCTATTGAATACACAAGCATCAGTGCAACGCAAAAACGTGCACAATCTACACCAACATATTGAGAGCGCCAACCAGTAAGTGATTCAGTTGTGTTTGTGTCTAACTGATCAAAATCGAGCAGGAAGTTATATATTTAAGACAGACCAGCCATATTACGATTTCTATATTTTTTTTGATTATATAAAATATACATATAAAACACAAATATACGTTTGGCTTCATGGGGAATGTTCATTTCGCTCCACTTGACAATCAACTATGTAGGCGCTGTGTAGACCCGTGATACAGACGATGCAGAAATGAGTTAAGATTGCATATGATATACTAGAATGTCTTTTAAGTGTCTGGTCTACCACACCGATTGAAAAGATGAGAGGCATGGCAGGCTATTAGTAGTAAAGCATTTACATCGGGTTTCACCGCGGTGGTTAGAGTGAAATGCCTGTCAGGCTTTATTGGGTAGGATATATCAGTATCCAATGCCCACCAAACGTGGAACAAGACAATCATGCATATCGAGTAGATCCAAGGAGCTTTCGCGCATACGCGAATGGTAGAGATGTCAAGGACAGACAGTCTTGTACCATTACCATATGGTTACCGGCCAGACCTTGGATGAGAAGGCTTTCACGCGTGATACGCAGCTGTGCTATCGTATTCAAACGGCTACACGCCAGATAAGAGTCGCGCACGAGTGCAAATGGTTACACACCTTAGGAGCACTGAACCACACAAATGGCAGTATCGAGCTACCTGCAGATGCCTCCCGGAGAACAGTTCACGTGTACTAGGAATCGGTGACTCTAGTAGGTACAACGTATTCTCTGATAAAGACAGCAAAAGCGTTCACGTGTACCAGTATGATTGAACTGGTAGGTACAACGAAGTCAAGGAAGATACGTGCTCGATGAGGAGTCTGTGAGGCAGTGCGTCCATAACAAGGCTATCGCGCAAATGCACAGGTGGCGGGCGCGGGTCTCACCACAGCATAGACGTCCACAAGTATATGGCTAACAACTGTGACCGAATTAACCCATGACGCTCGGTCTGTCAGAGCATTTTGGAAGACTGTAATTGGGCACAGGTGCATGATAACCACTAGAAATAAGTTGAGAACGCATATGCGATGATGACCGACATAAGGAGAAGCTGACTAGACTTACAATTAGACGTGAGAATTTATCAGCTGAGCAAAAAGGTAAGCCAGTAAATTTAATTTAATTTAAACTAGTCGTAAACCGAGCTGAATAGAGCTAAATTATTCGCAAACTGAAAATTCCCAATTTCTCTATCGCACTAGTAGAAAATTATAAGATGTGTGAAACTATATATATATGGTCATTAATAAGCATGTACATAGAATACTAAGCTGAAACAGAGTACAACATAAATTTATAATATTTTGACAGGTTACATTTAGGAGACTATGAGCACAAGATCACGTCTGGACACGAGCTAGAGGTCATATTTTTCAAGTTGGTGTTTGTGATTCTTCATACAAAATACAGTTATAATATCTATTGACTGTAAAACCAAACAGATGTACATATGTACATCGCACCGCGGAGGTGGGGTGGATGGACGGACAAGTCTACGGCACTGACGATATTAACAAAGGCTTTGTCTGAACAGCCTATCTCTGAGAAGTAATCTTGTATAAATGATTCCGCACGTATACGACTCGGATGTACTGTAACACCGTCTGCTCTGGAATCTGAGAGGTGCCTTAAATAACACCACCTGGCCTGGCCCTGTGTGGGAACCTGTTCTAGCAGATTAACTCATGCCCTGTTGTGATCGCGCTTCAAATCTCGAGTATTGTTGGTCTGTATAAAACTACAATATGGCAATAAGATATATTTCATTACTATCAATAAGCGCCAATAACGAAGTGCCTCCTATCAGCGAAGTGAGATGTCGCAGCAAGCTCAACCAGGAAATAATACGTATAACGCTTATCGGGCTGGTGTCTCTTCGCTAGAACTCTCACCGAAGCGCATCGAAGACACGCCCAGTCAACTAGTAATATCGGCTGCGAATCTAATTCATTTCTCAAGATGTGCCAACGATGGTCTCGTCTAAAGGGTACATAAATAGAGTGTCAGATAATCCAACGTCATAAGTTTCCAACCGCGTATATCGACAATCGACGAAACATATCCTACCGTAACAGAGATTTAGCCAGTGTATCCACCAGTTTTCTCTCCTTCAGTTACAACATCAAGTGTTATTTTCACTGACTATGTGTTACCACAGACGTCTTCTCAACTTGTTCACGAATCAACACCACATCCGTGAGACTCGTCTGGCGTTCCAAGTGTACTATAGCTCGTTCTCATTCTATCGGAGCATCACATATAAATACTGTCTCTTCCTCTAGACCCACAATGCCTCGAATGCAGAGTTATCATGTACCGAGTGCACGTGTTCATTCGTCGCAAAATGCTTCCATGTGTCATCGCCAACAATAGTCAATTCTCGGTCAAGCACTGAATTTCTACAACCCAGAGATGTAAGGAGTGAGCCAGAGTTGGATCGTCTTCAGATGCGTTATATGCTTACACCAACTATAATCGATCAATGTTATGCAACGGACAATGCATTTATAAGTCAGCAACCCAGAGTTTCGTCTGTTCACACCCAAGTTCGACCACAAGGCAAACATGTAAATAACTCTCACACACCTCCCATAACAACACCAGCTGTAATCTTGAATGATCAATGTCTTGCGACGAGGATTCCCACCTCACACGCAAATGACATAAATGACAATTACTCCAACAAGAAAGCAACACACGTTTCTGACTATAATGTGCGCCAACAAATTCAGCGCTTCTACATCGGTGGTCAAAGGATACAATTAGCAGATACCTAACCGACCGCGGCGTGGTTCCGACTTACCTTAAACTGATATACAGGTATGGTCTGTGCGCACCTGAATGTAATTAAGAACCACAGTCATCCATTGTTAGACACTGGTTTCTGGTCAACATGTGCCTATTGCCACCCATGGCACAAACGCGCTCGTTAAATTACTACCCATGGTTACAAATTCTGAAATTGTAATTTTCACGTGGAATGCCACAGGGATAAAATGTAGCACTTCATACTTATCTGACATTCTCAATCATGAGAGCTATCAAATTGTTGATATATCAGAGCCATGGCTAGACTCAGAAATCTTGTGCCTTTTGCACACTTCAATTGACAAATATATAAACACTGCCATGCAAGCCAGGAACTGTAATAAAAACAAAAACAGGTGGAAATTCACAAGAGACTGTGTTGACTTGCTTATTCACATGCAACTCCCTTCAACATAAGTGCACAGGAATCAGTATCGACGAGAATAGATTTTTCTGTCAATTATTAAAGATTATCTCCTTAACTCAAATAACGGAGATGACTATTGTAATGAATGTCTCGAATCGTTTGTGGAACTATGTGCGATGTACTCTGCAGAAGGAAGTGTGATCATAATGGGGGACTATAACGCTCACATACCGAAATGGTCGTTGTGCCCATTGATCTCAATGATCGTTCGGAATTATTTCTTCAGTTTTTGGAACTGATTTCCACAAAACAAGCAACGAGTATGACGGTAATAAATACTCTCACATACCATACTGTTCAACAAACATATATTGGTGTCTTCGCGTGACAGAGACTTAATGGCAAACATTTGGATTCTGTCTGACAATGCAGTCAATACTTCGAATCAAATGCCAGCATCATGCCAGATGGAACTCCCGGACATTTCTAATAATATTAAGCCAACACAAACAAAAATAGCTTACTTGTGGAGCCGTATGGACACAATTTTGTATAAAAACACTCTGGATGTGAGATGCTCTGATCTGTGTAAACGCGTGGTCGATTCCAAGCACGACATCATATCTTTCTATGACGACTTTGTAGACGCCTTGCATGCAGCTGCATCTTCTCTCGTTCCAGTTAAATATACGCGACAACACAGTAAGCCGTATTGGAATTCCGAATTAGATGATCTAAAAATCCACTCAATATATATGTACCGTGCGTGGTCAGAAGAAGGAAAACCACGTAGCGCAATTGAGCAAACGGACGTATATGTGGGTCACAAGCAAGCGAAGCGCGATTTTAGGCGTGTACATAGACATGCAGTTCGAAGTTATCAAGGAAACTAACGCTACACAATTGAGTCACATGCAAGAAAAAAACATAAGTTATTCTGGCATTCGTTGCGACCACAACAAGGTGCATCACCGGCAATCTATTCTGCTATGTAATTCAACGGTCGTGTATGTTGGAACCATGCCGGCATTCTTTCTGGCTTGGCCGCATATTTCGAAGAACTGTATAGCACACGAAGACACGATATTTGAAGCCTATATGTAGAGAGGGAAGTACATGAATGTTTTAAAAGCGGGCGTAATACATGTCCTCTGTTTGGAATTCCCATAAAATCGGCTGAAAACACGAGATGGAACGGATCTCCTGTTATTATGTTTGTGCAAGTTGCTCAACGCATTTCTTGACTTTGATTATATTCCAGAGACGTTAACAGCGGCATTATCGTGCCATTATACAAGGGAGAGCCTAAACCTGCAACTCTCGAAACAGTTACCGAAACGATATCCTTACTACCCGTGTTATACAAAATGTTTGAAGCCGTACTTCTCAAACAATTCATGGATAGTGGCATACTGGCTGCATTCCGACACGATCTTCATAATATATTTCAATCTGGGGTAGGATGTAACATGGCAACCTCCGTCCTTCAGGAGGCAATATTGTATGCAGTTCCAAACTTTATGTTGCATGCATTCTTAGACTGAAAAGGGCATTCGACAAAGTATGGTACACCGGACTGTTATTCAAGTTTCTCCGCCTTGGCTTTACAGTGACACCACAAGTTTATAACGGATGTCTGTCAAACTCCTTTGTGATTAGCCAAGGAACAAGGCAAGGGTGTATCCTATAAACTTTTGCTACTTATTGTACATAAATGACCTTCTAAATATCCAATCGACCACACGAATGGGACTCTCTATAAATAATATTTCATGCGCGGCACCAACTATGGCGGACGATATACACTTATCCCTCTCTAAGATTGGCCTCGACTGTTTAGTCGACATGTGTTATAAAAATAGCATCAGGTGACGATTTTCTTTATCTTGCAGCGTTATTGTGTTTAGCTAGTCAAACAGTGGTCACTCCAAATCTCACAGAATATGGCATTAGGTTCGAACACCATATCAGAGAAAACAGAGAGCACGCACTTAGGAATTATACAGGACAAATTCGCCAGAGGAAAATCCCATGGACACTTAGTTTCTCTGAAAATGCGCGAAACATTTTTCTCCATTGCGAACAGACAGTTAACTGCATCTCTGATTCCTGTGTCACTGAGGAAGATCCCAAAATGTGCTGTTCTTCCGAAAGCAGTATGCGGATGCGATCTCTTACCCATACAATAAACCTCTGGTCTCATGACAATGGGAAGATCACTCCGAACATGTATCAAGAGTATCCAGTCACTACCGAAACGGGCTAAGTACTAGACTATATCTATGATTACTTGGATTGATGCCAATAAATTGATGCCAGGAAAACCATACTCGAAAATTATATATACTTTCTTGGAAACATTATTAATTTACCACTTCACCACCAAGCTCCCCTGAGACTTTCTTATTGAAAGCGCACCAGCAATATCTGTTCAGAAGATCATCATCTGGCTCATGGTATATTTCAAATTCTCGGAAAATACAATCTAAAATATTATCTCCTAGAATATTTCGATGAAGGTCTGTTCCCAGACAAATAAGTTTGGAAGAGGGTTGTTAAAACAGATGTGCAAAATTATTATACCAACTCATGGCGTTGTGCTGTTATTTCTGATCCAAATTTATTTATTTCATCAAAAGTTCACCACAATCCATTAGACTGTTGGTCAATATGGACTCGAGTTCACGCCCGAGCATATTTATCATCTAAATATGTCAACGTGTGCCGGTTGCTGAACAGGACAACCAAGCAAGGCTGTCAACGTTCTACACCCAGTGGTCTCGGGCCACTCGGCTGATGAACAATTCGATGCTATATATAAATAATAGTTTTTTTGCTATATGATTTCCGTAAGACACCTATATATACACGTGTGTATTCGTTGCCACAATCGTGTTATAATTATATGTATTATGTATTTATACTTATTTATCTATACAACAACGCTGTGTTTATAATCATGCATCTCATATGATTTCTGCGATAAACCTATGTACGTTACAATTGAACTTGCTTGCAGAATATATACCTAATCGCTCGCAACCGGCAACTCAACTATTTTCAACACTGAAACGTATACGTAATTTCCTTCACCTGAGCCATTTAAGTGTGACATAGAAGTTTTCATACACGCACATTTACTTACCTTGACTGAAGTTTTTTATAAGACAATGGCTAAATTACCTTATCTTCTACGTTTTGTTATCTATGTCATCAATAGCTGACTACTTCGTCCACAATATTTTATTTTCCGCACGTAACTACTAAGGTACATGCTATCCGGATGCGTGCGACATATCATCAAACCATGCACTATATACAGTAATGTACAGTTATCCTGCCTGTATATCTATATCTATATTTGCGAATGTCTGTCTGTCTGTGTGTGTTCTATAGAAATTCACAGGGGCCCATCTAGATGATGCCAAAGGTGTCTACTAGGAGTAGCTTTTTACGATAAAGATAATGGTCGGGGTTAGAATTTTCTAAAGTGACGCCGTTGTTGTCAGGGGCAGAAAAGGGGGAGGGGCAGAAAAACAATTTGTCGCCGATTGCCACCAAACGTATATATAACCATACCCATGATATGAGGAATATAATGGTTTGGTTTAAATATGACAAAAGTCGCGCCGTTCGCGTCAGGGGTGCCCGGAAGGGGAGGGCAGATTTATTTTCTGTCGCCGATTGCCACGAAACTTACATATAATCATCCCCATGATATGAAGAATCCAACGGTGTGGTTTAAATATGTCAAAAGTGGCGTCGTTCGAGTCAGGGATGCAAGGAAAGGGAGAGGGGCACCAAAATTAATAAAACTAATTTTAGCGCCGATCTCCACCAAATTGATATATATTCTTCTTCATGATACAATGAATCTAATTGTGCGATTTAACAACGCCAACTCGTTGTCTTTTTGATGAGAGATTGGGAGGGGGTGGGCACTAAATTTGATAATAATTGGTTTAGTCGCCGATTGCCACCACACTTATACAAAATCATCCCCATGGTATGAGGAGTCTAATGGTGTGGCTTATATCTGTCAAATGTGGCCTCATTCGAGTCAGGGTTGCATTGAAAGGGACAGGGGCACCAAAATGGATGCACAATTTTTTTTTGCGCCAATTTCCACCAAATTGATACACGTTCTTATCCATGATACGAGGAATCTAATCGTGTGATTTAAAGACGCCATAGTGATGCTGTTTGTGTGAGAGATGGGGAGGGGAGGGATTGGCACTAAATTTGATAAACAAAATTGTTTAGTCGCCGATTATCACCAAACTTATAAACAATCATCTCCATGATATCAGGAGTGTAATCGTGTGGTTTAAGAATGTCACAAGTGGGGCCATTCGAGTCAGTGGTGTATAGAGATGAGAGGGACACAACAAATTATATCTATATGTTTAGTGCCGATTTCCACCAGATTGATACATATTCTTCTCTGTGATACGGGGAATCTTATCGTGTCGTTTAGATACACCATATTTGTGCCCTATGGGTGAGAGATATGGGGACCTTGAATTTGATACGAATTTGTTTACTCGCCAATTTTCACCAATTTCATATATATGCATCTCTAATCTCTAATGAGTCTTAGTGTGTGCAGCATGAGTCCGAAATAGGGACGGGATGGTCACCAAACCTAATACGAAATATTTTTAGTACCATCAAATTCAGACACGTTCTTCTCAAATGATACAAGAAATCAAATCGTGCTGTCTGCCTGACGGTCTTTCTGTCTGTCTGTGTGGGTTCTATATATAACTTCACGTGGTACAATCGAGATGGCACCAAGGCGGTCTAAGAGGGTAAGTTTTACAAGGAAGATAATGGTGCGGGTTAAACTTTTCTAAAATGACGCTGTTGGTGTCAGGGGAAGAAAAGGGGGAGGTCGGCAAAATTAAAAAAATATGGTGAAATAGTTTTGACCCAGATTTCCACCAAACGAATACATAATCACCTTCGTAATATGGCGTTGTTCGAGTCAGCGTTGCATCAACAATTGATTTAATAAACTATTTTTAGCCCAGATTTCCACAAAATTTATATATTATTCTTCTCTATGATACGAGGAATATCATCGTGTGATTTAAAGACGTCAAATTGCTGTCGTTTGGGTGAGAGATATGGGGTCATAACTATTCTCAGAATTTGATTAGTTGCTGATTACCACCAAACAAATATATAATCATCGCCAGTATATCATGCATCCATGAGTCTAATGGGCGTGGTTTAAATATGTCAAAAGAGGCAAAAGTTGATACAAATATATTTGGCACCAATTTCCACCAAATTCATAAACGTTTTTCTCTAATGATATACCATGAATTAAATCACATTTGGTGTCGTTTGCGTCACGAATGGCGAGCGGACATGCACTATCATTGATAAGATTGCTATTCGCCGATATCCACATATAAGTTATATACAGTCACCCAGGCCATCTCCATATCATTTTAAGTATTTTTGGGCGTTCATATTTCACAATCCCGAGATATGGTGACCCACTTAAGTCACTTGAACAATTATATCTTCTTAACTGTCATATTTATATTGGGATGCCAATCAGGGCATTCACACAATGATCTAGCAAAAAGAGATACATAGAAGAAGCACTAAACGTATATTGAAGAGATACATATATTCGTGCAAACTGAGAGACCTCGAGCCGTCAGAGAATTGCATATATATTATAACAAAATTGAGTCTGTTCCATTCAATACAGTTTTCACAAAAAAGTTACAATTTGTTAAGAGATATAATATGGCAGGCCTGTTCAAAAATTGTGGTCACAGTGTGCAGTAAAATATAGTTTCTTCTGATATACAAGAAAATGCAGTTAGTAGTATAAGACTTTTCAGGATTCTCCCAATACTGACATCTGACAAGGGTTTTATAACAGACTCATCGACCGACATAAACAACTCAAAATCTCGCTCTGTGCCTGACACATGTAGCTGATATATTGCGCAGCAACATTTCGTTTAAACTGAGAATATTTAGCCAATATATAGCACCATGAACAGAGGAGTACCTGGAAATTTCTTTGAAACATCTGTATCTTCATGGAGATATGATAGCCAGGTGTCCTCGAGATCTTAGTCCAACCCACTAAATTGATTGATACATCTCAATATGTAAAACCCAATTATCATCTTTTATCGAACTAATGTGTTTATGATGTTCATGTATGATATTATAACGTATAATGTATACGCAGTTGTAAATAAATAAATACTTGATTATTGGTGGAACGGATTAATCGCGATAAACAGAATGACAATTGACAAGGTGAGCCACTACTTATATTCCATGACTGTAATAATCATGTTTTATGATGCTTTTGAATATACAATTTATGAAAAAACGTATAACACTTTAAGCAAGAGCATTCTATATCCCCGACACATATCCACAGCATACAGATGGTTTCACATCGCATTAACCTGGGCAACGCCGGGTAACCCTGCTAGTACATATATATTTCCAGATAGAATGTGTGGGATGTAATTTCATTTGTCAGAGGATTTCACCTTTGACGACATTATCGCTGAGTGAATTGTCTTTGAAAACCGCCATCAACCATGATCATGTATGTGGGGCGGATACCTACGTAACTTGTGCTTTAGGTTCCAGAATATAGTCGATTGACTAGACCGAATAAACCACCCGTTAACGTCGCTAGCGGCAGCGTTTGGTGTGACATCATGTGAATGACTTGGCGTATACCATACATATATATACATCAACTCCAACGAAGGTTAATTAAGGCTCTATTCAGAAGCAGTTATGCCGCGAATAATTTCCAAACATCCACATGGCAATTATTGGCAAAACAAGTGGTTTATTCGGCCTATAGTCAGACGACTATATTGGTGCCCTTCCTAGATATGTTGGCGGGGCAAATGTGAGTTGATATTGGCAGAATACCACAATATTCATTGAGTGAATATAACAATGATACTGCCATATGTATAGCAATTTCATTGATGCAGTGTGTTGTTATTCGAATAGTACTGCTGCATGGGTTATTTTATGTAATGTGGATTACACCGTCTGTTCGCTTTGTTGAACGATGTTGTTTGTAACTACCAACGATCGCTTTAAAGTATCAGTTGACACCGGAAGTGATTCTATAGTGAAATAGAATACAAAAATTAAACGAGACTTCACCCGTGAAGGTGACGTTTAATTGTGATTCTATGAAGTATAGAATCAATGGCGGGATGAAATGCCGCCCGCCCCATACCCCACCGTGGGTGTGACCCCACCAGCTTTACTTTGGAGTAAAATAGACACAGGTGTTATCGTGGACGCATGCGCAGTGATGCTATCGCAGTTGATCCCTCCATTGATTCTATACTTCATAGAATCACAATTAAACTTCACCTTTACGGATGAAGTCTCGTTTAAACGTACTCAATCCTATTTGATTTTGGGCACCTTTCGCACAATGAATTGATACTGATAAGAATTACGAATAGCTACAGTATATAATCATAAATTATTCGGACAGTCCAAAAACCTTTTCGCAGAATTGTCGACTATACAAATCCGCTTGTGCTGTTCAAACTTCTTTCCACTCGAAGTAAGGTGATATTATTTTGTTTGTCGTGATTATTTTGTACTTAATTATGTTATCATGTCACATCCAGTGGTAGTTCGATTATTGCATGCACATTGGCTTCTCGAAACCGTAATCGTCACTATACGTATATGGCAAAACGACAATTGATATATAGAAAAAATACAAATAAAAGTAATGCAGTACCATACTCGTAATTCTTATCAGTTGTAGTTCATTAAGCGAAAAGTGTGCAACATTAGCGCCAATAAAAAACTACGATACGATGGAAGAGACCAATCGAAATGATTATGACAAAAGGCCAGTTATTTCTAACAGGAAATCATACAAGGTTTTGCAAAATTTCATTAAAATAGTATTTACGATATGTTATGCCGGAAAGTAGATTTAGAACGAATAATGAAACAACGCTGTGTCGTGCTGTGATCAGTGACATGGCACGTGTCTTAGATGGTCTTTTGCAAGGGGGTGTCCCACTTAAAATTTCCAACTCATGCACCCCCCCCCCCCACGGATGAAGGCCAACTATCTCAACTTGTTTGTACCCCTTGTGTTTTCCAACTGGTATACAAGACGTCACAAACTGTATTAATATAAATGTACATTTTATTACATCTCATCTCAAAGTTATGTTATGTGGATATATCGCCCCCAAACGTTCTGCAGAGCACGAGCATGTCATCTACGCCTTAGGGTAGCTGGCTTCTGTCGCTATTCCACACTGGTTGTTTTTGTTCCTTGACATCCATATATATCCCTTCATTCCCCAGGAAGTACCCCAGCTGAAAAAGAAATCGAGTTAGAAAATAGAAATCGAGTTCAATCAGTTCTTAGCTTATCGCGAACTGAATCCGCATGATGATCCAGAACGTTTTGAAATACCCAGTCAGACTTTTTAAATTGGAGCTTCGCATGATTATTTCGCACGATCAGAGATAAAGTAGCCAGTATTCAAGAATAACATAAAAAGAAGGCGTCTTGATCTGAATTGAATGAATATATAAGTGTTTGTGAAGCCCATTTTCTCTTGCAGAAGGTGTGCATTTTGTCAGAGAGATCATTTATTGTCCTACTTAACTCTTTATTTATGAATCGAATCTCCCATTCAGTTATAAAGGTATACATTGGAATGCATGGTCTATTATTCATCCAGTGGGATGTTCAGGAAATATAGTCAGACGACAGATATAATACAAGTGCAGAAGGACTTGTATCAAATGGTGGTGAACGTTCATATAATAAGTTCAACAAACGGATTATTGTCGTTTGTTGAACTTATTATCTGAAAATTTCCTAAGGGAACTATCGTCAATGCGTATTTATTTAAAAAAAATGGTTAATATGTGATTTTTAACAAACGTTCCCAGACCTCGACGATCTCATTTATATCCCATTACAATCATTACGGCTCCAGTCCTACATGTACATGTATGTATTTGTATGACACGCCGTGTCACCGAGCAGCTAATCTCACCTATTTTTAACGATCCAGTAATCGTCGCCATTTTGTGTTCCGTAGCCCACGACAAGAACTCCGTGGTCGAGTTGCGTGGAGCTGCAGCGCGGCTCGTTGTATACGCCGCTTTTATACGTCTGGAACGACTCGTGGCTCGCGTCTATGGCAACGGATATGGGACCAATTGTTGCTGAAGCTGACTGGAGAGCAGACTCGCTTCCCGACTTTACGTCAGTGTAGCCGGCGCAAACGGCACCGACATTAGCTGCGCTGAATTTACATTTGCCATCCTGTAAATGGATCGATTTGTGAACGAATGAAGCAAAATGAATTATTTATTAATAAATTATAAAGCAGCGTGCCAGGTGATTTCCGCTAGAGAGGGTCGTAAGTCTTTTTAAAAGTCCATCGCATATTCCCTAGACCACACCACGACACATACTAGTCTTTACGATCCTGTACCCATAACCGACCCAAAGAAACCAACATCACCCGTGTATCAACTGCTGACCGCTAGCACGATGGAGAATCACGTGTTTTCGAGTTTGGCGAGTACCACGCATTCAAAATGTACAAACGCACACAAACATAATACATGTATGTTAGTAACTGACACAGCACATAGCATTTTGACTGTTACTAGCATATGTTAGTTTATTTTTAAAACAAGTTGATACCTTATTTGTTCGGAAATACTCCTTAGTTTTCTGTAACAGTATAACCAAAGTTGTCAGTCGGAGGTGCGTGGAATACACCAATCCATAATATCTGGGAGAATGCTTCGACTGACAACTTTGGTCAGAATGTTAGAGCAAACAACTGTGAGTTGGACACCAATGGGGTATCAGTTTGTTTGAAAAAATAGTATAGCAAATGCCCGTAGCTGCCAAAATACTATGTTATATACTATTATATCACATGAAATCCCTAATATATCATTTTTAAAGCCATTACATATTTCCTTATCTCTCGGTATTGACAGATAAGCGCGTGCTTCCCGTCAACTCGGCATCGCGCCAACAGAATGACTGTATTGAATCAGGCGGATTAATACTATTTCGTAAAGCCGCACATGACAACAACGCCAGACAATGCAAAATGATTGATTTGTTCATTAAAGTTAAATTCTTGTCCAACTTCGTTTCACTAACGAAAGTAGACCAAAAAAACAAAGAGGCAAATTGGGGGACTATATTTTCCGTCTAATCTCGAGTGCGCAATACTGTCGTATACGGTTGTGAAGCGTCTCAGCCAAGAATGTAAATGTGTGCATTTTTAAGCTTCTGTTAAGGATTTTAATTTTTAAAAAGGCATAAAGCTCTAGTTTTTTTGCATGTGATACACAAGTTCTTCAACTCGTTATGTTGGGATATAAGATTTTATGAAACTCGTTTCATAATTGTGATTCACAACTCGTCTACGACTCGTTGTGAATCAAATTTATCAAACTCGTTTCATAATCGTTATATCCCAACATAACTCGTTGGAGATCCTCTATATCCCAGTTTATTACCTTTTCCCCCCGTTTCAGGTCGCGTTTGCGATCGCCGCTGCTATTTTGAATGCGTGATACTCATTCACTCGAAACCACGTGATTCCCAACCGTGATATCGATAAACATTGCCTTATTCTGAAAGATGTTGACGTGGGCATATACACGTTTTCTTGACATCCGACGAATCGGTTTGATGATGTCTGGTTTGAGGGCATTTGAAAACGAAATCTAAAATAGAGCAGAGAACGTGCATAGTGTGCTATGGCAGCGTGTAATGAGGGAGCGTTATGTTGTTAAGTGGTCCTGCTTATGTCCTTCTGAATTACGACGGTGCTGGTGGGGCAAAACGAAGATGTTATGAAATGTACCGTTATTTTTCTAAAATTTTAATTATCGCCGCCTGCATCAACACCAATGGTTTTATAACAGGTATACAACATGTATTACAATTGGTTGTTCTGAGTTTTTTCTTCTTTCTATGTGCATTGTGGCAGTTATTGACTTACAGGCATTAATTAATACTGAATATAAAATATTTCAACACAAGAACATTCTGCAAAGACGCAATTGATGTGTGTCCAAACTCCGCTGGTGTGTGTGCAACCTTTTAATATTACTATTTTGCCATCTATCCACTTTCGTTGAAATCAAACATTGCAATGCCAAGTATTCAAATTGAAAATAACAAAAACGAAATAATCGCCAACTTCAACAAGTGTAATTTACAAGCGACAAATACAACACGTTCACTGCAATACTACACGTATAGAATGAGCTTTTTATGAAGGGGTTCTTATTATAAATAATATATCTTCGCACGATATCAATAGAAAGGCTATAAATATATATCAATGGGAAGAGAGGAGTGATGCATGGAACAGGAAATAAAGATATATTGACATCGTAATTGTGGAAGCTTGAGACCAAAGCGCATATCACGTTGCACATTTGCAATGCAATCTTCGACAGCAAGCCAAAGATGTGCGATTGACTTACCTCCGCCTTGTAGGGGTAGCTTGCTTCGGTGTCGATACCATTATTTTTAATGATATACTCGAATGCTTGGTCCATCAATCCTCCATTGCAACCCATGTTCCCTTAAATGGACATGACATGCACTAAAATACCAGTCGCACCCCTTGTATTTTCGTCATGAATGACAATGTCTAAGATATTAGACAGGTTTAGATCGGAATTTTACGCGTTGCCGAGCAGCATATTTAACAACAAAGACCATTCAATCTAACCTGACATGCCTGACATTTGAACATGGGAATTATATCGCATATGTCTGGCCATACACTACCAGTTTCTCGTAACACAATTACACCCAAACATCCAAATCCAGCTATCTATTGAACGCGAACTGCAAGTCATTGACTGAAGTTGAACCACGAGATTGGTGACGTTTTCACCAAATTTAAAACTTGACGTTAGCGGTTTGAACGGGAACTTGCGGTTCGCAACCTGCATGCATGCATAATATATTGTCGCGTAAACAACTGGACTTACCACAGGAGGTTGGAATTTGGTCAAAACCGCTCTTTTATTGGCGGAACCACCACCCGGGGCCCCCGGGTGGTGGTTCCGCCAATAAAAGAGGGGTTTTGACCAAATTCCAAGCTCCTGTGGACTTACTTTGCCTTTGTACGGGTAGCTTCGTTCCGTGTTAATTCCTTTACGTTTAATGACGTACATGAAAGCGTGAGTCATCAGCCCACCGTCGCAACCTTCGTTCCCCTAAGTTTAAGTTAACCATTTCATTACTTGATGTATTCTCCCACCATCCATGCAGGTCATATATATATATATATAAGTATACACATGCATGCAGGAATGGTTTACAAGTGGGCTACAAGTTCAGAGGTCATGATATACCTGTTCAGCTATTTAGAGGGAATGTGCCGGTATTAAAGGTACTCAATCCGATTCGATGGTCCCCATATCATCAGATTCCAACAACAACTATATATTTTTTTAAATGCCGGTTCAGTTATCAGAATCGATTAATTGCCCAAAAATAATGATAACAACAGTCAACTATAGCATAAAATTGCCCAAAAGTGTTATTTATCAACATTTTGTTCAACGAAATTTGGCCGGATTGTAAAATATCTAACACAAAAAGCCACTTGATTTTAGAGTTACCCATCTGCATCCGCAATTTAGTCCGAGACCGTTGGCTTGACGAATATTTGCCAGGCCGCCAAAAATTACATATCTCGGGAAATAACAATTTTTTAAAATCGATATCTGATCACTCTGAGCTTTGATGGGTGGGTTCCTCGACTCGAATAAAATATATTTGTTATCCCCGAAGCCAAAGAAATAGTAATTTGGGAGCGTTAATTCGGATTATGCATCTTCAACGAAGCGCAAAGATGGCTAATTTCAACATTTGATGGTCATGGCAAATTTTATGAAACTCAATTATGAAGACACATCATCAGATTTATGGATTCAACGAATAATTTGAGCACTTATCAAGTGCAAATATTGGTTTATTGCGGGGAAGAGATAGTATTAACGCAATTTTGACACTTCCATGAAAACAGCACTTCGTGGTTTTCAAAATAAAATCCAAAATAAAATGTTCTTTACCAAAGTGAATCTATTTAAACTAAACAAGTGAGTGTAATAGATTACAAAATTAGCTTTCTGGGGGGATTTTCAAAATGCTTCAATTAAAGTTTGAGCTACTAAATAGCCTACATATTTTTTTTTAAAATGATTATTACCCAATAATACATGAACAAATACCTAATTAATGGTCAATACGAGTGAGGGGTGATATAGTTATCGCAAACGGTACATGCCTGTACCGTTATGCCAACATCGTACAGGTAAATTAATTCTCAATAACTTCGGTGAGTTTTGTCAGTATATAAAGTCTATATTTGGGATTATTTTTCGTGTATTTATCGACATACATATTAACCCTACAACCAAATTACGTATACAAATAAAAAATACTTCCAGTTTTCGCTGCTATGAACCGTGAGTAGAAGTTTTTTATTTTCCTTATGAAAAATGACCAAATTGATATTTGCAAGTAGTCTGTAACATCATGGTCCAGTTCTTTTTCATGGAAACACGGAATCAGACATCTTATAAATCTTATATAATTGTCATTAATTTTTATTATATTGTTGTGTGTTTGTGGAATGTATATGTGTTGTACATACATATAGCATCGGTCCCATGTGGGTGTATTATGTCATTAATCTTATCTTATCTAATCTATAACAATATTTGACTTTCAAATGAGCCATGTTCGTTCAAATTTACCTTCTTTTCCGGAGCAGTCGACGAGGTTCTGTTCCGACAGCGATATGAGTTTTCCGGTTTTGTTGAAAGTCTGTCCCTCCAGAGATCCCGTAGCGGAAAACGCCCAACATGATCCACATTGGCCCTGAAGAAATCGTCAAGATGGATATAGGCTTCGTTCACACACCTGGCAAAATTGCCGGACAAATTTTCATGAAATCCTTTATAGATGGCAATCTGTTGCACACTTTGGATACTAAAATTTTAAATTACAGCATGTGACTGCGTCTTCGATTCTTTTACCGCTGAATGATGAATGCCACGAGTTATTGAACTATGTATTCTAGATCATGCCATGAATATGTACTCTGGCTACGCCCGTAGATATCATATTCCACCCATTCAAAACATGGGAATTTGTTGATGCTCTGACAGGAATTTATTTCTTTGTTAATAATTGTTCCTCAGTAATCTATTTCACAATAAGGGGTGATCCCATATCCCATATATAGCATGATTTACATTGGAGAAATTCCATTATTGTATGCGATGCAAATAAAAATTTGCTTAACAAAATCACATAAATCATGCAATCTCGAGCTAGGACCTTCACCTACTGTGAAATACTTTATTAAGAAACATATCAGATAAGATAAGATAATGTATTGCATTACAAAATGTACAAGTAAATTAAACATAATACATAATATATGTGCATATAACAGTAAACAAGCCTATAACTATATCCTACATACGATTCTTAATTAAATATAAATTTCCCATAATTTTCATTTCCCCATATTTATATATGTTCTCATTTGGAAGAATAACCGGATCATGTAGCACACGGAATTAATAATTACTTTGTCTTGAATTTATCATCATCGTTCATGTTTGTAAATTGTATGTTATTAGTGTTAGTAACATCAAATAATTCTTTCCTGAAGTCATGTTTTTCAGTTTCAATTTTTTCCCCATTACCCATGAGACAAATTATGTCTTTTAATAACGTCTTTGGCCGTGTGTGTCAGCCTTTTTCTATATATAGCTAATATATGATTGCTAACACACAGTCGGGTGAACATTTCTCTTGTCGTAGGTGATCGGACGTGTTTGAGGTATGGTTCTATTTCATATTTGTCTTTGAACGAAGAAATATATTGCGCCCACTGTTATTTGTCATAAAAGTCCTGGTCAAAACACCAGCAATGTCCCAGGTTTTTAACTGGTGGAGTTTGATCTCTACGCGTGCGTAGCCAGAGTATAGAGATTCGTGACATGATCCAGAAGTATTATTGTCAGATATTCTGAGCTAATTTCGGGCAAATATCATTTGCATATAATAAACCTAAGTACTGCACATGGTGTAAACTGTTGGGCATATGGAGGCTTCTTGGAAAAGTTGTTTTAAAGCCGCATGCGTGGCGGGTTGCGCTTCAAAACACACTTAATAATATTCACTTTTGAAGTTTTCCCGATACCGAATTCGGTCAATAAATACAAGAACTACCTTTCTATACGAGCATTATATATCACAAAAAGACACATTGAGGTCATAAAAAATACAAATTCGAACAAAATTCACGGGCTCCGTACATAAAGGGTGCCATTTTTATTCATTGGAATCTGCATGGAATAGGAAACGCAATGTCCGGAAAATGTAAACAGCGTTATTTAACATGAAACTATTTAAAAATCGCTATCTCTTCGTCTTAATCATCAAAATTAAGTAGTTCATGAACTATATTCGTTTTAGAGCGAAGACCCCTCTAGATTTTCTAGATCGTCTACATCTGCATTTTTTAAGAGACACTGATTATAATATTCGAACCTGCACCAAGGAAACGATCTAAAATTTATCGAAAATATTAGAAACAAAACACATATTATCAGCGATATATCGGCGAATTTGTTCGGAATCTTCCGCGTATAGTTTGAGATACCGCTTACCAATTTATATATACATAAGTTTGCGGTTCGAACGATGTCAGTTTAAAGGGATATTGTACTCAAATGTTGTTGCTGGTTTCTGTAGTCTCTGCTTCGTAGAATAAGTTAATCAGATTTCCATTATTTGAAAGTCAGATGAGTACGAAATAATGTTACGGATGTGAAAACAACTATATCGTCATCGAGTAATTTTTTTTACAGTTTTCAAGCAAATGTATCAACTAAATATCACATTACTTGCATAGCATAGTCCCATATACTCATTTAAGTTATTGTATAGTCACCAGTCAGTGAGTGGCTTGAGTTTACGCGCCGTATCAACATACACGATCGTGTGTGGCACGCGTTGCCCAATCCACTGTCCATCAATTAATTTGATAACGTCTTGTACACAGACATTCGTAATTTAATTTATATCAGATTATTAACTTTGATTTTAATATAACCTGTTAACCTGAACGTTTACAGAATACATATTCGACTCAAATTACTTATTTTTCTATATATTATCGATATTAGATAGTTGCACGCTATTACCTGGAATTTATTGAAATTGACGTACAATACCCCTTTAAGAGATGTATTTATATATTATTTATCTATTTTTCGTTGGAGATCCTCTATATATTATACATATGGAAGGATTCATAAGAAAGTATGCAACTATAGGTCACACGAACCTGATTCTTGACACCCGTGACGTAACCTTTTGGCCTCCAATCAACTGACGCTGGAAGAGCCGAGACACTTTTTGCCACGTGCATTTCAGCCCGATGGCTATTTGGTTGTTGGCGTTTGTATCCATTCATGGTAGCAACGAATTCCCTTTTGGTCTGTAACGAAAACAGTAAGGCCGATGAAATTTCACATCGCTTTAAAGTGGTATACATATCACGGATATTTCATCGTCAAATACATCTCAGTTCATTAAAGGCCCACTTAATTTCCGAATGCCCATATCACAATATATACAACATATTCCATATTATATATTATACCACTTGGATGAGGAACCAAAACTATATATATTATTCCGGAATACGAAACAGTTGTGGCCTATAGGAGTGTCCACAACGTGACAGAGATTATCAGATTCACAGCAAGACTTCCATCGTTGTTTACCCAGAATGAATTATAATTCACAACTAAGGGTACGTTCATACACTGGCAAGTTTGCACGGTATGGTTTGCAGGCATTTTGGTGCCATAATATGAACGGAAACAAGCACATATTAAAGTGCATCTGTACAACAGCTAACTATATACGTGCGAAGTAAAATATCTGTAGTTCCACCTGTATAGCGATGCTACCGGAATTTGCTTGTAAATATCATGAAATTATCTCACAAGAATAAATCATACAGGTATGTGAAGGCAAATTTCAATAGCACTGTTACAAGTGGAATTAGATAAATGCTACTTCTCATGTATTTCGCTTTGATAGAGATGCGTGTTATGTGCACGGTTCCGTTCATATTCTGGCACCATGTGGTTTTCTATGACGAAATGCCCGCAAAAAACATACCGTGCAAACTTGCCAGCATATGAACGTATATAGCCTAAGATATAGAGTTATCGTGGGGCATGTATCATGACCTATATAATTGCCCATGTCGACGAAAAACCTCAACCATGCCAAACAACTATAGACTCAATCAAGATTAAGATTGCCACCGTTTACACTGAGACATCCGTATAAACTCACCAAATCTGTGAACTGGTTTATTCCCATCCAATACGTGTGCTTCCCCATGTCAGCTTCTGCGTTGTGGGTTTCTATGTCTCTAATATTTTCTTCAAATATCAGGCGCCTGAATAAAAACAATGTTCACACATGCATGCAGTCGTGTTGGTTGTGATGATAAAATGGTTTTCCCATTTTAGATGCATTTTTTCTGTTGCAATCTAAACTATTCTGGGAATTCGCGCAGACGTCGATTGTTCTTTTGAGCATCGTGTGCCAATTTGGGTTGACTGTGAATTTGTTATATATATTTCCAGGCAGCAAATTGCTATTACTAACTGATAAGTACATGTACTCAATGTCGATATATATATATATATATATATATATATATATATATATATATATATATATATGCCTAATCACATCAAGTTCTACATACTAGTTTCCAGACTAAGGCACGTATACATACAACCATGCATGCAACCAGCCTATTAAACGGACAACCAACGCCCGGACGAGAACGGGTTATGCGACAGATGGACTCGATTTATAGTTGTTCCGGTGTGACGTATATATGGTACCTACCTCAGTCTATCTTCATGGTTCGTGGTGTATTTTCGTCCGTATGTGGTTTTGAATTCTGCCCATCTCTCGTCCAGATCCGGATCTAATGGAGGGAATGCTGCGACAACAGCCAAGATGGCGGAGAACAAAAAGAAGGTGTTCATCTGCAACAAATCACGACTGAACATTTTATCGAAAGATAAATATGGAAAATCGCATGCTAATCAACGGATCACTGATCAACTAATCAACCACGCAGTTAACGAATCCAAATGGCCAATCTGAATACAATGCCCGGAACTGTCCTGGAACTATATAGCCAGTCCAACAAACCAACCATAAAATACTGTTTTAGCCAAAGGAATATGTCGCTTTAAATATGTTTAATGATAATTCTGAAATTACAGTTCATGGCATAACGCATGGCTTTTTATGAAATGAAATTAATACACTAACAACGAAATGGAACGTGTTCCAAATCAATCTTCACGGCAACATTTAAGGCTTATGTATAGTACCGGGGGATAGCCCCAAATATGACGGGTGACGAACATGACATGCAGGAAAATCGTATGAAGAATTAATAAATTATCAGTGCCCCTTCAAGTTATTTAACATAATTATTAGTCACCCGATGTAAATAGCGCCTATATATTGCATGACACTTTCCTGATAAAGTTACCATCTATCTTTAAGCTGACAATAAACGATCTTCGTTGCTAACTATTAGTGCAAATTCAAGTCATTTGAGGTGAACGGTACATATCCCGTGACATTCCCAGTGGCATATGTTACCTCTGTGCACCAATTTCCCAACATATATTCTGAACTGATGATAAACGCTCTTTATTGGTCATACAATTTATTAAACACCATTTAAGCAGTCATCTGAGGCCAAGGGCGCCTATCCCATGATATTCCCCTGGCCATGTGAGCATATGTGTACCAATTCTCATATATGTCTTCTAAGCTAATGAGGAATGTTCTGTGTTGATCATTTATGCCCATTTAAGTCGTGTGAAGTCAAACATGAGGGGTGACAAATAGAAAATATCGTCACCGCTGATAACACTATAAAGAAAGCCGGCAAACGGTGCGCATTTGTCCTGAATTGAAATTGGTTACATAATGACGGGCGCCACTGAAAGCACATTCGCCTTCGGAGAAGTCCGTCATATCATGGAAATATCGCACTGATAACCTTTGGCAAATGAGTTATATCTCAGGTCGTCTTGAACAGATTTGCCCGAAATTTTGCGTGTCGTATTTTAAGATGTGCCACAGAGTTACAAACAGACACACCCACACACACCAGCAAACACTTGGCGTTGATATATGTTGATGATTGCAACAGGGCATCAAGCAGAACAAAAATGATTACATTTGGGTGTGAAATTATACGATGGACCCGTGACCACCAAATTATAATGTGCTGATGATAAACCAATTTATTGTAACAAGCGGGGAAAACATATTATTACTTTAGGGTATATGAAAGGACAAATGACTACAAAATTACTAAATCTTATAAACCAATTTGGCCAGAGAACCTATTTACAACTATACATCAAAAAGTCTGTTAGTAAGATAGTCAACAACCTGATTTCGGAGATTTGTTTTGGAAAATAAAGGAGGCTAAACTTCCTTATGCTATGACCCTACAGAGTCGAGCATAATATATAGGCCTATTTATGAGACAGCAAGGGCCATAACCGATCTAGTTGTGTATTCCGATTAGAGGGCATTTACTCTTTGGGTAAGCAAAATATAGAATTGTGTTATATATTACCAATCGAAAAAGAATATCATGATTCATGAAGTATCAAATTAATTTTGATGAGCAAGTATGCACATGGAGGTATGTAGCCATTGTTCGGGGTGCATATATATGTATGTAAGTAGCTCGTGTATTTATCGACCTGGTTTGATCTCCATGACGTAACACAGAACGATGATTGTGAGCAGTTGCCGTGCGCTCCGTATTTCATCATTAAATTATTTACAACAGCAATGGCGGCACTCAAGTAGCCTTATATTATTTTTGGTTTTGAGACAAAAGAAAATATTACTTGTTGCTCTTTGCATAAATGTTCTGGCAAATACCACAATGGGTAAAAGTTAAGATAGCTCGCGAAGCATATATTGTTTAGGTGATTACAATATATCAATCGCACAAGTTGTTATTTGTATATGTTGATCGCCGAAGTGATAATAACTTTCTAATCACATTGCAAACGTCTTGCGTGCATACCTGTTATCTCTTATCTCTAAATACTCGCTGGCGAGTAGTTCACTTGGGGATATTAAGCCGATAAGTTCACGCAATTGACGAATGTTTCAAATTGCATTTCATAAAGATTCCATAATTTGCTGTTATCAGTCGAAACTCGAAAACCAATAAAATCAAATTGCAAAATCAAATTCACAAAAGGTCCGTAAATATGTTACAATTATGGGCAAACACTGAGACTGTTCTATTGGCCAGTAGCCTAAATAACACTATTTTGTAGGTGGGTGAAATATATGTTGCAATATAATACCATGGTGCTTTAATTTGCTTTAGATTAAACCGAGGTCTCAAGTCCATATATAACAGCCTGGTCAATAAGTGTTGAGGGAATAATTTATAATTAACTGGAGAAATATATAGCAAAAATATACATTATTATAATATATAATTGCTAATTGTTACTGGCACTCGAGATTATCAAAGGTGTACCATTCAAGTGAGTCAGACCTTTGAATAAAATTTTGAGTTGCAAATTAGCAAAATCAAATCTTTGTCAAGCTACTTTATACAGCTTCGACGAAGACGATGATACCGAAGGTGATGATGATGATGATGATGATGATGATGATTATGATAAGGATAATGATAATGATAATGATAATGACGATGATGGTGATGATGATGATGACTACGGTGATAATGGTGATAGTGACGTTGATGTTGATTATGATAACGATAATGATGATGATTATAATGACGTAGACGATGACGACACTGATGGTGATGAAGGGTGATGCTTATATTTGTGTTGTTTTCTGTATAGTGAGTTAATTTAGCCATGTTATTTATCTTATTCTTGTCTCATGTTGCACATATTGTGTCTGAGTAAATAAACTATATATATATAGATACTCGGTTAACAGAGAAATAACTTTATCTGCATATTCTATCACTGAGATATATATACATCAGTCAGCCTTTAGGGTGACGAGTAACCAGTTTCAATTGTCAATAAATTATTTAAAAAGTATCTATAACTGTACAAATCCTGAAAAAAAGGGGTGGGTCCCAAATTTGTCGGAGGGAAAAAATACTGTTTTTGCGCGTTGGGGGGGGGGGGGGGTGGGGGCGTTGTCCCTATCAGGTTTCAAATCAGATTGGATGCATGTAGAAGGACATGGCTCATTGGAGCTTCCAAATTATGTCTACGTAATATGGAAGAAGATATAAGGTAGGTTGACAAATATGCGAAATATTGATATATCGACTTCATATGCTCTAAAAACACTTGCCATGGTCACAGCCGTTTTGCAGCTGTTTTCAATTTTTCCCAAAGAATTGAAACAAACGCTCTTTATTTCAACCATATTAAGGAGAGAATAACTCTGTTGTGTGCCGAGCAAATGACTTTTTGTATTATGACTTTCTCGGACATATAATGTTCGTAGAAAGGCAGTGCAACCTATAGTTCGGCCTATTTAGATACCAGAAAAAAATTATTAGCTGTATTTTCACTGTGTAGGAACTGTTACATCGGGAGTCGTTATATCGCCGGTTTGTGATGGTTCTTGGCTGATTTGTGACGGTTCCTTTTGATCGAAATTATACATTTTCACGACTTTTTAACAGTTAAAACACAATTTTGGAACCATCCAGCTGATAATTCGATTAATTTTTCATTCCCCTCACAATCGGTGGCCCAAACGAGCGTAATAACAACGAACATTCCATTGTGTGTGTCATAACAACGACGAAAACCGCGAATTTTGATATTTGTTTGGGTTCTCTCCTGATCGAGTAGGTTCTCTCCCCATTTAATCGATTTTATACGGGTAATACTATGGCCAATATTTGGCAAGATAATGGTTAAAATTGACCATGTCGTGAAATTTACAAAAGATAAACACAACAAAATATGCATTAAGTTGAAATTTGCACCATTGTCATCAATTGCTATGAATTACACTGCCTTCCTATGCTTATTCAATAACCTGTGTTACGCCTATCAAAATTCACAGGCCAAACATTGCAATGAATCAATAGCCGGTTAACTATATTCAGGGATGTGGCTAGAGGGTCTCCGTTGGGGGTGTCCACCTTGGGAAATTCCAATTGCACCCCCCTCCCCCACCTTGAATCAGAATCAGACACCAAACACAACTTTTGCATAATTACATTTGCACCCCCCCCCCTTGAATCAGAATCACAGACCAAACACAAGTTTTACATAATTCCATTTGCAACCCCCCCCCCCTTGAATCAGAATCACAGACCAAACACAAGTTTTGCATAATTCCATTTGCACCCCCTTGCACATCAGTCCTCAGGCCTAATATCCTATGTATTCATAAACTATGTTGTTCTATATGCCCGGTATAAGAAAATTCAGATACTTTAACCTGAGAATTGCATAAATCCTAACATCTAGTAGCCTACTCCAGACAAATGCACACGGCTACGGATAAGAGACCAGGACATTGTGTCCGTCCATGTTTGTTCAGCCCGGTGTGAGAAAATTTGGAAAACTATACAAGAAAATCGCAAATCCTAGCATCTAGACTGGCCTCAACTGAAGCTTCCCTAGTGTTGGAAATTTCAAACCTCATACTCCCTCTTAGGTTGAAAAATTTATCCAACTGATGACCATTTCAGTCCACAAGTTTGACCGAATGTACTAAACTATTGTTTTGTTAAACTAATAAGCAGTTTTGTATTGGTCACGGGGGAGGGACAGTGACACACCGGGCCGACCATGGTTCTAACTTCTAAGGCTCTAGACAGTGAAGCCATGCCACTCAGATTCCTGTTAAGAGATACCTGATTACAACCAATCATGCAATTAATTGTATACACTCGCCTGTAAGAGGGAATAATTGCTTTATATTAGTAAAGGCCATCTTTTGTAATATTAAATAAAATAAAAATTGGATGAAGTGAAAGCAAACATTATTTGGTCACCCGCCTTTGACTTACTGTAGCAGTCGCCCGAACATGCAAAATCACCCCCGGGGCAACTGGTCTTGGGCATGAGTAGTCACGCATCCTCAGGAATATTCCTGAATGTAAATACGGGTACCAATACTAAACTTTTAAAAGTAACTCAATCAGCCTGTTTTACAAAATCATGAGACTATTGGTCAAGTACAAGTGATGTCGACCCATTATAAAGACCCAAATACGAAGACGACCCGACGCGAAGTCGACCTGAGAGAAGTCGGCCCCGATGATTAGATAGGAATTAAATATTGTTATTATTTTAAATGAGCGCGGTAGACAATTACACTTTAAACGAACACATTAGTATTACAATGTGTGTATGTACATAAGGACGGACTTTCCTCAGTCATTGTTGTAAAATCAAACTAAGGGAACAATTTCCATTTCAATTTCAATTTCCAACCAATCTAGTGTAAGGTATAAAATTTGTAACTGTTGAAAAATTTGACCAAAGATTTGGGCACCCCTCCCTGTCCAAGCCCCATCCCTCCCCACCACGGATATCCCCCGGCCACGCCATAACATATCAATGATTCAGTTGAACGTGATTTCATAAAATATGTTCATGTCTGGGTGACGAACATGCGTAAATGTCCCTTAGGCGGGACTTTCGAGGAAGAAATATGTTGGTGCTGGCATCGAAACATTGTCCCACCTGGATATTTCAACAATGGCCCTGTATTAATTAAATGAATATAACATCTCATAATCTCCAAAGAGTAAATTTCTATTACCATTCGTATTTATATAGGCAGGCATGATTATGATATTATACCCATCGGGACGTTCAATATTTGGTTTCTGCCAAATAATGTCACTTACTATTATTATTAGGTATTTATTATATTATTTCTTAATATACTGTTGTATTATGTAAACGGCATAAGCTACAGTCATTATCTGTCTAAAATGTCAGATACACAAGACAATATTCGGCCCAAAGTGCAGAAATCGTTCGAATAAATCTTATGTATAGAACCGCCACTGCCATGGTTGGCTTGAAATAGAACCGTAACACGCACACGTGTTGATTACGAGACTACTGTTCCAAAGTATCAACCGCTATCGGGATATTTTCTCAGCTATTTTACAGATGAATAACATGTGTATACTTTACACTCAGTGTTCGTGTTCAGAATGCGTTTCATATTTTATACGCCATCGAAAACAAACCAATTGCGTTTACGTGGCTTGATTTTCAGTGATAATATGTTGATATTTACACGTTAACTCGCTAATTCCGAGTTAATTGTGATCTAGAGTTCACGTTCGATAATACGGCACTTCTGTAGCCTCTGTTCATCAGGAAAGTATTATACATTCAAGATATCTATAATTATGCGTGATTTTGTCCCCAAAATGAATATTTTTAATCATAAGGAACCGCAACAAATCAGTCCAGAACAATCACAATACCGGCGATAGAACTACTTCCGATGTAACAGTTCCTACGCAGTGTGTATTTTGGATCGCAAATGCCAAATGACTTTAAACGGCTAACTGTGATAAATTCTCAAATTATACCTTGCAATTGATCGCTTTTTTGTCGCGTTCTGGAAGTATATATAGATGAGTTGATAACTATACATTGACTATATATATATTCAAAACAGTATAGTGAGGTCTTTGCTTTTACCATATATAACCAACCCTATTGGTTCATGGTGTAGGAGAGGGAATTCTTTTATTTTTTCTAAGAGGATCTTTCTATCAGTTCAATAACCAAAGCATTTCAAGTATTGTAATTATCTATATAAATATGTCATCATCTTATATTATTTGTTTATAATGTCATAATAAAGAGGTTTAGTTCTATTGCAGCTGAGTGTAATTCGCAGCGAAATCTCTTAACTGAAATGAAATATGCAGAACGTTTTTGCGAGATTTCTGTTCTTTAATATATAGCACATTTTACTGTCCCGTTAATGTGATAAGAAATTCTAAATATAATTGATATTAATTAATACAAGCTTTTCAGGACAAATGCCCTCATTTCATATATATTGTTGCATACACCGGGATGTATATAACACTTGAGAGGTACACCTTATTTAGATGAGTCCAATACCAACAGAAGAGAGATAATTCACATACGATCGACATAATTATATATCGATAGCACAACAATAGGTTATCAAGGACGTCGATGTGTGGTCTCCAGTGTGCAGTGGTGTCCAACTTATAACATCTAACTTCACACAGATCAGACCCGAATCCTACGTCCGGGCCATTCTATATATTTGCAACCCGGGGTTCTAAATCTCCAACTGCATTTATTTCGACCTTTGTTTTAACAGTTGTAAATTGGCAACATGACACTCTTATGCCTATATGTTGGATATTTTCCATCTGATAAGCATTTAATAAAAAAAATACCAAAAAGTGGGAAATTGTTCGACAAATTTCACACGACAGCTGGTTCGAAGATCAAACTATCGGAACAATTATTCAACCAATTTTGGTCTGAAATTTCCAACGGCTGAAAATCTTGACCAAACTTAGGTGGGGTTACCCCCCCCCCCCCCTTCCGTGTCGTCACGCGACCCTAACTGCTGATACATATTATGAATACTCACATTTGGTTGATGATAGATACCAGCACAGAAGTGACGATATGGAGAGATGCGTTGACAATTTATTTTCTATCTATTTATACCTATAGATTATTTTATCTTTTTGAACATCGCTGATACATCGTGATTTGAGTTTTTTAGCGCCACGTGATTATAGTATGAGTCCACACACGCCGATACGGATCATGTGGTTGTATTTGTTTCCTTCAATTGTTCATAAATTCGGTAAGATAAATATTTGATTATCTCGTCACATGCATGCTTAACGATATCGTCTAATCTGATATGCAGGAACATTGGATCGTATAGGTAAAGCAGTACTCTGAAACATGAGACCAGTGTGTGATCACAACAGATTCACTTAAAATAACCAAATACTTGCAATCAAATCCACAAAAGCGTCCATCAGTATTACGCCGAAAACGAGTGAAAATAACCACACTTGAGAACGCTCTTTATTATCTACATATTTTGGGAAAAGAAGCATGGACGCTCTTTATCACTGACGATGAATCGGTATTTGTATTGTTGCTAGTTGGACAGCTTGTCAAGCTAAAGAAAATAGAAAAAATACTAGCAATCGCCATGCATATTTTATATGGCACAGCCATCACGAAAATCAACAAAAGCCTCCATCAGTTACGTTGAAATCATATCATAGATGATGTATAAATCATTGCATATTTTGCTACTCTGACAAAATGAAAATAGAAAAATACTTGTGATCACCATCAAGCATGATCATCATGCACAACGGTACATGTTCTTGACAGCACCTGATATAATACAATCTCCATACCCTGACACAACATACAGAACCCAGTATGGGGCACCACTCTGTCGGATTTATGAATATTATATCCCAAACAACCTCACTATTTTCACTGAATGTTGCTGTAGATCTGCGATCATACCAGAATAATTATGTTGCTAATTGACAGATGAGAAAGATAGTATGTCATATATAGTCGGATTCCTTATGTCATTTTGCATTTTTGGTTTGTTAAAAGCGATCTGAAAACGGATTCTGTATGCCTAGTAGGTGTGTTTTCAGGATTGACTTGTTTCCATTCTTGAATTTTGGCGGGTCGGCCTAAATCGGGGTCAACATAATTTAGAGAGCGTTTCGTTTTTTACAGAAAACGATAGATGGTTCCATCTGGCGTATGATGATCGGTGCGATTTTAAACTTCTCCAAATTACTAGATATGACCGTTACAGGTATTTTTGAAAATTTTGATGTGATCGGTTTATTCTTGTTGGCTACAGTTGTCATCAAAATTTAACACTGAGCCCTATGGAGATTCCTGTACTTTGGATAAATGGCGCCATTTTGCGTATGATGATATGCGCGTACTGTTGTTCCTAAAAATACTAACGATGAAACACAAACGTAGTTTAAAAAAAAATGGATGTGATCAGATGATTCTTGCTGGCTACAGTTGCGATCAAAATTTAACACTTAACCCTACGGAGAATTTCGTGTTATGCTCAAACGTTGATTGTAATATCACTTATTGGCAATCGTGCGCAACTATATATGTAGAATAACACTCGTGTTTGACCCACTGTAACTATCCGTGATTTAATAGACGCAATATATGATATAGTTATGCCTCAAGATACAGTAATTGGCAAAAGTAAGTGTCGAATGGTTTTGTAATTTCGATAATATGCAGCCTGTTGCATCAAACGAAAATATTCACAACAAGACTGTTCACGATGTGATGACATATTATATTATTGTTTTATTTGATACTTGTCTGTCTGTTGTCCACTGACTAGTTTTTAAATCCACATCGTTGCTCATAACGGGATGTGGTGTCACAAATACACAGGTATAGATGGTAGTTGTTCGTTGGTCATTAACTTTGCTTTCACACTTCCCACGCCAGTTACATTTGGCCAACTTCAGTACAGCGACTGAAACCCAACATTCACCATCAATATTCTGCCACAATTAATCTCCACGCTTCGTGCATAGCTGTGAAAACCAAGTAAATTCGAATTTCCACTAAAGTAGAGCTTAATGAGTAAACTAGTGATCAACCATAGTTGCATTTTCCTGCAAATTTTGAGTAGATGCTTAGTGACCGGTGGCAAAGTCTCCCGACCTTATAATGATCAGTGGCATATGCAGAACATGGCTGCATACTTTTAGACATACATGTGCCCAACTTTGAACAAAACCAGCACCATGTAATTAGCCACTGACTAAATTAAGGCCATACCAACGAATGATTAGTACACCATTGTGGTATTTGATTAGCAACCGCTGCCAACCTTAAATAAGACATCTGGTTCACTTTGACGGCCAGGCATATCTCAAATTTCACATTTGGGTATTAACTGCATCGGAAACGCAAACGTTGAATTGCGACCCTATAAGCTATAATTGCAATTTCCAGTGAATTCCCGGTAGTTGCCAAGACTAAGTTTCTTGATCTTATAATGATCAATGGCCCATGGGGCACAAACATGTAAAGTTTGATATCTATGTCACAATTTGAACATATATAACCAATACCATCCGTCTATAGACACTATCTAATTTACGGGAAAATACCACGGCCCAGAGTGTTGATCGGTTCAAAGCCAAGTATAGTATTGGGGGGAATGATCCATTAAGCCTAAGTCGATGGTTTGTTCACAATAGATGGAGTCATGATACATTACAAGAAAACTAAGATGCATGCATCAGGTCGGCCGTGAACTATCTACCATAGAATTGTTGTAGCTATCGATAATACATTTTGAAACACCTGTCTGTATGTATGTATGTATGTATGTGTGTATGCGTGAATGCATGTGTGTATGTGTTATAGACTCTAACACTGCTCGAATTTGGTATTTAACGTGTCAACTTGACCTCGCTCATATGCATGTTTCTGGACCTTGACCGATCCGACTAAAAATTTGTGTGTAGGACTACTTCGATCCCGGGAGCAATATGGACGGGTCCAATTTCACGTGGGACCATGTTCTCGAGCGTGCTGATATAGGCATGTTTCTGGACCAATTGAACAATAGTTTGGCCAGACGCTGTATATACTGGGTACTGTCCAGATGGAGGCGATCACAAAAAAAATCCCTAACTAGCCCGAACGAAGTCGAGTACATCAGCTAGTTTAATATATATTTTGGACATTTGTCTGTCTGTTTGTCTGTTAGCTATGGCCGGGAAAACTGCCGGACAGATTTGACGAAATTTGATACCTAGGGGAAATTATTTCCAGGGAGTATTTTGGACGGGTCAAATCTTGATCCCGACCTGACTTTGACATTCAAAAAGATCAATTCAAGGTCAAATCTGGTAAAACGGAAGTATTTCAACGAAATTTGATACCTACTGTTACTTTTGTCCCAGGAGTGTTTCGGGTGGGTCAAATCATGACCCTGACCTGATCTTGACATTCAAAATTGTCAATTCAAGGTCAAATCGGGTATAAAGCCGGGCGGATTTCGACGGGTACTTTTGTCGTGAATTTTGTCCGGGGAGTGTTTTGGACGGGTCAAATCGTGACCCCGACATGACCTTCACCTTTAAAATAGTCAATTCAAGGTTAAATCGCGCATTTCTCCGAAAATCAGAGGGGAACATCCCGGACGAAGTGGGGTCCACGAGCTACTATTATATATTTCTAGATTTAGTTACAAACTAAATACCTGTATATTGTACAAAGAAATGTTTGACAAATATATCTGTATCAATATTACCATACGGGTCATTAAAATAGATACGACGAAACAAATTTTGAAGGGTGCATGTATCAGGTAAATTTTTATATTTCAAATGATGACAGGAATGCAGAAAGTTGAAGTACCTACGTAATACTGGCTATCCGCATGAAGAGATATACATGTATATAAAAACCAGATGAGGGATATGTCTGAACAGTTGCTAAACAATTCAGTCATGCAAAAGAGGATCAAAGAGTAAGATACCAAATTGCTGCCTGTGGTAATGTTTTTTTAACGAAATTCGGGAAAATTAGATTACTCTCACCCTGGTTATCCAGAAGATAATTGTGGAATCTGATGACGATCGGACAAGGGTGTCGTCTGTAGGATCAACCAAATTATTTAGCCATAAAAATAGTAAAATTGAAGATCACCGCTGGCAGTGATGTCTTCACAAGGACAGTTTGAGAACAAAATATGGCTCACATCTAGCGGTGACCCAAAATATCCACATAAGAAAAAGTTCTCCAATAAAAGCTGGCTGCAGGGTGCGCCAATTGATTCAAATTCGAAATTTAGCAGGGTGTACTGCTTGTGGCCATGTTTTCCCCGCAAATTTGATAGACTGATGGACAAAACCACTGAATCCGTTGAATCAATATACATGTATACATGGATTAATTTATATGCATTGTTATACACAGTACTGGTATATAAAGGTACTGAAAATAACTATATTACTAGTATACACAAAATAAACCATATATCATGGCTATGGGTTCTAATATCCGAACATGACAGCTGAGAACTTGGTGTGAATTAAAGAGTGGTGGTTTCTCAAGCATATCTAACCCTCCACGTTAGAAACATGCCGTCAAATGTCATAAGTATAATCTAGCTTGAGGACAGAAGTGATCCATAAAACCCCCCTTAATTCAACCAGGTCCTCGCGCGATGTATGATCGATCACATGATGATCTAGGGGGATTAGAATTGATGTATAAAAACAGCACTGCATGTAAATATAAAATAAAATAGTGCTACATCTTATTACAGATTATTGCCATATATAATCAGTGATTATACAGACAGTCTGACAAAATAAAGTTTCAGTGACACTCTATCCGAAGAGGGGAATAATTTCATCTGTTACAGTCAATGGAGCAATTATGAATCTGGAAAGGTGAAATTTCTAAGTAATACTAGATATCGACATGACGCGATAAAATATAACGTAAATGCAATATGGCCGCTGGCGACCATTTTTTCCTATGAAATTAAAAATATATTTGATAGCTCTCATCTGATAGATCAATATCAAGATAAATATGAAGTTTGGTGATGATCGGATGAGTGAAGTGGACTGTGGTCTGTGCTAAACGGTTTAGTAATGCTTAAAAAGATTCTTACCTTAATATTTTTATGTTCACTTTATAAACTTCACTGAGTCATCTTTGTCATGTATTGAGTTTGATATCTTTTGTTAACAGTTTATAAATCATGTATGTCTCATGTTTGTTATTTTAATTTATGTGTTTATTATCATTAAATAAAGTTGCATTCCTTAAAAAGATTCTTACCTCATTGTTTTTATGTTCACTTTATAAACTCCACTGAGTCATCTTTGTCATGTATTGAATTTGATATCTTTTGTTAACAGTTTATAAATTATGTATGTCTCGTGTTCGTTATTATATTATATACACTTTATAGTGTGTTTTCAGAACGAAAAAAAATTGAATAAAATCAACAAATTTGTAAATTTAAAAACAATTCAAACGTTGTTGTATTCCATGTCCCAGCCCGGACATATACACCAAATTTCAATAATATTCATTGAGAAACAACGGACCAAACGCTATATAACACCCGTATACATCTTTTATTCCGAATCGGACTCGGGTACATGTTATAGTAGGTACCGAATTGACACACGCCGACTGGGCGAGTTGGCCATGGGGCGATTAGGCCGATCCCGGCACATTCTATAATTTACCGTATGTATCCGTTTACGCGTAGTTTACTTTAGAAAGTTCCGCAATTAATACCGTAAATAGAGCGACCTTATTCGACAGAAAATGCCTCTGTTATTGATTATCAAGTTGCTGTACATTAAAAACGACAAATTCACATGCTCGTTCAAGCGCAGTAGGCTATTTTCCCCATGTTAAAGGACATCCACAAATACTAAATAACGCTAACCTACTGCCGAATGTTTGACACGACAACTGTTAACATATTTGGGCTGAATTCATCTGACGCGGTATTATTCCTCAAAATAAACAACAAAACCATCGTTACTTGGAAATGTAGTTTGGGCTAACATTTACATAAATCCTCCAGATCAATTATCCGACACACACGTCAGATGAAAAAGTCACATGAAGTAACCGGCCAAATTGGCCGAAATGAAGGATGATATGGATGGGTCCCCTCAACTATGTTCTTCGACACAGCATTGTCCCCGCACCGTGTCACTTGCATCTTACTGTGTTGTACTATATGTATAAGACCAAGCACATAATGCACATATATATCTTCTTATAAATAAAGTATCTCTTAGAAAGTGTCCAGAGATGTCTTGCCTATTTATACTGACAATTTATTTTTATTCTTGTGGCAAAGGATTTGAGGGAGTGATTTGTTATGTTGACTAAGATGTTAATTTAGTATTTGAAACGTGTATCCCGGGGGATGTATCGAGTGGACGGAGAAAGTGTTTTCTTTATCATCAGATGAACATCATTTATACTCCCAATTTGGATAAACCCGACCAGGAATTATAGAACAACCATCTATATATGCCCAGAAATATTTAGCAATACATATGGACATGATAACATTGTTTAAATTTGTTAAACAATACCACCCTATCCACATGTATGGCTAAACATATCATTGGCATATATGAGTTGTTGTAGTTGTTACATTGATGCTGGTCGGGTTTCTCCAAATTTAATACTAAAACAGAATGATGATCAATGATCCATAAGCTATGGTGGCTGGTTTAGGACATGGGGAATTTGGTGGCTACGAAATACTAAATCGTGGGCAAGAAATAACTAATTCGTGGCCACGAAATACTAATTCGTGGCCACGAAATAACTGATTTGAACTTATTTGCATATATCCAGATACCTTTACGGCGACTGGTTCACTTGATGATGTTTTAGAAACAATGCGTATGATCGCAGAGAAGCTACTATAAACCCTTTATGGCGTGGGACCCGAGCTCTATGGTGATATGAACGTCCGATATAAACTAGCCCAGAGAGAACGGGGAAACACGGGTCAGGTGGCTCCAAGACAAAATGAATATTCATTAGTTTTTACCACAAGGGATCGAATGGGAATGACATTTCTCTCGGCATATTGGTCGATTTAAGTCAAATAAGGGGTTTTGTAGGGTGGGCCCAAAACAAATATTCACCCCTTTCAACCATACCCGATCCAAAATGGTCGCCGGTCATGCAGAAGGGGTCAAATATGTTACACATTTCTCGGCCACTTGACCAATATAGATCAAATAAAGGGTGCTGTACGGTAGCTCACACATTCAGCCCACTCGAGCGAAAATGATAACTGATCAGAGGGCCGGTCCATATATGGTACCATGCAATCTCCCCCCATTTTAGGTCGAATACAGTGGGTTGTAGGGTGACCCCTGAGACAAACTAAATATTCACCACTATCACCATCCCCGATCCAAAATGACCGCCCAGCTGGGTTTCAAATAGGGTACCTATACAATTTCTCGGCCCCTTAAAGGTACTCAATCCGATAAAACTCATCTCAATTACTATTTCAATGGCTTTGGGGGTCAAAAATATTTGATTCGAGTCGAGGAAGTCACCCATCAAAGCTCAGATTTGTTAGATATCGATTTTAGAAATCTATTATTTTTCATTATCGGGAATACTTTCTGGCCCAGAACTCAGTCAAAATTGCGTTATTATTACCTCTTGATTTTAGAGTTATCCATCCTTGTCTGTTTGAATTGTGTTTTGGTGTACACATCTCGCGCAGGTTACGAAACTGACGGCAATTATTAGTACTCATCTCGAGAAACTAACAAATTTCAAAAATCAATATCTAATAACTCCGAGCTTTGTTTGATGGGTTCCTCGACTCGAATCAAATATTTTTTACCCCCAAAGCCAAAGAAATAGTAATATAAGACCCTCTGATCGGATTGTTGTTGTTGGAATCTGTTGAGATGGGGACCCTCTGTTCGGATTGAGTACCTTTAACCGTTTGATGTGGTATAATTGGTGCTGTATGGTGGCCCCAAGATATACTGAACGTCGTGGGTGCCATATGTGACCCACCACCCCTCCCCAGGACGGCGGCAACTTTGGATCGGGTTGGTGAAAGGGGTGATTACTTAATTTGTTTTACGGGCCACCCTACAACACCCTTTATCTCAAATCACCGTTGCTCATGCCAAGATGGTGGACAACTACAACCAGATCATCTCTATCCGCTTCCATTACAACAATGGGACTGACGATCGTATATCACAATTAGTTATTTCATGGCCACGAATTAGTTATTTCGTGGCCACGAATTAGTTATTTCGTGGTCACGAATTAGTTATTTCGTGGTCACGAATTAGTTATTTCGTGGCCACGAATTAGTATTTCGTGGTCACGAAATAAAAAATATATATTCCCATGTCCTAAACCAGCCACCGTAAGAAGCACCATAGCTTGGCATGAAAATATAAAAACAATCTACATAACCGAACAATTTTAACAAACACTGACTGACACTTACGTAAATATGACCCGCAGATTTGTTAGCACACAACTCCGTATTATATATGCGGTACTTCGTCCTGGCAGTAAACATTAATTTTGTCAATTGATGAAAAAGCACAATCAATTTTACAACGACATCCTGAAACTTTAGTCTTCATAAACATTACATTTGTAGAATAGTGGACATTGTCACTGAAACACGTGACTGTGATGTATATGATTGATGTGAACCACATTTTTATCAACTAATGTATCTGGTGGCTTGACTATATTGCAAGTTAATTTTGTAAAATCACATGTAGTTTCGATAGATACACATGAGAGCCATGTATATATGATAGCCATTAAGCTCCACCACTGTGAACATTTGAGTAAATTGTCAAACTCTCTATAGGGTTCAACGTTAGTTTTGTTCGCAACTGTAGTACTGTACCCGCGGAAACTTATCTGACGACATCATTCTCAAAAAATACATTTCAGAGTCATACTTGACATGTATGCATAATTTCAACTCGTACAATTCATGAAAAGGCTAATTGTGTTAGTTAATATCTGTATAATCAGGAAACGCTCTTTAAAGTTTTAAAACCGTCCAAACAATTTGTTTCCACTAAAATGTCAGACTGGAAACAAGTAGACTTAAAGTAGATCGCCATATTTGGTACTTTTGTTAATTTAAACTCGCACAGTCCACCAGAAGGTTAGTTATGAGGATTAATATTTGTATAATAAGAAAACGCTCTTTAAATTCTTAAAACAGTCCAAAAACATTTTTTTCAAATAAAATTTTAACTGGACACAGGTAAACTCTGAAAGTAGACACGCTATAATAAACCGTTCGCATGTCGTCTTTGACAATCCGAAATAGCGCGACCGTTGTTTTCGACCAAATGAATCTGACTTGTGAAATCAGCGAGGGTGGGGTAGGGTTAGCTTTTCTTCGATATCTTTACCAAAAATCGATGTAACGAAGTTTTGTTTGTGGCATATGATCAAGATATCCTTGTAGATTGTTCATATTCGTCTATATGTGATGTAGCTGATTTTAAGAATATACAATATCTTAATATTTGGGAAAGAAAATTGAAAATGCAGTCATAAATGCAATTCATCTGATGATTGTATGATAAAATTCCACATCAAGATATGTAATTAAGTAATTTGTGGCAAGATCTCTCCATGTTTTTCGATGTCTAAGAACAAAGAAAGCCACTTACCGAACTTGCTATTCGTAATAGCATGTTTTTTATTACCAGGTGGACCGGAAACAAAATGGAGGGGTACACAAACAAAAGCCTCTCACAAACCTGTTTCCACTAAAATATCAAGCTGGAAACAGGTAGATTCTGAAAATAGACACACTGGTGGTATAGAAAATGTTCTCATATCGCTTTTAACATTCCGAAAACGCGCGACCCTTTTTTTTCGACATAAGGAATCCGACTATATAGTGATATATGGACTAACACAAGTGTAAACTCAGGACAGAACACCTCTTGCTCTAATGGCGCGAGGAATCATTGTATTAGGGATAGCTGTCTTCATTTTATTGGTTTCATGCATATAAGCCTTTCTTTACTAAATACTCATTGACTAGTAGCTCTCTTAGGAAATGTTCAGCTATATAGTAAGTCCGAATCTATAAGTCCGAATCTATAAGTCCGAATCTATCTGCTTTGACCGATCTCCAAAGAAATAAGTCTGAATAAAGATTTTCTCTTCATAATATATACGCATACAATGTGTTTTATGACTGATTATTAGTCCACGTCCAGTCATTCTTTCTCGACTTAAGAAAACTGCTTCACGATGTGGAAATTTTTGGAGACAACTCTTTTCGACATTTTTGCACCCAAAATAACGTTTAGTCAAAATTAATTGTTCGGTTATCCAAAGTTGGTTAAATTCCAGAAGTTGGGTCAATTGTTGGGTTAGATTTGCAAGCGTATAATTGGCCGTGTCATAGGGTGTAATGGAGTAAATGTGATTACAAACGTACTCGGTAGTTTGCGTATTTGTTTTGTATGTTCTCTGTAATAACGACCAGCTAGCACTGTATATAAGTCGGTGCCGCATAACGCTGTGATTTCGCTACGATCAGGCATGCGTTCAGAATCTAGTGTCGCTATAATACATAGGCTTCGTTGTCGATAATATACGATGTCGCTAATCCTTAATTCACTCTTTTGAATCATAGCTTGTCCCGGTGAAATCTTTTCTTTTGCGTTTAGTTAGGTTTTGCACTTGGGATGAAAGAAAAGGTGTAGAGTTCCTTTACACCTTCAATAATATATTCGCTGAGAGGGGGGACAAAATTTACGACTTACTTGGCACACAAGCATGTGATGTATACGACGTGGAGCAAGCTTGTGATGAAATCAGAAATGTATTTATTGATTCCGCGGAAACGGTTTATGGGCGCTATCGGCAAAATAATCGTGTTCAGAAAAAAACAATTAACAAGCAATGGTTTGATGAAGATTGCAGAAATCAACAGAAGCGTTTTAGAAAAGCACGAGTAAAGTATACCCGGAACAAAACTGGTAAAAATAAATGTGTGTTTAAAGAGGCGGGTAAGGCATATATAAAAATAATAAACCAAAAAATCTACAAAAATAATGAAGATTGCATTCGCGAATTACGGTCAAGCACGATGGCTAAAGACTTTTGGAGAATACTGCGGCAGCATACTACTGGAAATTATAGGGACGATAGCGGATCACAGATACCGATAGAAGAGTTTCTAGAACATTTCAAATCTATTAACGAAACTGCAGATGATATGACTGATAACATAGATACATTATTGGATGAAATTTATGACGAATGTACCGATGAGCGACTAAATGACCCAATCGGAGAAACCGAAATTCTTAAAGTTATCGAATCACTAAAAAATGGCAAGGCAGCGGGGCCCGATGAAATCACTAACGAATATATCAAGCAAACACAGTATATAATGGTGCCAGTTTATAAACAGCTTTTTAATGCAATACTAGACTCTGGGAAATATCCAGATAGTTGGGGTTCAGGGTTTATACAGCCGATATATAAAAAGAAAGGCGACAGGAGAAATACTGATTCCTATCGCGGGATCACTCTATTGAGCTGTATGAGTAAAGTATTCTCAGGTGTATTAAACAGCAGACTGAATTCATATTCCGATAAATTACATCTAATAAATGACAACCAGGCGGGGTTCAGAGCAAATCATTCAACGACTGATAATATGTTCATACTCTATTCGTTGATTGAGATTTATTTGTTGAGAAATAAGAGGTTATTTTGTTCCTTTATCGATTTAAGAAAAGCTTTTGATACGGTTTGGAGAAAAGGGTTGATGTATAAACTTTTGAAAAGTAAAATTGGAGGAAAAACGTTCAAGATTATCAGAAGTATGTATGATGGCATTAAATCGTGTGTTAAAAATGGGGACTCAAAATCAGATGTATTTGCATGCAACATAGGTGTGAAGCAGGGAGCGAGCCTATCCCCCTTCCTATTCTCAATATTTTTAAACGATCTGGAAGACTTTCTATCGGACTGTGGTATACAAGGCCTTGATGATATTGGAGATTAGTTTTTTGACCAGTTCGGCGAATATCTTAAACTGCTGTGCATCCTTTATGCGGATGACACCGTTCTGATGGCCGAGAGCCCAGATGGTTTGCAAAGGGCATTGAATTCATTCGCGGATTACACTGAGTCATGGAGATTAACAGTTAATGTTGAGAAAACTAAAATAATGATCTTTTGTAACAAAAAGTCACAAACCGAGTACAAATTCACGATGAATGGGACCAGTGTTGAAACGGTTGATATTTTGTGTTACCTAGGAGTACAATTTTTCCGAAATGGTCGATTCTGTAAGGCGGTGCAAAGAATCAGTCAAGTTGGAACGAATGCCATGTACGCACTCCTCCATAGAATCGGGAAGCTCAACATGCCCTGTGATCTGTCGCTTAGACTGTTTGATACAATGGTTGGTCCAATATTGATGTAGGGTAGTGAAGTCTGGGGGTTCGAAAATACTGACAGCTTAGAAATAGTCCATCGAAAATTATCAAATATTTATTACGAATGAAAACATCTACACCAAATTTTATGGTTTACGGAGAAACGGGAAGATACCCAATTTCAGTAAATATAAAGGCAAGAATGCTTACATTCTGGTCAAAATTAGTTGAAGGTCGTTGTTCCAAATTAGCGCATAAACTTTATATTGTTATAAAAGGCATAGATGGCAGTGCATATCTCCGGGGGAAGTCGATACGCTGGATCAGTTGCATAAAATATAGCTTAGCATCAGTCGGTTGGGAGCAAATTTGGATGTCACAAAAACCACTTAGTCATTTAGAAATAGGAATCTATCGCAAAATACGTAATAAATTATTTGAGACTCAATGCATGGCGCAACGATATCGAAAGTTCATCGCGGGGGACATTTTACGGTAGTTTTAAACATGAGTTAAGTTTGGAAATATACCTCAAGATTATTCCCCAAGACATGGCATTTTCTGTTATAAAGTTAAGAACAGCTAACCATAGACTCCCAATTGAGACCTCTCGGTGGGAGAAGAACAAAAAGAAAGAAAAGACAACACATAAGGAATCCCAAATATGTCGACTATGTTTTAAAGATATCGGGGACGAATATCATTTCACTTTAACGTGCGAGGTACTGACTGACCGACATCCGCTGTAAATACTTACCAGAACTATACCACGAGCAACCGAGTAATAGCAAACTGATAGACTTGCTTCAATGTGAAGACAGAAGCACTTTGAAACAGCTTGCTATATTCACAAAATTAGGATTGACTAAACTAAACGACAAGCCTAGCTGATGACAAAGACAGCGACTATATATGACGAATATGATGATGACGATGTTGGCGATTACGATGATATAGTTGTGACAATGATATGCAACCGCGATAACGATGATGGCAACGGGACGATGATAGCGACGAGACGATGACAACTGTGACTATGAGAAGGATGATTATGATGTTGTTCACGTTGTTGATGATGACGATGATGACGATAATGATAACGACGATGACGATGACGACGGCGAGGACGATGATGATGATGATGATGACTATTATTATGATGATGGCAGACAATAAATATATACATGCTGATGTTGAAACACTCGCGACGATGATGGCGCGTAGGATGATGATGGTGGTAGTGGTGATGATGATGATGATGATGATGGCGACGACGTCGGCGACGACGATGATGATGATGATGATGGCAATGAGGATGATGATTACAACGAAGGCGACGACGACAAAGATGATGATGGTGATGATGATGATGATGGTGATGATGATGATGATGATGAAGATGATGATGATGATGGTGAGGATGTTGTTGCTGAAGATGATGGTGATGATGATGATGATGATGATGATGATGATGATGACGTAGAACACGACGAATGACACTTACGGACCTCGAACGCCAAACGCAACGGCCATACTAACATTGTGTACATAGCTCTGTATATACGTTTTTCACTCTGTATCTCATACAATTTATATGATTGAGTGAAATAAAGCAATTCAAATTCACTCTCAGGTTGGCAGTCGTTGGCTCTTCACCACCACGTATTTGTATAGGTGGACAACACTTATGGCCTTGTAATGTCTTGTTTACACTAGACTACAAACACTTACATGCCTCGTATGGCAAGCCAAACCGCTATTTAATATTAATTTTACTTAAGTAAAATAAAATGACACTTTATTTCACTTAAGTGAATTAAAGTGTCATTTTATTTTTACTTAAGTAAAATTAATATTAAATAGCGGTCTGGCTTGCCATATCCTCGTTTGTGCCAGCATGAATTCCACGAAAACAATGCCATATACACCAAAAATTTAACTTCGATCTGGTAACACGCCAACACTACTTTATTTTCAAGTGGATCTCGATTTTTTTTATATATGGTAATGACATGTTGGTATAAATCATTAGTATTTTTTATATAAACTGCCGAATATTTAAAAATTACAGTGATTTTGTTTTGAAAATTGTTCATTGGAAAGCCAGTTGTTTGTGTACTTTCTGTGGTTGAATAAATTCTGTTGTAATTCATTTGAGGAGTTTGGCGTAGATTAGACATTATTTGGGGAAGATGAAAATTCTTACGATACATATGGTACATTTATCTGAGCCACATAAAACACAAGTAACTTATATGTTGCTACTCAAAGGGGTATATTCACACACTAAGTGTTATTATCACTAAATCCAGCGTTCTGATTGGTCGGCGCCCACGTGGCTAGTTGCAGTTATTTCTCGGTGAATGCGCAACAGCGTATAACTGCAAGCGCATAACAACATCGATACGTCATTTGGGTTTGGAAAGACGAACGCGTAATGTTTTGGGCGCATTTAGATTCGCGCAGGATTGACTTAATAAATCATCGGGTTTCAATTGTTCCTGTTAACTTTTGCCAAGGGTGCTATGGGATATTTTGGGCTTGTTTTGTCACGATACACTTTTAGATTTAAATACATTTACAAAAGTGGCTTTTTCGCTAAATGTATATAAATATAAGGATTAAGTGTCATATGGACTGTTTTTATGGAGATGTAACCGTGAGGTAAGTGGTCATAACTTGTATGTAAAACCCTTCACAAGTTATGACCACTTACCTCACGGTTACATCTCCATAAAAACAGTCCACATGACAGTTAATCCTTATATAAATCAATTCATGGCCCTGTGATTTCGTCACGAACATTGTCAGTTGTTTCCTTGATTCATACATTTGCGATCTCAGAGAAACCAGGAAATAAACACTTTATACTAAAAAGTGGCACAACTATGAAACTATGTGCAATTTTCGGACAGTCTAGACTAATCAGTCTTGAAATATGAGCGTGACGAAATCACCAAAAAAAATCTGTGATGTGACGGAATCACAAAAGGGAAGTATGCCATATTATTACCTGTACATTTATTCAATTTAATTTAGTGAAAATGTTATACATTGTTCAATGGGTGTACATACAAACGATAAGTTAGCGTGGTTGTTACTGGAAAATATGTTCTAGTTCAAATCAGAACAATGTTAGTTTATCTGCGTTGCGTGCCGGAATCACAGGTAAAATAGCATGAGGACAATTATTGAAGTCACGCGTACCTTCCTGATACACTCACGTGGAGAAATATCTCTGTACGAACGTCAATACAGTAGTCAGATTTAGATCAGAATACGTCGATCACTATTTCGTATACCCCGGATTTCAAGAACAAAACAGAAAATGAGACAATTTTTCAAAATGACAAGTAACCAAGCTCCGTACGTCTTATCTATCAAACATGATTCCTCCCGATTCCACTTCATCTGGTTACAATTTCACACGGCACAATCGTTTCGACGATTCTACGACCAATTCCACGATTCTGCGGCTTGACAACCACGGTGCTACGGCGGTTTAACGATTCTGCGACCAGGCTGATGCGATAAACACGAAAAAAAACATTGAGAAATGAATAATTCCAGAAATACGGACAGGAATGTACCATATATTATATTTCTATTAGGTACGGCGATCTTCGATTCGATCATCTGTAAAGAGTTCAGCACTAGACAGTTAGCACAACAATACATAATCTTTGACTTAAATAGACCGGTTGTTTTGGTTTTACACACATCACTGTGTGAAATTCGTCTTTAGAGTTGAGAAAATATATATAACGTCCTATAAAATTGAGTGGAAACCAAATAATAACATAGCCATACGTCTTTGGATGATTTTTCACAACTAATGTTCACCTCAGTTCTGTGATTGATGGCGCTGTGTCCATATTTGCGGGGGTACCATCGCACTCAATTGACAACGCCGAGTAGTCAACTATGACAACGACGATTGTGCGACCAGCAATTGAAATTTCATTAACTTGTGCTCACGAGAAGTCGCTTTCTAGTGAATGTCATGCTCGCTATTTATAATAGACATGAATACGCATATGAGTCACATCAAGGCTACGAGATTAAGACTCTTTTATTTGGAGCCAGCTGAGGAAAATAAAGTAATGTCGAATCGTATACATTGCTATACTGTACAGGTTTAATTTCCATATCTGTGTACCAGTCCACACATTACATGATTTAAATTGCCTTTCCGCCTATCCAACTTTCCTTCCGTCTGTCTGTACGCCTAACTATATATAGCAGCCGACTCACAATGCCTCGGTATTTTCTTATCGTCAACATGTCTTATTCTCAGTTGCGCTGTGGTATCGATGTTGGGGAAGGTCGCCTTAGAAATTAACTCCACATTTAAAATAATTTTGTTTCGAGTATACTTCCATATTTTGACACCCAGGTATCGGAAATGATAACATATACATATCTATATATATATTTTGAGACTTCCGTATATATAAATATATGTGTGTGTGTGTATGTGGGTACTTCATGGAATCCAAAACGCGTGTACAGATTGAGCTCAAATTTCGTGTGTAAGTGTAAAATCACACCGACACGGCCGTGATCGCGTTTTGGAGAAGCTCAGAGCACCGTTTCTCCAATCCCAAATCACCGCAATCGGCACTTCGGGGTTAATTGATATTCGCTCGCGATCCAACAGGAGTAACTCTACATTTTTTATATATCTGTATATGTATATTTTTATATCCATATTCACTTCAAACTGCTAAACCCGTTAAGCCAAAACTTGCTAATACCTCGCAAAATATAGAATTTACATTTTCTCATATATACATTTCTTGTTACGGCTGAAAATCTTAGTCTATTTTCAATACATTCATATAAACAAGCTCTAAACTTACACCCCTCGATTCGTGCTAACTGACGCAGCTATATGGCTGCTAAAATTTAGTAAATTTACGAGGCAGTGCGATACGTCCCTGAATCTGACGGGACTTCCACTGCCTTCTCCTTTGACCATCTCGTAAAGGTTGGGTGTCACTCCCAAGCCGTGAAAACCAACAACAACGACATTGTTGGCGAGAAAATAATTAGTTCAAATTACTAATGCTAATTTTCTCTTTACGGCAATGTGAGAATCTTCGGGCAAGAATTTTCGGGTGGCCACCAAGCCCTGAATGCCAACAACAACGACATCGTTGGCATACCCTCTTGATTAAAAAGACAGAATTAACTCATTAAAAAATGCGTGTTGCCCCAAGCCGTGAATGACTATAAAGAGCGTCGTTTTCGCTATCTACTTATCTGTATGACGGGAGTCTGTAGCCTGTCGCTCGAAATATTATGCAGAGACATTTCACGACGGGAAGCGTTTGTTTTCAATTCAATGCAATGTTATCGCTCGAACGTTGTCTGTCGTTCCTAGGAAGGGGGGATTTCTACGGGTAAATTTCGTTTCGCTATCTACTTATCTGTATGACGGGAGTCTGTAGCCTGTCGCTCGAAATATTATGCAGAGACATTTCACGACGGGAAGCGTTTGTTTTCAATTCAATGCAATGTTATCGCTCGAGCGTTGTCTGTCGTTCCTAGGAAGGTGGGATTTCTACGGGTAAATTTTTCCGCCAGAAAAAAAAAATTTAATTAAAAAAATTTAAAAATACAAAAACAATTTAGAAAAAAAATATATTAAATTTAAAAAACATTAAATTCATATTAAAAAATAAAAAACAAAAATAACTAAAAATATAATTAAACAAATGCAGCACAAGTGTCTCGGAACCTGTTGCAATTGCTTTTTCGAACAAAGCAATGGGACGAATGCCGCCAGTGGCGGGCTAACCTGCTAGTCTCATATATATTTTGAAGACCTCTGTCTGTCTGTCTGTCTGTCTGTCTGTTTGTCATTAATACAAATCTACGATTCTCGACCGATCGGGACGAAACTTGGTAAGTGTATGTAGTTTGACCAGGCGGTGGTCGTTGTCGTATTGGCGAGCCCGTGCGACGCCCGTGCAGCGCATGCGCAGACGAGATCCCTGAAACGGGTGGAGCTATCGACTTGAAATTTGCTATGTGAATGTATCATGCCCCGGATACGAATTTTATCGGGTCGCCGAGCCCGTGCGACGCCAGCTTCGCGCATGCGCAGACAAGATCTCGGAAACGGGTAGAGCTATCGACTTGAAATGCGACGCCCGTGCAGCGCATGCGCAGACGAGATCTCGGAAACGGGTGGAGCTATCGACTTGAAATTTGGTATGTGAATGTATCTTGCCCCGAATACGAATTTTATCGGGTCGCCGAGCCCGTGCGACGCCAGCTTCGCGCATGCGCAGACGAGATCTCGGAAACGGGTGGAGCTATCGACTTGAAATTTGGTATGTGAATGTATCTTGCTCCGAATACGAATTTTATCGGGTCGCCGAGCCCGTGCGACGCCAGCTTCGCGCAGACCATATATCGGAAACGGGTGGAGCTATCGACTTGAAATTTGGTATGTGAATGTATCTTGCCCCGGATACGAATTTTATCGGGTCGCCAAGCCCGTGCGACGCCAGCTTCGCGCATGCGCAGACCAGATCTCGGAAACGGGTGGAGCTATCGACTTGAAATTTGGTTTTTGAATATCCCGGACAACGTCGGGCTCATCGGCTAGTCTCATATATATTTTGAAGACCTCTGTCTGTCTGTCTGTTTGTCATTAATACAAATCTACGATTCTCGACTGATCGGGACGAAACTTGGTACGTGTGTGTAGTTTGACCAGGCGGTCGCCGTTGTCGTATTGGCGAGCCCGTGCGACGCCCGTGCAGCGCATGCGCAGACGAGATCTCGGAAACGGGTGGAGCTATCGACTTGAAATTTGCTATGTGAATGTATCTTGCCCCGGATACGAATTTTATCGGGTCGCCGAGCCCGTGCAACGCAAGCTTCGCGCATGCGCAGACCAGATCTCGGAAACGGGTGGAGCTATCGACTTGAAATTTGGTATGTGAACGTATCTTGCCCCGGATACGAATTTTATCGGGTCGCCGAGCCCGTGCGACGCCAGCTTCGCGCATGCGCAGACCAGATCTCGGAAACGGGTAGAGCTATCGACTTGAAATTTGGTTTTTGAATAGCCCGGACAACTTCGGGCTCATCGGCTAGTCTATACTATATATTTTGAGACTTCCGTATATATATGTGTGTGTGGGTACTTCATAGAATCCAAAACGCGTGTACAGATTGAGCTCAAATTTCGTATGTAAGTGTAAAATCACACATACACGACCGTGGTCGCGTTTTGGAGAAGCTCAGAGCACCCGTTCTCCAATCTCTGTCACAAAAAACGGCACTGCGGTGGTTAAGACATCAACGATCTTTATATTGACCTTATACGGAGGTTTTAACAATCAATGCTCTTTATTGCAAAGGACGTGGCTAAACGACTGACCCCATGCGTCCGATGCGGATTCCAATGGACGTGGCTAAACGACTGACCCCATGCGTCCGAAATACGGATGCGGACGAAATGCAATTATCTCGACTAAAAAGGCAGAATTGATCTAAGAGCTCGAAATATTATGCAGAGGGATTTTACGACGGGATTAATTGACTGTCCGCTCTGAGGTTTAGGGCGGGGAGGACGGGTACCATGAATTAACTCATTGAAAAACAAAGAATGCGTTATCTCGGAAACGGGTGGAGCTATCGACTTGAAATTTGCTATGTGAATGTATCTTGCCCCGGATACAAATTTTATCGGGTCGCCGAGCCCGTGCGACGCCCGTGCAGCGCGTGCGCAGACGAGATATCGTAAACGGGTGGAGCTATCGACTTTAAATTTGCTATGTGAATGTATCTTCCCCAGGATACGAATTTTATCGGGTCGCCGAGCCCGTGCGACGCAAGCTTCGCGCAGACGAGATCTCGGAAACGGGTGGAGCTATCGACTTGAAATTTGGTATGTGAATGTATCTTGCCACGGGTACGATTTTTATCGGGTCGCCGAGCCCGTGCGACGCCCGTGCAGCGCGTGCGCAGACGAGATATCGGAAACGGGGGAAGCTATCGACTTTAAATTTGCTATGTGAATGTATCTTCCCCAGGATACGAATTTTATCGGGTCGCCGAGCCCGTGCGACGCAAGCTTCGCGCATGCGCAGACCAGATTCGGAAACGGGTGGAGCTATCGACTTGAAATTTGGTTAAATTAAAAAAATGTCATGTTTCTGAAACAAAGCCATGAGACGAATGCCGCCAATGGCGGGCTAACCTGCTAGTCTACTATATAATTTGAGACTTCCGTATATATATATATATATATATATATATATATATATATTTGTCCTCTATAGACTCTAAAACGGCTGCACCGATTGGGCTCAAACTTCCCATCTAAGGGTAAAAACCCACGGGAATGGTCGTCGTGGCGTTTTGGAGAAGATCAGAGCACACGTTCTCCACTCTCAGTCACAAAAACGGCACTTCGGGTTTAATAGCGTTGATAGTTAAAGAGCGTTCCTATCCGCAGTGTCGTTGATAAAGAGCGTACATGTGTGTAATGTGATTCTTACGTCTGGGTCTGGGCGTGTGCGTGTAAGACTGTATCCAGACATGAGCGTGTTCTGTGACGACATTCCCAACACCTACCAGGGACAAATATCTATTAGCCAGCATCAAGGCGAGTCTTGTGACGTATTAATTCAAATGCTTTCGATCAATATTCTCTGTTGCACTCATCTCTACGAATCCACTGCAATCGATCCTGGAAGTTAACCTGACCCTTCCGATGCCGCGTACGTTAGTGATAATGGAGTTATAGCGTGCGCGTTATGTTTTTTGACTGACCGCAGTGCCCGATCCGCCGAATATGAACATGTTATCAACTGTTACGGCAGTCCGTGGCCCACGGCAGACAATTACCGTGTCGAATATTGAAGCCTACTGATCAATTCAAGGTCAAATCTGGTAAAACTGGCGGATTTCGAAGAAATTTTACACCGTGCAGCATACGTGTCTCGGAAGCTGTTGCAATGGCTTTTTCGTACAAAGCCATGAGACGAACCACGTCAGTGGCGGGCTAATCTGCTAGTCTACTATATATTTTGAGAACTACGTAAATATATGTGTAAATATATGTGTTTGTCCTTTATAGACTCGAAAACGGCTAAACCGATTGATTTCAAACTTCCTATATAAGGGTAAAATCTCACGGGAAATGTCATCGAATCCCCCACGAGCCAGTGCGACGTGACCTTGACCTTCAAACCCATGACCTTGAACTCATATCTCGGGATCCGCTTAGCCGATTTCCACCGAATTTGGTGTGTGTGGGGTAGTTTGGGGCGCCGAGCAATTTCGTCACACCGGATGACCGTGTGGCGTTACCTTGACCTTTCACGTGACCTTGAACCCGTATCTCGGGATCCACTGTGCCGATTTCCACCATTTGTGGGGTGTTGGTGTAGTTTGACCCGAGGAGTAACATGGGCCCATCCGTTTGCCCGTGCGGCGTGACATTGACCTTCAAGTAACCTTGAACTCTTATCTCGGGATCCGCTGAGCCGATTTCCAGTTTCTCACGATTGCCGCCAGTGGCGGGCTAACATGCTAGTATGTATATATAGAGGGAGGGAGAGAGAGAGAGAGGGGGTGAGAGGGGAGGGAATGGTGAGAGGGAGAGAGAGGGAGAGAGAGTGAGGGAGGATAGATAATCTCTAATGAGTTTATTCGAGCTGATCTTAGCTTGAACCGACTTTTATGGACGAGGTTAATAAATTGCATATAATTGGGACGAATTTGAAATCCACTTGATCACATATATAACCACATTTTAACAAGGAAAACGAGCTAAAAAAAACTGCGATTAAAAAAAATAATATTGATTTCCTTACCACAACTCAAGATGAAGTAAAGACATTTTGGCAAAATTGTATATTTGTATCATTAAAAGAGCCATTGCATATTTCCTTCTATCCACTAAATGGCGAATAAGTGCGTGCTTCCCGGGATACTTGACATCTTACCAGCAATGACCGCGCGGATTAATACTATTTTCGAAAAGCCTCGCATGACACCAACACTAGTTATTGCAAATCTTTGTCTAACTTCTTTGCTTGACGAAAATAGATACAAAAACAAAGAGGCAAATTGTGGGACTTTTTCTGGGTGAGGGTATGTGTATGAAGCGAGTGGCTATATGGCAATTGGTGAGGTGCATATGTATATCGGAGTGACTTTATGGTCATTGCTGTGGTGTTGATATATATATATTGATTGTCTATTTTAACATGTGTAGGGGAGACCCGGGCAAAGCGGATCGCCCGGGCAAAGCCGATCACCTTTATTATTTCAATACTAGCAAATTATTCCGATTCTATCCGTATTTTAGAATAAGATAGTTTTATGTTTGGTTAGTTTTTATATATTTTCCACAGAGAACTAGGTATACTAAAATTTTGTAGCCCATTAGAACATTTTCGTCGACATTTTACGATTTTACCAAATTTGTAATTATTGTGCGTTTGCGCATATCTATTGCGCAGGTCGATGGTCACATACCAATCTACCCGAATAAATGTTGTCGGTGTCTTAGGCAATATATATGTGGAATAAGACAATATGTCAATTTGCTATATTTGATAGGACACGCGTGTAATACGCCGGACTGTAAAAATATGTGATCTGGGCAAAGCGGATCGGGCAAATGGATCATTCATAACATGACTAACTTCCAGTACACATGCGTAGATTAAGTGAATTTGGACAATTTTAGTCCGATGTGTCGACAAAACTCGTGCCTTGTCGGAGCATGACTATAATTGGAAAACTTGAGCGTTTGAAAACACGCGGTATTAATTATTTGGGATAAATATGTATTATTGAAATAAATAAAACTAAAAAGCATATGAATAGTTGAAAATTATTGCATTTTCAAAAGGATTCGTTTGCTGATCCGCTTTGCCCGATGTGGTGATCCGATTTGCCCAACGGCCGGGCAAAGCGGATCAAAATTAAAAATCACCATAGCAACCAAACCAATAGATGTTTCTTAATGCATCATCCGTCAAATGTTATGCCATCATGATTAGAAACTGACAGTGCTAATAATTCTGATTGCCGGTTGCATTTTGTACAAGAAACCCTTACGTGATCCGCTTTGCCCGGGTCTCCCCTATGCGTTTGGAGAATAGGTATACAGGGGGATGACCTTATGGCCAATTGTGAGATGAATGGGTATACACGGAGTGACTATATGGTTATGGGTCATGTTTAGGAGTATACCCGGTGTGCCTGCATTGTGGCGCGTGGATGTATGGTCATCCGTGGTCATGGGTCAGGTGTACATGTATACAATGGGTCACTATATTGGTATGTATGTGGTGTTTATGTATATATGTAATGACTGTGTGATAATAATATCGCTTTCCGTGATATGACTCTCTGACATGACCTCTCTATTGATTAACTGGCATATCCTTGAGTTATTGTGGATAGTCACCCAAGGTACACATGTACAACACACCCATTACCCCAGTCACTCCATATGTACATAAACACCACACAAATGAGAGTTTGGAGTTTGGGTTTGGGAAGATCCCCCCGGGAAGATTTGAAAGGGCTGTAAGCCCTCTCCTACAACCACACAAATGACAACATTGTTACCCACTTTATACACGTACACCTGACCATACAGCCACTGTGGTCTGTTCCACGTGGTGACAAGATCGAGCCTGTGGCAATCACCAAGTTATGTGTAACAAAGGCCAGACTTCCAACTGATCGACAAGTGTGATGAGACTTGTTGATTATATATTTATAACTGTCATTGAGACAACACATATTATAAATCAATTACTTCACACGTCATTACTAATGCAGCCAGGGTGTAAGTGACACTCTCGTTATTTGGCAGACTCATATTAACAAAGGTGATTAGCATGGCATGGATCCGGTTAAACATGGTTTTATTGGGCCGGGACTGAGACCCCATTTTGCACATAATTACATCATTACGTAATCCCATAATAAGTTGCAGCCCACGAACTGTGAACACACCTCATATATGAACTGCTTATTCAAATTTTCTAGCAGTCAGATATAAGAACACAATAACTATTCAATTATAACACAATCAATTCGACTTCACCTCGCAAGTAAGTGAACTGTATTTTCTCTCTCCAAGAAGACACGGAAAAAAATAAGTGAGTAAACATTTCTTATTTTTCTTTTATATTCCACGCAAATGGATGACAAACCTACTGCACTTTCGGAATCGCAGTGCCCTTCTCAGCGCGCCGATTCCGAAAAGGTACGTCGCCTTACAGCAGAGAATCGAAGATTAAACAAACGTCTATCGGAACTGCAACAGGAGCTCAGTGACTTAAAAAAAACATTAGCCAGAAATACGAAAATCGCCCGTGCAGCGCGTGCGCAGACGAGATATCGGAAACGGGGGAAGCTATCGACTTTAAATTTGCTATGTGAATGTATCTTCCCCAGGATACGAATTTTATCGGGTCGCCGAGCCCGTGCGACGCAAGCTTCGCGCATGCGCAGACCAGATTCGGAAACGGGTGGAGCTATCGACTTGAAATTTGGTTAAATTAAAAAAATGTCATGTTTCTGAAACAAAGCCATGAGACGAATGCCGCCAATGGCGGGCTAACCTGCTAGTCTACTATATAATTTGAGACTTCCGTATATATATATATATATATATATATATATATATATATTTGTCCTCTATAGACTCTAAAACGGCTGCACCGATTGGGCTCAAACTTCCCATCTAAGGGTAAAAACCCACGGGAATGGTCGTCGTGGCGTTTTGGAGAAGATCAGAGCACACGTTCTCCACTCTCAGTCACAAAAACGGCACTTCGGGTTTAATAGCGTTGATAGTTAAAGAGCGTTCCTATCCGCAGTGTCGTTGATAAAGAGCGTACATGTGTGTAATGTGATTCTTACGTCTGGGTCTGGGCGTGTGCGTGTAAGACTGTATCCAGACATGAGCGTGTTCTGTGACGACATTCCCAACACCTACCAGGGACAAATATCTATTAGCCAGCATCAAGGCGAGTCTTGTGACGTATTAATTCAAATGCTTTCGATCAATATTCTCTGTTGCACTCATCTCTACGAATCCACTGCAATCGATCCTGGAAGTTAACCTGACCCTTCCGATGCCGCGTACGTTAGTGATAATGGAGTTATAGCGTGCGCGTTATGTTTTTTGACTGACCGCAGTGCCCGATCCGCCGAATATGAACATGTTATCAACTGTTACGGCAGTCCGTGGCCCACGGCAGACAATTACCGTGTCGAATATTGAAGCCTACTGATCAATTCAAGGTCAAATCTGGTAAAACTGGCGGATTTCGAAGAAATTTTACACCGTGCAGCATACGTGTCTCGGAAGCTGTTGCAATGGCTTTTTCGTACAAAGCCATGAGACGAACCACGTCAGTGGCGGGCTAATCTGCTAGTCTACTATATATTTTGAGAACTACGTAAATATATGTGTAAATATATGTGTTTGTCCTTTATAGACTCGAAAACGGCTAAACCGATTGATTTCAAACTTCCTATATAAGGGTAAAATCTCACGGGAAATGTCATCGAATCCCCCACGAGCCAGTGCGACGTGACCTTGACCTTCAAACCCATGACCTTGAACTCATATCTCGGGATCCGCTTAGCCGATTTCCACCGAATTTGGTGTGTGTGGGGTAGTTTGGGGCGCCGAGCAATTTCGTCACACCGGATGACCGTGTGGCGTTACCTTGACCTTTCACGTGACCTTGAACCCGTATCTCGGGATCCACTGTGCCGATTTCCACCATTTGTGGGGTGTTGGTGTAGTTTGACCCGAGGAGTAACATGGGCCCATCCGTTTGCCCGTGCGGCGTGACATTGACCTTCAAGTAACCTTGAACTCTTATCTCGGGATCCGCTGAGCCGATTTCCAGTTTCTCACGATTGCCGCCAGTGGCGGGCTAACATGCTAGTATGTATATATAGAGGGAGGGAGAGAGAGAGAGAGGGGGTGAGAGGGGAGGGAATGGTGAGAGGGAGAGAGAGGGAGAGAGAGTGAGGGAGGATAGATAATCTCTAATGAGTTTATTCGAGCTGATCTTAGCTTGAACCGACTTTTATGGACGAGGTTAATAAATTGCATATAATTGGGACGAATTTGAAATCCACTTGATCACATATATAACCACATTTTAACAAGGAAAACGAGCTAAAAAAAACTGCGATTAAAAAAAATAATATTGATTTCCTTACCACAACTCAAGATGAAGTAAAGACATTTTGGCAAAATTGTATATTTGTATCATTAAAAGAGCCATTGCATATTTCCTTCTATCCACTAAATGGCGAATAAGTGCGTGCTTCCCGGGATACTTGACATCTTACCAGCAATGACCGCGCGGATTAATACTATTTTCGAAAAGCCTCGCATGACACCAACACTAGTTATTGCAAATCTTTGTCTAACTTCTTTGCTTGACGAAAATAGATACAAAAACAAAGAGGCAAATTGTGGGACTTTTTCTGGGTGAGGGTATGTGTATGAAGCGAGTGGCTATATGGCAATTGGTGAGGTGCATATGTATATCGGAGTGACTTTATGGTCATTGCTGTGGTGTTGATATATATATATTGATTGTCTATTTTAACATGTGTAGGGGAGACCCGGGCAAAGCGGATCGCCCGGGCAAAGCCGATCACCTTTATTATTTCAATACTAGCAAATTATTCCGATTCTATCCGTATTTTAGAATAAGATAGTTTTATGTTTGGTTAGTTTTTATATATTTTCCACAGAGAACTAGGTATACTAAAATTTTGTAGCCCATTAGAACATTTTCGTCGACATTTTACGATTTTACCAAATTTGTAATTATTGTGCGTTTGCGCATATCTATTGCGCAGGTCGATGGTCACATACCAATCTACCCGAATAAATGTTGTCGGTGTCTTAGGCAATATATATGTGGAATAAGACAATATGTCAATTTGCTATATTTGATAGGACACGCGTGTAATACGCCGGACTGTAAAAATATGTGATCTGGGCAAAGCGGATCGGGCAAATGGATCATTCATAACATGACTAACTTCCAGTACACATGCGTAGATTAAGTGAATTTGGACAATTTTAGTCCGATGTGTCGACAAAACTCGTGCCTTGTCGGAGCATGACTATAATTGGAAAACTTGAGCGTTTGAAAACACGCGGTATTAATTATTTGGGATAAATATGTATTATTGAAATAAATAAAACTAAAAAGCATATGAATAGTTGAAAATTATTGCATTTTCAAAAGGATTCGTTTGCTGATCCGCTTTGCCCGATGTGGTGATCCGATTTGCCCAACGGCCGGGCAAAGCGGATCAAAATTAAAAATCACCATAGCAACCAAACCAATAGATGTTTCTTAATGCATCATCCGTCAAATGTTATGCCATCATGATTAGAAACTGACAGTGCTAATAATTCTGATTGCCGGTTGCATTTTGTACAAGAAACCCTTACGTGATCCGCTTTGCCCGGGTCTCCCCTATGCGTTTGGAGAATAGGTATACAGGGGGATGACCTTATGGCCAATTGTGAGATGAATGGGTATACACGGAGTGACTATATGGTTATGGGTCATGTTTAGGAGTATACCCGGTGTGCCTGCATTGTGGCGCGTGGATGTATGGTCATCCGTGGTCATGGGTCAGGTGTACATGTATACAATGGGTCACTATATTGGTATGTATGTGGTGTTTATGTATATATGTAATGACTGTGTGATAATAATATCGCTTTCCGTGATATGACTCTCTGACATGACCTCTCTATTGATTAACTGGCATATCCTTGAGTTATTGTGGATAGTCACCCAAGGTACACATGTACAACACACCCATTACCCCAGTCACTCCATATGTACATAAACACCACACAAATGAGAGTTTGGAGTTTGGGTTTGGGAAGATCCCCCCGGGAAGATTTGAAAGGGCTGTAAGCCCTCTCCTACAACCACACAAATGACAACATTGTTACCCACTTTATACACGTACACCTGACCATACAGCCACTGTGGTCTGTTCCACGTGGTGACAAGATCGAGCCTGTGGCAATCACCAAGTTATGTGTAACAAAGGCCAGACTTCCAACTGATCGACAAGTGTGATGAGACTTGTTGATTATATATTTATAACTGTCATTGAGACAACACATATTATAAATCAATTACTTCACACGTCATTACTAATGCAGCCAGGGTGTAAGTGACACTCTCGTTATTTGGCAGACTCATATTAACAAAGGTGATTAGCATGGCATGGATCCGGTTAAACATGGTTTTATTGGGCCGGGACTGAGACCCCATTTTGCACATAATTACATCATTACGTAATCCCATAATAAGTTGCAGCCCACGAACTGTGAACACACCTCATATATGAACTGCTTATTCAAATTTTCTAGCAGTCAGATATAAGAACACAATAACTATTCAATTATAACACAATCAATTCGACTTCACCTCGCAAGTAAGTGAACTGTATTTTCTCTCTCCAAGAAGACACGGAAAAAAATAAGTGAGTAAACATTTCTTATTTTTCTTTTATATTCCACGCAAATGGATGACAAACCTACTGCACTTTCGGAATCGCAGTGCCCTTCTCAGCGCGCCGATTCCGAAAAGGTACGTCGCCTTACAGCAGAGAATCGAAGATTAAACAAACGTCTATCGGAACTGCAACAGGAGCTCAGTGACTTAAAAAAAACATTAGCCAGAAATACGAAAATCGCCGAAAAAAATGCCACCGAACAAACCAAAATGCTACAAACAATCCTGACGAACCAGAACCAGAAGCTTAATAACGACGACCCAACAAAAAAAGAGAACGAAAAAGCAAAGAAGAAAACTGTTGAAAATAATACCACGACACCAGCCGCCGAGCCAACGCCATCGATCAGTACACCAGCACAGACTACCGAAAATCAGCCAAAAGAAACGACCGCAAAACCCAACGAAACGGCGCCTATTGCCAATCAATCAGACAGCATAGAAATGGACAGTGACATACGCAATACTGAGACCGACATATCCGACAAAGAATTTGCCATCGTCCACCACAGTAACAGAAGGGAGAAGAGAAAGGTAATGGAACCAACGCCAGAAATAATCAGCCCGATCCATACACCAGCCAAGAAAGCGCGCCCGACAACAAACAACGTCGAGTCTCAACAACCGATTCTTCCACCGAACAATACCAACGACAAACCACCCATCAACCGACAACGACGAGCCATAATCATAGCCGAGAACCCGACCAAAGAGATGAAGGAAAGCCCCTTCTATATGCACAGGATAATAGGCACCAACCACCCGATCAGAACATCAACCACCAAAGCAGGCACCCTCCTCTTGTACCCACAAAACGAAGAGACAAAGCAATTCCTACTGACCAAGGCAAGCAACATCAAAGAGTTTAAAGAAGCAGAAGTGACATTTAGATTGACAAACGGCAGCAGACGACAATCAATAACACACCAGGCAGTAATGTGCGGCGTACCGCCATCAATAACAGACGACGAGATCCGACAGGACATCGGCAGCAACATAGAGGTACATCGCTTCAAGAACTCACACGACAACCAACCGACATGGAAAGTGAAAATTACCTGCCCGGACGAAGACACAAAGAAACGAGTCATGAACGGAGTGAGACTGGGAGCAAACCTCAACAAATTCAAAGTTATCGACTTCAAGAAGGAACCTCATGTAACCCAATGCTACAAATGCCAAAAGTTTAACCACACGGCTGAATTTTGCAAGAACAAAGACGACATATGCAAGAACTGTTCCGGTAACCACAAACACCAAGATTGTACAAGCACCATCCGAAAATGTGCAAACTGCAACAACGACCACCACTCAGCCTACAAAGGATGCCACGCAAATCGACAGGAAGTAACGACCAAAAAAACAAAAAGAATTTCCTACGCAGCAGCCACATCGAAACCCGCCGAAATAACCGATACCCTGAAACTCGCCGCTGTCATCACATCAACAATTGTAAAAGTCCTCAATGCGTCAGATGAATCCAAACAAGATGTCAACAGAAGCGTCAGTCAACACGTCAGCGAAGCTGTCAACACCTTCTACCGAACCCAGCTCAGCGCAGAAGCCATACAACAGTTCACATTCAGACGTTAAAACAACACCGACACTTAACAGCTTCCAATCTTCACACCTACAATGGCAGACACGACTCACACCACGAAATACAAGAAAGCTCCTGATTGCCTCTTACACCTGCTCCACATCAACATCAACGGATTAACTACAAAGCGACAAATTCTACAAGAATACATCACCGACACCCAACCAGACATAATCGCCATTAACGAAACCAAGCTCAACGACGATAGCCGGATTAGCTTCACGAACTACAAAATTGCGCGCAGGGACCGGAACACCCACGGAGGAGGGGTTGCTCTACTCATCCACAAAGAACTGAAACATGCCATACTAAACACCGACGACTTAGACGAAGAAACTTTGGCAGTCGAAGTCACCGTTCGTGGCATCAAGACTGTCATTGTCGCTACCTACAACCCACCACTCACAGAACTCAGCAACGCCTCCTTCCACCACTTCACATCTACACATCGACAATGCATATTCATCGGAGACTACAACGCGAAACACACCTTCTACGGATGCAAACGGACCAACAGCAACGGCGACCGAATGTTCGACATCATCGAAGACCAAGATCGACTCATACTCAACAACAAAGACGAACCTACACACTACCATGCTGCAACCAACGAATGGGACATCCTCGACTTAGCCATCGCCACCCCATCCATCACAACGAAAGGATTCCTGTGCCAGATAGGTGACGACGTCTCCAGCGACCATCTACCCGTCCACATCAAGATCAGCAACGCCACTGCTGATCGCCACCAGAAAACCCTCCGACGCAACTTCAACAAAGCCAACTGGGATCTATTTCGTCAACACATCACAGACAACATCGACAAAACATCCATCACATCAACAACCGACATCAACACTACATGCCAGCATCTCTCGCAGACCATCGACTCAGCCCTAGACATAGCATGCCCAAAACAGCCAGTCAACATCACAGCATGGCGTGTCTCTCCTGAAACCCTCAACATGATCCGTCTAAAACGCAAGCTCCGAAGACTACAACAGAAGAACCCAAATGACGCCCACTACAGACAACTATATAACAACATGAACAAGCAGGTAAAAGCAGCAGTGAAAAAAGAAAAGCAAGAATCCTGGAAGCGAGCAACGACAGAACTCGGCGACAAGAAAATGACCAAACACTTCTGGAAGACCTTCAAAACTCTGACAGGCACCGGAACAACCAACAATAATACAGAAAAACCCATCAAGAAAGCAGACGGAATCATGACTTCAGGAGACCGCGAAAAAGCTGAAACGTTCGCAGACAATCTACAAAATATTCACAACACCCACCAAGGCCCAGCCTACGACGACAACTTCAAAATAACCGTTGAGAACCACATCAAAGACAACCCAGACCTCTTCAAACCACTAGACAACATTAACAACGAAGACGAAGTCTTTCCCATAGCAGCGCCCATCACACAAGACGAGATCGCATCAAACCTAAAGAAAGGAAAAAACAACTCAGCACCAGGCAACGACAACATCACCTACTCGATCCTACGACAAGCACCACCCGCCTTCTTCGCTAGACTGGTCATCCTATTCAACGCGTGCCTAATTATTGGTTACTTCCCAACAGCATGGAAAACGGCCGTCGGAGTAATGATACCCAAGCCAGACAAAGACCGCTCGATCCCCAACAACTACCGACCCATCAGCCTCCTGCAGTGTACCGGAAAACTCTTCGAGAGAATCATCAGCAACAGACTACGTGAACATCTAGAATCATCCAACTTCTTCAACCCATGGCAGCGCGGTTACCGACAAGGGAAAGAAGGCATGGAACACATCATCCGACTAGCAGAAGACGCACGACTATCCCTAGGCAAGAATTGGACAACAGCCGCAGTATTCCTAGACGTAGAAAAAGCCTTCGACTCCGTATGGCACGACGGCCTCCGCTACAAAATCAGCCATCTCAACATCGCAAGAAAATACACACGCCTTGTCTCCTCATTTCTACAAGACCGTCAACTCAGCGTCCGCATTAACAACGAAACATCAAACCCAGTCTACCTACGAGCCGGAACACCCCAAGGATCAGTACTAAGCCCGCTCCTCTTTCTAATCTACGCCAACGACATACCTATAGACAGACACAACAACGTTGAAATATCACAGTTTGCCGACGACCTAGGACTCTGGACTTCACACACAAACCCCCAGATCCTACAGAAACGACTGCAAAAGACACTCAACGACCTATCAACATGGTGCTCAAAATGGAGAATTAAACTCAACGCGAAGAAGACCCAACTCATCCTATTCCACAGACGAAGGAAAACACAGTCCATCAACATCAAGATCGACAACGAGACAATCAAACCATCCGACCAAGCAATCCTACTAGGAATAACCTTAGACCAAAAGATGACCTTCAACTCACACATCAACAAGATAGCCGACAAAGCCCGAAAAAGAACCAACCTACTAAGATGCCTCCTGGGTACAGACTGGGGAACCGACAGCCAAACACTCATCGACCTCTACAAAATCTTCGTCCGACCAGTCATGGAGTATGGTGCCGCCATCCTCATAGCAGCTCCAAAGACCTACATCGAAAAACTACAGAAAGTCCAGAACAAAGCTCTCCGCATCGCACTCCGCCAACCACCATGGACACCGATCAACGCCCTCCACGACGCAGCGAATATACCTACAATCAAGCAAAGACTGATGGAACTCAGAAACATGACATTAGCCCGACTAGACAACAGCCCACTCCTCCTGGAACTCAAAGTTAGAAACCACCTACTCACCACGAAAAAGACGAAGTCCATCCTCCAACTAGACGAAACAGACAGATCAACATAACCTCGACAGCACCAGACTCACCCACCACGCTTCCGCCGCCTTGCCTCCAACAACAGTAACTACGACAGCCACAAGATCGATCTCCATCGGTAAAGCCAAGAAAGGGTGAAGGGACGTGCAAAATGCAGTCCGAACATCCTACCCGGCCTTCGGCCGGAAACAACTCAACAACAATTATATTAACATAGTTTGTCAATGTCAACTTTCGGCTTCGCAAGCGGAATAAAATTCGCTCCGATACATCTATCCGGGTATCTATATATCGATTGTCAGTGTTACACCTCCCATGGCTATATAGCAGTACCGGTATAGGCCTACGTTTTCACCATTTTATGAAAACCCGACTCAGTTTGGAAATATTCTGGTGCACATCGAACAAATTATCCGTATGAACTGTTAATAAGACAAACGAAATCTCTCGCCGGGCGTCGAAATTAATCACCAAACCAGGAATAAATGACAACATTTTCTGATTGGATGATATTGATAAGGTGATGCACGGATACTTAGTATGAAATTTAATAGTCTTGCTAATTAGGCCTACACAAAAAATGATGTTTAATCCGAACAAACATCCGCCGATATTGAGTGTTGCTACACTATTAACAAACATTGATGTCTTACCTCGTGCGCTTTCCAAGTTTACCGCGATTTGTCATTTTATACCTGAGGCTGAGATTCATGCGTGTTAACTTATGAGGCGTCATTGACTACCAACACCAGTACGTTTTGGAAATTCCGGCATCTAAAAATACCGCGCTTCAAGTTCTATGAAATGACGTCACCACCGATCGGACCGAAATTTCGACCACAGACAGATTCGCCCCACCTGATCTCCAGGTATTGACTGGGCCGTCGACCATCCGCCGAGGTAGGCAGTTGTATTCGACCTTGACTTTGCTTTGAACATTTCTGGCGGAAATAAAAAAATGACAAATTTTTTGTTAGATTTAAAATCATTTGGTTTTAAAAATTGATGGAATTTGACCATGATTTAATTTCCTAAAGTACTGTCATACTGTCACACAGGTACCAAATTAGCTAAAGCCTAAATGATAGTGTGCATCGACTATGTACTAGTAGCAACTTGAACAGTTGAACTTGAAGTATGTTGTGGTAGTACTGGTACGTATAATTATAAACGTTTGGTTGGCGATCATCGCTATACGATAGGCACTAGGTCTGGCAAGTGGCAACTCCCAAATATAGCTACAAAGTACAATAGCCATATGTAGCCACATGTGGATATTGATGATGGATGGATCTGGTTGAAGAGAGATAGAATAGAGGAGAAGTCGGCCCCGTGCAAAGTCAGCCCCATACGAAGACGGCCCTATCATGGCCTATGGCTATGCGAACGGTTCTACTAATACTATACGCAGCAAGTCCCTGGATATGCAGAAAGTCCCCGGTAAAACGCAGCAAGTCCCTGGTAGTGGTATACATTGCAGCAAGTCCCTCTCGCCGAGGGTGGATTACGGCTGATTAGCCATGCGTGTTTACACAACGATATGTTTAATCAGTGGAGGTGCTGATTACAAAGGGCTTTAATCAAAGGGCTTTAATTTGATCGTTGGTATATATAGTGCAATCTTGTAGGTTGTAAGTAGAAGACGTTCGGACTGAACTGCGGCTTCAAAGCTGTCATGCTACTGGATGACTCGTGCAGTCTGGAAAAATAACAAATAAACGCTAATTATTAACATGGTTATAATGCTTTCATATTATATTTTCTCACATCAGTGAAATAAACGCTCTTCTTTAAAATCATAGCAGGATCGAGTAGACTAACAAATAAACGCAGTGAAAACAGGAATATCACAAAGAAATATAAATCATATTAATTAAATTATATTAAATAGTGAGTTGAATAAAAGAAATAGCAACTTAATAATACTTAGAACAAATATTTTATTTTAGATATAAAAATTTACAAATACACATCTTAAATAATTATAAATGGATAAAGATTTCCAATCAACTCTAATCAACTGCCACAGATCATAAATCAAATGGATAATAAAACACTGATTAAACTCATCAACAACTCCACTAATCCACCCTAAATTAGAGGGACTTGCTGCATTTACCAGGGACTTGCTGCGTTTACCGGGGACTTGCTGCATATCCAGGGACTTGCTGCGTATAGTATGACCCCTATGCGAAGTCTGCCCTGCCCCTATGCGAAGTCTGCCTCAGAATCGGAGAAGTTGACTCCATAATGATATATAAGTTTAAAATTAACATTGTTTAAAATCATTCTTTATTTATTTTATGACATGAAATATGAAACTATATAATAATAATAGTAATGACAAAATAACATAACAGATTATTTTAAAGTGATGTGAAACACTCCGGTAGGGTGATCAAATAGAAATGGAGAATAATCTTCTTCAATTTCAAAGTAGTTATTTTTACAAATATTCGTTACGTTATTGCCGAGAGATGCGTCCCGAATCGAGTAGTAAATATTTACAATTGAGCATAGTTCTGACGATGTTTTCTATGCAGTGGTATGGTCAATTTGCTTAAGATTTTCAAAGTTGTTAGTAGAATGTTGCACTCCTCCAATTAGCATAGTGCCTGAATACTAACTTATCAGTTCGCGCACCCGAACAAGTACATAATATGTCTTTAATACAATTAACAATAAATTCAAATGGTGTCGTCGTCAATGTATACCATACCCAGCTTTCTGCAATCTCACACAGAACCTGTTAAATTTGTGAATACTTTTATTTATATATATTTGTCACAATGCATGACAATACTAGCGGAGAAGAATAATAGGCATCGGACATAATTATGTCCTGCAGAATGCTTTCGTAAAGCTGGGTAACCAAACTAATTTTTTTTATAAAAGCAGGGTACTCTCAGGTGCCTAATAATCGTGATGGCCTAATAATAGTGATGTGTGGGGATTTAGGCTGAAATTAATAATAGTGATGGCAATTTCACTCTATGTCTCAATTCCAATTAATAGTGATCGTTGGGAATTTTCTCCAAAATTAATAGTCGTGCTGACACTATTATTTGGCACCTGAGAGTAACCAACTGAAAATTAAAAAAAGCTGGATACCCAACTGAATGAAAGAGGGAGAAGGGGTGACAGTGACTATTTCAGCATCACTGACTGCCCACAACTTGGGACAAGTGAAGTTTATTGTGTTGTTATAATTAATATAACATTGCAGACTTCACAATTAGCCTACATAAACATTCTCATATTAAGTTGCAGACTTCACAACTAGCCTACATCAACACTATATCTCAATCAAATTGAGCCGATTTAAGGCTTCATTCAACTCCCATTCAACGGGGCTGACTTCTCTGGGGCCATCTTCATATGGGGCCGTCTTTGTATGGGGCCGACTTCTCCAGATACCGAGAGATAACCCAATCCAACAAACAATCATTTAAATATACAAGAACTTGATTTGGTTATACTCTGAGTAAATTAATATTGTTTGCTATTTTCATGTATAATTAACAAAATATTCCAACATTGTTACCTTTTCCTGACAACTGTACCTAAATCGAAGAAGAATAGATCATATATCAATGTATCTGAGAATTTTCTAAATAGATGCATGATTTAGCTATGCTTCTCGGAAATTCCGCAAGCTGGTTCAACTGAAATGTCATCGGCAGTGGTTTCATAAGTTGTAACAACATAATACCCCTCACCCTTAGTTGCGGTAATGCTTGCATGCAATCCAAATTGGTAAAATATTGTTTTACGATAGTCAAATGTAGCTACGATAGCTATTGTAGCTATAATTGGGAATTGCCAGACCTGATAGGGGAACAATCCGACGTTTGTACTCAGATATCACCAATTTTTGTACCCAGCTTGCCTGTCCTAAGTTTCACAAGAAAATGGCTTATTTGATTCTATTTGTCATTATATATATATTTATCACATCATTTATTATTTCTTTTCATAAAAATAAAATAAAACGAGCCGAAGATGATATGTTTAAAATTTCTTAAGCATGAAATTGGTGATAAGTTGTTATATAGTGTCGATAGCTACGTTATGGACACAGTGCTCCCCTATTGTATTGCAATAATCGGCAACCTAAAAGTTTACGACAATGACCCCATCGCAGCATCAGCGTCATCTATATTATATTTATAATTGGTTATCAGAAATTGGAAATTGCATCGCGATTTGCAATGCGAATCCAGTTAAATTGAGCCCTGGTTGGGAGGGTACCTCGAATCTGTTGTTTCCAAACTTTTTCTACTGTGTATATGTATAAACTAGGGTAGTCGAAAATCTATGTGATAAAGATAACCCTTCAAAATTTCTGTGATGCCTGTAATGGGAAAGGTTGCTTCAAGTCCGGAAAGAAAGAATATGACACAAGACATGACCAAACCACAATGTTCCCCCGATTACATATACTAATGTGTCACCTTGACCGCAATACTTCGTGGATCGTTTGCCTGATCACGAAAAAGGATTGCTAAATGTCTCTTTTTGTTTAAAAGGAAGGTAAATGGTATGTCAAGGTGACACATTAGTATATGTGTTGTCCGGGGAAAATCGTGGTTTGGTCATGTCTTGTGTCATATTCTTCCTTTCCGGATTTGAACAAAAATTCAATGTATAGTAAATTTTGGATTAATACTGGTCTAGGGCTAATATTTATTTATAATGGCCAACAACTGTGATCTAAATCGAGCTAAAATAATTTTTAATGTGATTTAAGTCTTAGGCATATTAATTAACCTGGAATGTATTTCTGAAGGTTAAAGGACACATGGTTATAACGTCTTGTCTGATTGGATAAACCTCTGGCATCCATTTACTTGAAAAATCTGAAATAGTTTGTTGAAAGTGACTGCATGATCTGCTATTAAGAGATGAAAAAATACAGAAGTGCGAGTGATCAATATATTTGTATTCTACTGTATTATTTTACGCACCACTTACTGTATCTTCTATTGTGTCCATATGGTTAACCACATGGCTTTACAACTGTTCCCAGCCCCTTTTGTATGTATGTTGGGGAGGGGGCAGTAGGCCTACTATTTGAGAACAATAAACAAGATCTAATTTATAGTGAAGTAACAGCTGTCTCAAGAGTTAAAATCCCAGGTGTGTTGTAGATTGGTGGGCATGATTTTTCAATATTTTTAATTTCCCAAGAGTGGATCTCAGGCCTGCTTTATGCCTTGTTTGGGACTGTGGAATGTACCGCAGGAACACTGTCAACATATATGGTGGGTGTGTATCTATATATATATATATAGAGAGAGAACGCGAGAGTGGTTATCACGACACATGGTAGGGGTGTGGCTACTAGCTGTCTCCAAAAACCAGACATGCTTCATGTAGGTTGGGTCAACTGGCTAGTGGCTACCTCCAGACATTGGGATGTACATTGTAGTCATCACAAGACAAGTACCAGTATTATGGGGAAAATTCTTATACAACGTTATTGACAATGTTTATAGCCAAAATGCAGTATGTGAATAAGGAAACACACAAACTTAAAGCAAGTTTGATTCTTTAAATCAATCTTAAATTCTTAATGTGTATTTCCACTGTGCTGTTCAAGTAATACTCTCCCCGCAACATGAGTAGGCATTTTATGTCACTTCGGTCAAGATAGTTCAATCAGGCCTTAAAATCCGTCAAAATTTTAGATAAATCAAAACATGGTGTTTCTACAGGGAATCAAGACTTTTTAAGAGAATCATGATTCTGATTCTCATTCAATTTTAAGGCCTGTCAATATTTCTGCAGCTGGAAAAAATCCAAAAACAAAATCATATCAAACTTTCCCAACCTACCAACTCTATTTTTTTCACTCCATTAGATGAAACAGACAATCTTTTTTGTTGGCCTTGGTGAGCGACGTTTATTGTGTTTCAAAAGGCCATGAATTTGGATTATCGATATATACATATTATCACTATGTACAGTGAAGTGATTTGGTCTTTAGCTCACATGAGACGAAGTCTCCGGTGGAGCTATAGTCATCACTCCTCGTCCGTCGTCCATCCATCTGTCCGTCCATCTGTCCGTCCGTCAACAATTCTTTGAACATCTTCTCCTCTGGAACCGTAAGACCAAATGGGTTCATATTTGGTGTGGATGTTCCCTAGGTGACTCTCATTCAGATTTGTTCAAATTATGAGGTCACTGGGTGAAATATTTGCGAAACCAGGGCCATAATAGTGTTGAAACGATTAGTGAATTTCAGAGTCGACTAGTCGAGGCCCAAAAGTCGCGTTGCGTCGACTAGTCGGTACCCGATATCAAAACTTTCAAACATAACATTGTACAGAAAATTCATCGTACATGGCGTACACTGATGACTGATGCAATAGCGTTCTATTGCGTTGCGCATTTCCCTGCATACACACCAATTTATTTGGGAAATAATACTGGAAACATCTTGATATTTATCCAACACACTGAATGTAATTATATAATTAGACATGTGGTGGATAATGATTAGATACACGATCATTTATATAGGTTTTAAATTTAATATCAGCGTTCGAGATTATTTCGTTTAGTCACGTGATCACCAATAAACCGGTGCCGAGCGGTGTCACTATAAAATGTTAATGTTCCGACTAAATACGCCCTATAGTATAGGCTACGTTGTAGAATACGATAGCCAGTTCTTAATGTCAGTATCATTTATATACGGTAGCACCAATGATGTCACCTTAAGCGACCTTCACCCAGCGTCGCATCATAATCCGACGGTGCGAGTTCAATGGAAATATACACAGTGTCTGTATCAAAGCGGTCTCGAACAAACTACAAAGCCGCGTCAATCATTCCCATCATGTCTTTTGACCTCAAACGACAAGTGAGACATTGTGTTGTCAATTTCATTCGTCCAATTAATAATCGGGTCACCGGTCCTTGTGTGTCTATACTAGTAACACTGTCATTTCCGGGTGCCACCAAACGTTATACTTACCATAACTTACGCGCAGTTAACACTGTTTATGCCGGAATCGATCTTGAAAACGTTATACATGAAACTAATACACTATATTCCGACTAGTCGACGGCAAAATTCAGAGTCGACGTTATGACATTTCAGCGTCGTCTACGACTAGTCGATTAATCGTTTCAACCCTAGGCCATAACTCTATTCCTCCATAGTAATTCTTAGAACGACTTCTTTTCCAGAACTATAAGGCCGAATGGGTTCATATTTGGTGTGGATGTTCTCTAAGGGACTCACATTCAGATTTGTTCAAATTAGGTCACTGGGTCAAACAGTTGCGAAGCCAGGGCCATAACTCTTTCCCTCCATAGTGATTCTTTTAAGCATCTTCTCAAATACCATCAGGCCAAATGGGTTCATATTTGGTATGAAGGATCCTAGGTTGACTGGGGTTCAGATTTGTTCAAATGAGGTCACTGGGTAAAATGTGGGCAGGGCCAGGGACATAACTCCAAAAAATATTTAAAAAAAAATTTTTTTATTAAACTTCATGGTCAATTATATATATATATATATATATATATATATATATATATATATATATTGTGCCCCTGGCCCTTTATTCAAGTTCACTGCTTCTGCCACCCTGGTCCCAAAAATAATATTTACTCAAATTCTGAACAAAGAATCATTAGTAAGAACCATTTACTTTGGCGCTAACTGTATGCAGGGTATGCCTACACATGTCAAGTGAAATCTGACATTTGTATAAACATTCCCTGGAGATCTGCTAGAGGTCATTAATTCCCTGTTACAACAACAATCTATCTCATGTATTGTTCACATCTTTCTCCATACTAATTCATTATATGTCTTCTACGCAATAATTAAATGGCCTATTTGCTTATATTTTGTATGAAATTACCTTGGGTGACAGATTTGTGAAAATGTGATCACAAAGTTGAATAAGGGCAGAGCCACAGACATAACTATTTCACCATATAGTAATTCTTAAAAAATAAGATTTTTTTTAATGGGGTCACCTGGTCAAATAGGGGCCAAGCGAAGGACAGTTTCACTCTTAATATGCTTCCTTCACAAGGACCATCAGGTCTATTTTACTGATATTTAGTATGAAGGGTTCTTTGGTGTCTGGGATTCAAATATATTCAGATGGGGTCACCACTGACCAGGTTAAATAGGGTGGGACCAGGGACATAACTGTATGTCAAATTTATTCAGATGGGGTCACCAGGTTAAATAGGGTGGGACCAGGGACATAACTGTATGTCTCTATATAGTAATTCTTAAAATGAATTCTCAAGAGAGGTTGGATTATTTAGCTTACATATAGGGGCCAAGCGAAGGACAGTTTCCCTCTTAACTGCTATGACGTCCGTAACTATTACGGACGTAAAAGTGCATGCCATGTGCTATATGGTCCGTAGGTACTACGGACCTACTTCAGCACACTAGCAGTAGGCCATTATACATAACTGGAACTCAAGAGATTGGTGCATCTGAATAACTGTATCTCCAAGTTTCTAACAGTGTATGATGTTCCACGAGTCAGTTTTATGGTTCTTGTGCTATTCCCTTTATAGATTCCCATTGGAAAATGGCAATAACGTCAGCAGCCCAGCACACGACGTCATATCGCAGCGAAGAGGTTAATATGCTTCCTTCAAAAGGACCCATCAGGTCTATTGTACTGATATTTAGTATGAAGGGTTTTTTGTTGTCTGGGATTCAAATTTATTCAGATGGGGTCACCAGGTTAAATAGGGTGGGACCAGGGACATAACTATATGTCTCTATTGTAATTCTTAAAATGTCTTCTCAAGAGAGGTTGGGCTATTTAGCTTTCATATACTTGGAGGTTCTTTTAGTGACTGAGATTCAGATTTGTTAACATGAGGTCAACATGTTAAGAAATGACGGGGCTATGGGGAGTTAACACTTTTGTGTCTAATAAAATCATTGAAATACCAAATTCATTAAATCATCTACCAGGGTTTCCGTTAGTACGGCTCAGCGTCCGTAGGACGGCCTCATTCCCCTCGCAGATTATCTGTTTGATTCATACATATACCAAATGTCAGTCGCAATATGTCGTAAAAAAAATTCGGTTGCAACGGGAGTTAAACAGAATACTGGTGAAATGCGGGTCAAATAGCGACTTTAGATACAGCGTAATACATGTCGCGGTAACATCAACGAATGCCGGACTGCTGAGTACGCATATTTTTGTGCACGGGATGAAACTACTCATGCTCGAAAATCCCGTAATATCCTACGATTACATAATTTGATCAAAGAATGCCGAATTTCTTAGTCGGGACATTTTTATGCACGGGATTTTCATGGATGAAACTACTCCTTCTCCGAGATCCCGTGCTATCGTACGGTACATAATTAATGGGTCCCTCTGCAGAGTCCATGAGGTACATAACAGAGTTTTAGCCAGCGTGTTATAAAATATAATTTTGGCGGGAAATGTGAACATGTGCATCGTTGATTGTGCTTGGGGACCCAGGCGGGACAACGCAACTATTATTTACCATACTTTATCTCCATATTGGGGAGGGGGTATGAGTTTGTCTTTATCCTCCATGTATGCAATATGGATCAAATGAATGGTGTTGTTAACTTGTCACTATGAATTCCCACTATAAAGACTGATTTCGGGACAGGTTCCGTATTATTGTGAAATAAATCACTTTGGGATATTGTTGACTATGCATGGCAATATACGCATAATAAGCAATTGCAGTCGTCAGTTTATGGACTAATAGAGACTATTGAATAAGCTACGCATTCCCAGTGAAAGATGTCGCTACCATTCGTATTCCGCAGTATGACGTCACAGCGCACAAATAGTTTTACGATTGACAGCGTATATCCTAGCTGTCGGTTTCATTTTCACAGAAGCTGCTTGAAATTCTAGGACATACTTTATTCATTTCTCCTTGCTTATCTATTATTGGTCAATGCATAGATGCTTTGTAGTGTTTAGATTCATTATACCTGTCGGAATCTTATTGTATAAATTTGTATACACTAACTCGTAGCTTGTTCATTAATATATAGTCTTCAATCAGACGGCAGTCTTACGTTCGTAACTAATTGATTGATTATCCCATGGAAATGATTGCCTTGCGTAATATATACGTAGCTTTGGGTTGCTTTGTGGGATGCTTAGTTGCAAGGAAATTGCTACTTTTCAGTGTCAAATAACAAATTTTTTGGCCGATGGGACGAACCATGGTCGTCCCGTCGCGTTATGTGTTTCCCCAATACGGACTCATTAATTCCCCCCCTGGCGGAAACCCTGCATCTACCTTGGACCTACCTGACTGATTAATTTGACATACATGTATGGTGTTTTGGGTCCATGGATAATTGGGCTTCAAACATGTCTAAATGGTTTAATAAAAAGGTGCTTGTGAGATTGGAAATTTCAAACAATTGAGAAAATTTTAGATGTCGGTTGTGAAATTCGAACCTAAGACTTGGGAGTCTGGAGGGACTTGTTGAGCTGGAGGAGGGGGTGATCAGTAGTGTATAGTTGGTAATTTCAAGGTGGATATACATTCATGAAGCCTCTCTAGCCACATATCCTGTTTAAATCTACTTCTTTTAAAGTTATTATGAAATGTTCTGACTGTTGTGGTCTCCAGAGTCCCAGTCTTATCAGTCTTTGCAGTCTGGTGAGCGACCCCACAGTCATTGACTGTCTTGTTATTATATGACTATGACTATTCTTCCCTAAATAACACTATTGTTTGATGATCTAATCCAAATATTCAGATCACACCAGGTTAGTTTTTTCCGGATCAAATCAGAGCACACTCATATGGAAATTGCCGAGATGTGCCGAATTAACGACGACGGACAATTTATCCATTAAAAATAGACTACGTAACTAGGTACTAGTATGCTGTGGCTGTGTTATGTTTTTGCCCCCGTTATATCCGGTAATAGAAATAAACTGCCGAAGTGAAGCAAATCTGTAATTAAATGGTTATTATTGTAAATTGGGCATCATATAATAAACCTTTTTTTTTAGTTGAACCTTGTCATAGTATCACGTCGAGTTGAGGTGGGCAGTTTGCTGGATCAAACGAGCAGCCATATCTTATCTAATATATATACTACTAACTATTCAAATCATATTTGATGATATTTCAGTGGTAAAACATATTTGATATGAGTCGAGGAACCCACCCATCAAAGCTCAGATTTATTAGATATCAATTTTTTAAATCTGTTATTTTTCACCACCCGTTTGTGTATCTTTAATAAAGGCCAATGGAATGGTTGAAAGCTTGTGTCATTAACCATTTCATGACTGGAGCTTTCTGAAATTTTGTGAAAACCCTTGGCCAATGCGTTCTCTTATTTATGTGAGTCTCCCATAGGGAGCCTCGTATATACATATAAGCGAATGCATTGGTCTAACAATATTTATCTTCACCTTGTAAGCCAGTGCATTCTCTTATATGTGCAGGGCTCCCTATTAGAGAATGCTATTGCACATGATCTTTATTCTTTAATGCTGCACCAGCGCAGCTCCTGTCATGAAAATGTTAATAAACAAGTCTCAAGGTGTATCTCTCATATTTTTCAGGCTTGTATGGCATTACACATAATTACTCATCATTACTTTACCTGTACACACTGCAATATTTCATCAATTTGCTTTTCTCTCTTCAGATGGATTGTTCCACATAGACCTCAGAATTTTGGTCAATCATCTTGTCTTAAGACCTCCTGAGATATCTCTTATTAAGTTTGATGCCGATTGATGGACATCAAACCGATGGAAAACTTTTAAACGCATTACCTACTTACATGTTTATGTGGTATTAGACCAACGTCACAATGTCTGATCACTCAGATGAAGATACAGACAACACTAGGTCATCCAGGCTTCTTCTAGAAAGAATAAAAAATCTGGAACGGGAAAAGGCAGAACTCGAAACCAAAGAAAATGAGAAACAACTTCTGAAAAAGTTGAAAGAGTTAGAGGGAGATGTAAAAACAATGAAGCAGAAAAAGACGAGTACTCCTATTCGGTCACCAGATGAGTCTCATAGCAAGTCTAAGTTCAAAAGTCCCAGTGGCAGACGGTCACAAGAGTTCAGGAATGTCTCATTTGATGACAATGATTCTGTGCTATCGGAAATCCAGTCTCGGTTTCGATCCATACCTCATACATCAAGACAAGATGTGGATCAAGCTGAGGAGCCCGATGATTGTGACGAGACATCAGAGGAAGATGATGGATATATTAAAAGTATGTTAATCTGTAAATACATATTATCACTATGTCGACGGTGAAGTAACCTGAGCCACCTTATCACATCTCGTTGAGAAGATGAGATTCTGGATCACATGTGGCGAGGCTAATCCGTGTTCTTACCTTTTCAACAAGACGTGATGTGGTTAATCATATAGTTGATAAATATGAGCAAATAGCCACAATTTTTCTTATAATTAAATCACGTTAGCAAGAACCCATAACCCATACTTTCAGGTGCCTAATAATAGTGTCAGCACGATTAATCATTTTGGAGAAAATTCCCAATGATAAATATTATTTGGCATTGAGACATAAAATTAAATTGCCATCACTATTATTAATTTCAGCCTAAATCCCCACCCATCACTATTATTAGGCACCTGAGAGTAGCGAGATAACATCGGTCAGAAATTTGATCATAATGAATCAGCGAATGAGTTCTATATTGCTTGTTTGAGGCGATTTGACATGTCTTAGTTTGAATTTCATATACTGGTACACTGAGTTGGGTCTATCTATCTATTGGAATTTTGCAGTCAGTATATACATGAATACCTGTAGCAGTCATCAAGAAATGAATACTAATTTATTGAGGGTTGTGTGACATGTACCTTCACTGGCCTCGATTTGTTTTTTAAAAGAATTGTTTAATTATTAATTTATGACTGACCACCTGGGAGGGACCAGGACTCCCTATACCCAGTGGAAGAAAATTTGGCAATTTGATCATGAAAACTGCAAAATCCTAGCATCTAGAGGTTCATCGATATTTCCAGCAAATTTGATCAACTGATTTGGCCAGGTGGTCATGACTTCACCTATCACTTCCAATTGACAAAATTAGAAGTACATTTTGGGAATTCACATACTGAAATCAATCATCTGGGTAAATTGTGAAATTTTACGCTAGAGATAGGGAACGTATGCTACCTTTGGCATTGTTAAAGGGGCCTGTTTTCGGGATAATCCCTAATCTGGTCTGGATAGGTGAAGAAAGTTTCATAAAAGTTTCCACTTAAATATAACAACTTCTATTCTCATGCTACTGGTATACTACTTACCATAGTGTATAACACACTTATTCTATTTTTCATGTTTTCAGCCGAAACTGTGATGTCAAATGAGAAAAAGCAGAGACTTCAGAAGAACAGAGATACTCTAGTCGAAAACGTGATTCCAGAGGATATATTCAATGATCTCATTGCGAATAAAATTCTGTCGACAGCTGACGTCGGTCGAATTAAGGAAAAAAATACCAGAGAAGCAATGAACGAAGAGCTTCTCAATATCTTGGGTCGACGTTCAAATCGAGCATTTGAAGTGTTTGTTGAATCACTGAGAAAGACACTGCAAGGTCACCTGGCTGACATCATTGATCCTTCTTCCAGACATAAAAAGAAGAATAAAAGGAAAAGAAAGAGCGGTTAGTGATAATGGATAATTTAAAGATCCTCGGTCCGATTTGATGCCAAATAATCCCGAATTTTCTCATCCCATTTTCTGCCTACCAGGCAAAAGAAAATGAAAACCATCATATCACACCGGCATTGCGAAAAGGTAATAATTTACATTGAAAATCGATCACAAAAGCTCATAGTTGAGAACATTCTCTATTATCTTCTGCTTTTGGGCGACAGAAGCCTGGACGCTCTTTATGAGAGACAACCATTATCATTTTTGCTGGGCTGACAAAAATGCAAAAGTGTGTTAAAACTTCCTCTTTTGAAACTTTGATAGTCGATACCTTACCATCAAAACTAGGCTTGCCGCGATTTTGGGAATAATAGTTCAAATAACAATGCATATTATACAACAACACAAGAACGCTGGCATACAGCGTATTTGGAAAGAACTTATCTCAACTTAAGAGGCAATATTTTGCACCGTACTAACAGCACTATTAATCTAACCCAGAAACCCACCCACGCAAACATTTGTGACAATGTAACTTTCAGTTGCGGCGTCTTTTGAGGTCGGGCCGACATAGTAATCTAGTTCCGTCTTGGTTTCACGTCACGGTGGTTTTTCTTTTAATGTGCCGACGCATGTGTATACTCCGCGGCACGCGTGATAGTAGTCCAAGTCTTCTTGTACTAAAACCAGCTAAGATATTGGGATGGTGATGCTGGTGTTTAGTCCAAGACCGCCCTATATGCTCGCTTATGACACGGCTTAAGCGTTAGTGACCCGCTCAAATAAAACCACAATTATATGAAATAAAATATCACAATTGCGACAATAAACGGATATTTTCCGCAGAAGACATGCTATTTTATCTGAAACCCACATCAGTTGTGAATTTAAAACGGTAATTTAATGCGAAAAGAGACATTTACCTCAATGTTTACAATTTTTTAAAAGTATGCGAACTCGGTTGACCTCGCGAACTGTGTTCGGCATTTTCCGTTGAAAATATTCCGTAGATTTTGGACAACAACGCAAATTACGAAGAATTCTCCATTGTAATCGTAATTATGTGTGTCAATAAATAAAATAATAAATAGATTAATTAAACATTGAAGATATAAATGTAATACATTAAATAAATTACGGGGAATTACAACCCTCTCAAAGTTTAAAACAGTGTAAACACAACGAGTATTAGAATAAATAATATGGTGCTACATTTCCCACATTTGGTGGACTTCGGCGAAATTAAGATATATACTAAGCGAACAGAGCAATATACTGCTCTTGTTAAGCACACAAAAAATCAAAAAAAATTTGTATAAATTTTTAACCTTAAGTTTGAAAAGTCCCACTAAAACGGAAGAACTATATTTCGAAACTGTGTGATTCGGTTCTCTGATTATTTTATCAACACAAAAGTCAAAATGCACATGGATGAAAATCACACGCATGGCAAGTCAGACACAAGAGTTCTAATTTGCTCCAATTTTGACAAGTTGCTTGCGAAAATTGTCAACAAAACTACCGTTCTGATCCTCCATTATGTCATTAAGTTTTTAGTGCGGGAATTGTTCCGAAAGCACATAGAAAACTGGACTTTCGGGCGATCGGTTTTCGCCATTTTTGTTCGGAAAACCCGCGCTATATATAGAAACGGAAAGTAGAATTCCCAGAACAAACAGCGGATTATGCCGAACTTTTCGGACCACTTCGGCTTTCGGTTAAAACGTAAACAAACAGAGAAACAAATCGATGTTTGTGGCAATCAACCGGAATATTCTATGTGTAATTTAACATTAAAGTTAGATTATTATACACCATTATGACCATAAGATGTAAGCCTTTCCGATGTATATAGCATCATGTATTGATTTGCTAGGTAAATCGAGTAAAATACACCACAAATTCCCACCACAGATCGTGGGCGTAACTCGTGTGATAGGATTGGTATACAAGCGGGCTTGGACTAAACACCAGCATCGCCATCCCAATATCTTAGCTGGTTTTAGTACAAGAAGACTTGGACTAGCGTGATAGCAGATGTTCAGCGGTCACGTGCTATTCCACTTTTGAAGTTTTCAATTGGTTATGGGTATTGACAATCGAATGAATTGAGAGATTCCCGACTTTGAATTAAGGCACGATCCCGAACTTCAAATTCAATTAATGCACGATCCCAAATTCACGAACAGGCTCATGAAGCACGTGGCCCGACGAGAGTTGGGAGTATTTTTCCGATTTTTTTGTTTAATCAAAATGATTTCTGAATCTGCTTAGTGCTTACATAAAGTTCATAAACTATGAGTAATTATTTTGTTCTTATTGTTTAATAGAGGCATTTGAATTTATATGGGAGCAAATTCTCAGAACTAATGCCCTTCATTTCCGACGTGCGGTGCCCGTAAAACGGGAGTTATACTTACCATCTTACACTTACCAGACGCACCTCTTAATAGTCTCTTTTTTGCCACCTATTTACTACAAATTAAATCTCTATTTGAGATTTAATTTCATGGGTTGAAAAATCGATTATAGCCACTGATTAATCAATTTTGAAAATCCAAAATCGCGGCAAGCCTAATCAAAACCTCATATTACCAGTAAAGGGCTCATGCATCCGATCTAATTTTATGGTTTAGAAAACGTACAGATGCTGTTAGATGGTGGTTTTATATTGTCAAATCTTGAACCCTTCGATTCCTAAAATGATTCTCCTCTTCAGTTCTAAAAGTATAAATTGGAATTGTCTAATCATGATTATATTTGTAAGGATGTTTTGATTATACAGATAGATGACAGGTGTCCAGATAAACATGCTATGTTTCCCTTTTATTCATTTGTAAGGATGTTTAGTTACAAGTTCATTAAATATAAAATACCAAAAACTGGACCAGGTTTGTGTAATCTATACAATAGAATAAGGTTCCGGCTTAACCTCCTAGCAAAATATAGCATGAAGACGAATCAGCTGTTATGAATCAGCTGGATTGACAATTTAATTTGATTTCTGTTCCAATCTGATTATTAAATCAGATTGGAACATAAATCAAATTAAATCTTTAACCTCTGTACTTTTTTACCAAATTTTGTATGTGAGTTTATCAGCTCAAAACGCAGTTCGAATATGAGTTCGGTACACCCATTTTTGCTGGAGTTATGACCCTTTTTTGACTTGGAATCTGTCTGCGTCCGTCAGCTCGGAAAGTTTTCGGATGATAACTTTTATTTTGGTTTATCAGATCAAAACCCAATATGGTATGTCAGTTTATGAGCTCAAAATACAGGTCAAGTTCGATTATGGATTTGGTACGCCCATTTTTGCTGCAGTTATGGCCCCATTTCGACATGATCGGATCTGAACCAAATTTGGTATGTCAGGTTATCATCTCCAAATACAGGTCAAGTTCGGATATGGGTTCAGTCCGCCAATTTTGTGGTCCTACTCGACTTAGAATTTGCCGATTATTTTGGTTTGCGGATGATAACTTGAGTTTTTGTAATCTGATTGTTTTTAAATTTGGTACGTATGTGAATTAACCACATGGAGATACAGATCAAGTTCGAATTTTGGTTTGGTTCACCCATTTTTGCCGGATTTATGCACGGGGGGAGAACTGCGACGTGAGGATCGGTGGCATTCCGATAAAGAGACGGTGGAATTCCGATAAAGAGACGGTGGAAATCCGATAAACGAGACGGTTCGCTTTCGGCGACAAACAAGATTTTCTTCGTGTTTGGGCATTCAAACGGAATTGCCGTGACAAATCAGGTTTCATATCATCAATATCGTTATTTAAGTTACTAATATCCATCAAAATCTAGACGCTACAGTGACTAAAATCAAGAGAATAGCCATTTAAAAGTCACGCGATGGTTCGTTTTCCGATAAAAGACACGCGACGGTTCGTTTTTATCGGAAAACGAACCGTCGCGTGACTTTTAAATGGCGATTCTATTGGTTTTACTCACTGTATTCAATGAATTTTGCTGGATTTCAATTTACTTGTTTCTATAAAATTTCACATTTGGTGGGGGCCCCCCGGGGGGGGGGGGGGGGGGGGGGGGGAAACATATTGACGATGCGACCTTTGTCATGAAATAGGCATGATCAAAGACTGATAAGATTTTATCTAACATAAGCACTACATCACAGTATTATCAAACTAAAAAATGTTGAAATGCCTTTAGTTCGGAAAATAATATTTCTTTTACATGTAACTTATTTTCATTTTCGTTTCAGGTGAGATTAATGTCAGTGTTGACTGTGGAGACGTGACACCCCTCAGCAAAAAACGGACAGTGTGTACATGTGAAGAAGTGGAGCAGCAGATATTAGAAATGGCTAAAAATGCATTTAAACATATCCGCCGACGTGACGGAACTCCAGCATCCTTCGAACAATTCCGTAAGGAGCTGCAGCAAACAAATCTAGTCATCAAAGAATCATTAGAAATCTCAAACACGCTCAAAATACTATGCTCTCAGTGCCGATCGCTTAGTTGTGTAACTGATGGTAGTGTTGTCATTGTGTTGTTGTGTCACACGACACATGGTTTGCTGGATTTATGGAACATGTACATCACTGGGAAGCTGTTGCAGATAATTGAAAATGGCTTCCTAAGCAAAAGTCTGATGCTGCGACTGAATATTAGTGCTGTTAAGTTGTCCGTTAGAATCTCCAAGGATGAATTTGTTCAGTGCATGAATGAGCTAAGTAAGTATCATGTTAAGGCCAAAAAAAATAGTGTTTTGGTTCTCTGGCAATTTTTTTGTCAAATCAACGAGAGAGGGTTTTATTTTTATTTTTTATTTTTTTTCTGCGCATAGTAAGCATGGACAAAGATACCTTCCTCTGTCTAGTAATAACCAGAAAGGTAGAGGGAACTGTTATGCATATAAACTCATTTAGTCTTATATAAAAATGACATTGTACTACCAGTGTATGACTGGGATTACCTAACAATATATAATGCCCCTGACATTAACTACTGTTATTGTTGTCTAAAAACTGATACCTCCCCATTCTAATATGTGATCCTGAATTTAGTCCTGTGCCTTTCAATTGTATAAAGTTACAATTAGTGTAAGTTGTTCACAATGACTAATTGTAAGAAGAGCATGAGGATCAGCTAATCATTTTCTTAATTGTAGTCATCTACTTCATGTTGTAAGCCTGCAAGTCACTTTTTAACACATTAGATGTTAGAGCTCAATGCACACTAATATTCAACACTTATCTGCTATGGACATGTTGATATATATATATATTTTTTTCAAATTTATTTTTTAAGTTTTTTTGTCATAACATCAGGCATTGCAATAAAAAGGCCTAGTGCGGCCCTTTTTATACAATGCGGCGGGGCGTGAGAACCAAAACCTTTTTTTTTTTGGCCTAATGCTTTGATTATTCAATTGATTCCCCATTAAATTCTAAAAGTATGCAGCGGTCCATTCTTCATCAGGTACCATGCTGGCCCACAATTTACTTTTGTCAAATGAAACTATTTTTTTGTCAAATTCTTTTAGTGGAAGTTGCCAAATCCTTGATTGCTCTCGCACACGTATGCTCTTGCAGTTAATACTTCATGGGTGCTAAAATTTGCACTCGTCCCTCTTGTCAAAATGGTCACTATAATCAGTGATTCAATATTAAACTATTTGAAGGTATATTTAGAGCCTTTCCCATGTCAGTTAAAATTACATGTATGGGCATGCGAAGTGTAACTGGACATAGGTCTATCCACAATTGCATTTTGTTTGTGAAAATTCCAACTTACGATTATATTATGGACGCAATTACACCCGTCTTCTGAATTTGCGAGAGCAAATAAATGCTCTCACTATGTTTTCCTTGTGGGAAGGACTGCCAAATGATATTGTGTTGAAACTAAGGGGATTTGTAGAAATTTGATTCTTATGTGTTAAAATTGCTATTTTACCATTTCATGATGGCAGCTGCGCTGATTCAGCATTAAAGCTCATGTGCCAGTGCATTCTCTTATATATGCGAGTCTCCCATAGGGAACCTCACATATATAAGAGTATGCACTAGCTTAAAAGGTCAATTTAAATAGTGTTAGGCCAAAGTATTCTCTAATATATGCAAGGCTCCCATATATAAGAGAATGCTACTCATGCGTAACATTCACACTCTGTGTTGTACAGAGTTTATCAACAAACTATAGTTGATCTATGATTGATCACAATTGTTCCCACCACACCGTGATGAACAGTATAGTCTGATATTTATTGACGGGCGAATTCAGAAATTTTTCAATCTAAACCGATCAACACAATATACATTTTATTTCTATGCACAGCTATCTGTTTATGTTGATCTGAAATGTTTCTTATTTTAGAATTAAAACAGCTAAAGCAATCTTCCTGTCAAATAGCTATCCAACATAGGAAGAGTCCAGTCTGTACAAGGGTAAGTGTGTGTGACATAGAGACATAGAGATAAAAGTCTCAGTTTGAGTATTTTTCACCTTCTAGATCACGAAATTCTTATTATTTTTGAAAAAAACTCAAAGCTTTCTTTCCCAAGTCCTTGTTTTCATTCTGCCCAAAATATTTCAATTCTCAAGCTCCACACATCACTTTCTGTTCCTTAATATAACAAATATCTTGCCATTTGAAATGTATTTTATTCCACAACCGTTAAAAACAAATAGTTGGGTCTCAGATAATTATTTTTTCTCTGAATGAATGAGGGAGGGAGAACTTTATTTTTATTTTTTATTTATTTTTGTGCACATCGTAAGTGTTGACTATATGGTAGCTTCCCTTGTCTAGTAATGGTTAGAAAATGTAGAGGGAACTTCTTTGTTTATATGAAAATGTTGGGGTTTTTTTCCATCCAAGCAGATATCTCACCCATACTTTGTCGGTTCGAATTTGCCACTGTGGGGGTATGCCAGCACCAGCGGTGATATCTCTTGTCGAATTAAGTATGTATACATGTGAATGATGACACTTAATTTCTAAGCTGAGTGTATACCGTATTCTCGCGGGTATAAGCCCACTTTCGGGCATAAGACCACCCCAGTATTTTCACTAGAAGTAAGTTTTCCGGGGTATAAGACCACCCCCTCCCTAGCCCTAATCATAACCCCTCCAAAACGGCTTAAACTCGGATATGGGCCTTTGCAAACCAAAAATCGGGGTAAAACTGATGAAATAGATGAAAGCCGAGTATTGGGGAATATCCCCGGCTTCCAGATTAAGTAAAGGTAAATAGGCCTATAAGTTACTTTAAGAAAGTGATTTTTCAATTAAATGTGAATATTAAAATATTATAATAACACTTGTCTTGTTGTTTTATTGCCCAACATTCCCATAATTCACGCCATAAATGACACTATTAAATTTTGTAAGCAGTGTGGGTAAATCCCGCATCTATAGTCTATAGTAGTCTATAGTTTATATCAATGTTCAGACTTAATCCGATTAGGAAACTAATAAACCCGACGCTTTATTCATGACCCGTTGTCCACATAGAGGATGTTACAATAGCGACTAATTGCATGTTTAACAAAAGCCAGTGAGTGTAATTATTTAACACTAACAGTACTGACAAAAGACAGTTATATTTCTGCTAAAAAAGCACGTGTTTTAATAAATAGAGTTATCGCTCCTAAACTGTTTATACTGTAAAACGTGAACAAAATGCAGGTTAAAAATGTTAATGTCAATAACCTTTATTTTGGTTATAACGTTGATGTTGTTTGGAAGACATTGTTGTTCAATGACAAGTTCCCCTTCTGCTTCATTATTATACCCACTGTGTGTTTACATAACCAGGAAGCCAGTTCTCTGTGTTTGGTTACATGAAGGAACATACCGACGTTGTCACTGAACGCGAAAAATATGTTTTTACAGTACTGTAGTTGGACAGACACCTGTGGCTTTGTACGCGCATAGCCGCGCATCGCTTTTGAACTTGAAGCTACATACCGGTATATACGCCGTTAGCGACTCGGTTCTTTTGTATTTGGTGTCTGTTAATGATTTGTTTCCCCGGGAAGCTGCGGGAAGTATAATTTAATAAACAAATAAGATTCACTTTATTTTATTTTATTGAATATTCTCGATCATGCCTACGAAGTATACTTTTCAGTTTTGAATATAAATATTAAATTTCTCGAGTTCGTCAATCTTTTTTTGCTGTCTACAAGCTGATATCAAATACTTACCACCACTGAAATTGAACAAAATTTGGGGTGGGCTTAAACTTTTCCGGGGTATAAGACCACCCATGCCTTTTCAAGCTATTTATTCCCTAGGCCCCCTGGTCTTATACCCGCGAGAATACGGTAGTTCTAACTACTTATTTTGAAGTAAATTTGACAAAGACTGACTTCCCAGTCTTCATCTTTACAGTCAGTTGAGCGACTCCACAGTCTATGACTGTCTTGTTATAACTATTACTGAATACATGTACTACAATTCACAAGCATTTACTATTCCAGTCATGCACTCCATATTTTTAAACAATTTTTTACGTCATCTTGGGAAAGCTCCTTGTCTTAGAAATAGGATCTGAATAGGAAGTCTAGAGACGTAAAACTCATAAGATTATCGCTGGCTTTTTAAAAGACTGATTTGAACCTATATGAAATAAATAGATAAATAATTATACATCGTACTGGACACAATAGTCTGTCAAGTTACACTATTAGTTCCAATGTGTTATTATGCCCCTGACCCTTCGAAGGATGATTCGTTGATGTATAGGCAGGGTTTCCGCCAGGGGGGAATTAATGAGTCTGTATTGGGGAAACACATACGGTAACGTGACGGGACGACCATGGTTCGTCCTGTCGGGCGAAAATTTTGTTATTTGACACTGAAAAGAAGCCATTTTCTTGCACCTGAGTGTCCCACAAAGCGATCCAAAGCTACGTATATTATGCAAGTCGATCATTTCCGTGGGTGCATTAATTCTGTTGATGGTATCCAAATAGTTAGTCATTTAATTACGTATACGTAAGACTGCCGTCTGATTGAAGACTATATAAATGAACGAGTTTAATACAGTGTTTACAAATTTATAACTTACAATAAGATTCCAACAGGTATATATAATGAATCTAAACACTAAAAAGCATCTACACATTCAAAGTTGACCAATAATACCTAGCAAGGAGAATTGAATAAAGTATTTCTTAGAATTTCAAGTAGCGTCAGTGAAAATGAAACTGACAGGATATATTCTGTCAATCGTAAAACTATTTGTGCGCGGTGACGTCATACTGCAGGGTTTGTCTGCAGGAGATATTTATAGCAGCGAAATACGAATGATAGCGAAATCTTTCACCCGGAACGCGTAGCTTGTTCAATAGTCTGTATTAGTCCAACAACTGATGACCGCAGCTATAGAACATAGTTTTAGCCAACGTGTTATAAAATATAATTGAGTTTTTGGCGGGAAATGTGAACATGTGCGTCGTTGATTATTGTGCTTGGGGACCCAGGCGGGACAACGAAACTATTATTGACCTTACTTTGACTTTATCTCCATTTGGGGGGGGTATGTGTTCGTGTTTATCCTCCACTAGCAGGGTTACCCGGCATTGCCCAGGTTAAAGTGGTGTGAAACCGTCTGCATATTGTGGATAAATGATGGGAATAGATCATACTCTTGCTCAAAGCATTACACATATTCTCATAAATTATATACCCAAATAGCATCACAAAACATGATTCTTACACACGGAATATAAGTAGTAGCTCACCTTGTCGGATCAGAGCGAATGTCATTTTGTTTATCGCGATTAATCCGTCCCACCAATAAAGGACTATCTATTTATTTACAACTACGTATATTTCAGACGTTATAACATGAACATCATAAACACATTAGTTCGCAAAAATAAAAGACGACAATTGGGTTTTACATAGAGATGTATCAATCAGTCTAGTAGGTTTGACTAAGATTTTGAGGACACCTGATTATCATATCTCCATGAAGATACAGATGTTTTAAAGAAATATCCAGGTGCTCCTCTGTTCATTGTGCTATATACTGGCTAATTGTTCTCAGTTTAAAAGAAATGTTGCTATGAACTATATCAGCTACATGTGCCCGACACAGAGCGAGATTTTGAGTTGTTTATGTTAGGCGATGAGTCTGTTCTAAAACATGAAATATATCCTCTGTATATTGGGCAGATATAACCTTGTCAGATGTCAGTATTGGAGGATCCTGAAAAGTCATGTGCCACTGACTCCGTTTTCTTTTATCTCAGAAGAAATTACATTGACGGCACACTGTGACCACTATTGTTGAACAGGCCTTCTATTCATTTCCATATCTCTTGTAACTTTTTTGTGGAAACTATATTGAATGGGGCAGACTCAATTGTGTTATAATATTAACATGAGCTATTCTAATATTTTAACATGCGCCATTATCTTCCTCATAAAAAGTTAGAACGCCTTTGTACCATCTCGATTGTACCCCGTGAAGTTACAGACATATATTTGCAAATATATTTAGGCACCAAATGTGATGTTTTTAACTCGCACGATTTGATTCCTCGTATCATTTGAGAAGAACGTGTATGAATTTGATGCTAATTGGCACTAAACATATTTCTATCAGTTGTGGTGACCCGCCCGTCCTTATTTCGGACTCAAGCGGCACCACATTTGACATCATTAAACCACAAACTTAGACTCATTATGGAGATGAATATATATAAAATTGTTGAAAATTGGTGAGTACACAAATTCGTATCAAATTTAAGCCCCCTTAGCTCTCACCCAAACGACACCAATTTGGCGTATTTAAACCACACGTTTAGATTCCTCGTATCACGGAGAAGAATATGTATCATTCTGATGGAAATCGGCGCTAAACATATTGTTTATCCATTTTTGTGTCTCTCTCACCTCTGTGGACCCCTGTCTCGAATGGCACCACTTTTGACATCAACCACACAATTAGACTCCTGATATCATGGAGATAAATATTTATAAGTTTGGTGCTAATCGGCGACTAATTTTTTTTTTTTTTATAAAACTTAGTGCCCACCACACCATCTCTCACACAAACAATACCAATATAGCGTCTTTGCAATTTGGTGGAAATCGGCCCCTCTGATTTCCAGTGCAACCCCGACTCGAATGACGCCACTTTTAACAGTTTTAGACTCCTCATACCATGTGGATCATTTTGTATAAGTTTGGTAGCAATCGGTGACTAAACCAACTCTTATCAAATTTAGTGCCTACCCCCCCCCCCCCCCCCCCCCCCCCCCCCCCCCCCGCCATCTCACACTCAAACGACACCAATTTGGGGTCTTTAAATCACACAATTAGATTCCTTGTTTCATGGAGAAGAATGTGTATTAATTTGGTGTAATGACGCCACTTTTGACAACATTAAGCCACCCCATTAGATTACTCATACTGTGTGGATGATTTTGTATAAGTTTTTGTATAAAATTTGCGAGTATACAAATTCGTATAAAATTTAGGGTCCCCATATCACTCATCAAAACAGCACCAATTTGGCGTATCTAAACCACACGATTATATTTTCTCGTATCACTGAGAATATGTATCAATCTGGTGGAAATCATATTGTTAATCTTTTTTGTGTTCCTCTCACCCTCTTTGCATCCTGACTCGAATGTCCCCACTTGTGACAGCTTGTGACATCCTTAAACCACAAAATTAGACTCCTGATATCATGGAGATGATTATTGATAAGTTTGGTAAACTGATTTTGATCAATTTAGTGCCCACTAACCCCTATCTCTTACCCAAACAGCACCAACATCACGTCTTTAAATCACACGATCAGACTCATCGTATTATGGATAAGAATGCATATCACTTTGGTGGAAATCGGCGTTAAAATTAGTTTCATCAATTTTGGTGCCCCTCTCCCCTTCCGTGCATCTCTGTTGCGAATGGCGCCACGTTTGACATATTTAAACAACACCATTAGATTCCTTATATCATGGGAATGATTATATAAAAGTTTCGTGGCAATCGGCGGCAAACATTTGTTCTACCCCTCCCCCTTTTCTGCCCCTGACAACGGCGTCACTTTAAAAAATTCTAACCAACACCATTATCTTTCTCGTAAAAAGTTACCCCTAGTAGACCGTTTGGTGCCATCTAGATGGTCCCTCGGCGCTAAACTTAGTTTATCAATGTTGGTGCCCCTCTCCCCTTCCGTGCACCCCTGACTCGAACGGCGTCACTCTTGACATATTTAAACCACACCATCAGATTCCTTATATCATGGGGATGATTATATATAAGTTTTGTGGCAATCGGCGACAAATTTTTTTTTTCTGCCCCTCCCCCTTTTCTGCCCCGGACAACAACGGCGTCACTTTAGAAAAGTCTAACCCTCACCATTATCTTTCTCGTAAAAAGTTACCCCTAGTAGACCCCTTTGGTGCCATCTCGATGGTCCCCTGTGAATTTCTATAGAACACAGACAGACAGACAGACATTCGCAAATATAGATATAGATGCATGTAATATGGCTCAATTGAATGGTGTTCTCATGCACTATGAATTCCCGCTATAAAGACTGATTTGGGACAGGTTCCGTATTATTGTGAAATAAATCACTTTGGGATTTTGTTAAGTATGCATGGCAATATACGCATAATAATCAACACACGTAGAGAATCACATGTATTTTTCAGGAACTTCGCTTACCGGTACATCGAACTCAAAAACAAATGGTAATACAGCAATAAGATAAATGATCAACATTGAGTAGTTTCATCCACGAAAATCCCGTGCATAAAAATATCCCCGACTCAGCAATTGGGTGTTCTTTGATCCAATTATGTAATCGTACGATAGCACGGGGTCTTCGAGCGTGAATAGTTTCATCCATGGAATCCCGTGCACAAAAATATCCGCACTCAACAGTCCGGCATTCTTTGATGTTACACGCAACATGTATTACGCTGTATCTAATGTCGCTATTTGACATGCTCTTTCTTATTGTTTTTTCGGGAGATGGACTGTGTCGATTTCATTTTGTCAATATTAATGAAAATAAGTGTAGATATATAGCCTGTTGACACAGACAAGACTGAAAAAGTTTTTAATAACGTCATTTATTTATGTATGAGCGGGATTTCATGCAACGACCGATGGGGGAATGGGTCCGTGGGACGGACCCGCAGCCAGCCTGGCGGAAACCCTGGTATAGGGGAGACCTTCATCCGTCTGTAACAAAAATTTCACAACTCAGTTCAAGTATCTCACATAGTGCATGTTTTGTCTGCACTTTTTTCCAGAGATATGGTTCTTTTCTGGACTTGGTGTCAAACACATCAATGCTCCTGTCCGTCCGTAATAAACATTTCACAACACATCTCAAGTATTGATAGTCTAATTTGGATGTCCTTTGGTATGCCAGTAGACCAGCATTGTGGAAATGATCTCCACATAGTGCAGGTTTTGTCCACACATTTTTCCACAGTTATGGCCCTTTCCTGGAATTAGTGTAAAATGCATCATAACAAACATTATGCTGTGGATGTCCTTATTATTGGATTTCGTTGTCCTTTGGCATGGTGATAGCACAGGTTGGGGGAAAGGATATCCACATACAATGGGTTTCATAATTTATTATTTTTTTACCAGATTTACGGCCCTTGTTTGACTTAAAAATTTGTGAATTAGTGTCTGAAAGAACATTTCAGATTGTAACTTGGGCAAGGATCTTCTGATTCAGTTGTGCTTTGGAATGTTGATAGCCCAGCTTGGGGGAAAGGATACCGACTTACTACAGGTTTTTTCCATTCATTTTTTGTAGAATCATTTAATTTTTATCAGAGTTACAGCCCTTGTTTGACTTGGGAATTTATTAATTTGGTTTCTGTATGAACATTTCAGGTTGCACCTTTGACATGGATCATCAGATTTGGTTGTGCTTTGGTGTATTGCACGCCAGTTTAATGGGAAAGAATACCCACTTATATATTATATATTTTAAAAAAAATTCCATTCATTGCCCTCTCTCTCACGCTTGGCATTGCACTTGTTTTTTTTATTTACTTATTATGTGTTACACTAGATGATTCTATATTAAGATCATAAGTTCCATAAAAATAAGCATGGAAGCCTTCAAAATACCATTACTGTAAGTCTGTTATTGGTTAATATTCTGCATGTCTGGACAACAAGGTAGCGAGGAGTATTCTGTTCACAGTACATGTATTGATATTCTACACTGTATTCTCTGATGCCTTTTTATCTGATAATATTTCAGAGTATGACAAAGACGAGTTCAGAAAATGTTGCAGTTCCTATCCATTCCAGTAAAAACGCAGTACCTACATGTATGCATGCCAATAAGATGCCCAGGAGAGCTTTCTCAGAGATGTAAGTTGGAAAAATTTCTCTTGGAGGTTTCATACCTATCATATAACCTCTTCACTGCTAAATTGTGTTATTACGTCATGTGTTGGGCTGTTCACATGGCTTTTGTGTTATAGAGAAATAAAACGTAAATGTTGTTAAAAGACATAATAAGGACTTGTTCGGGTGTGTGAAACTGATAAGTTATTATTCAGTCGCTATGCCAATTGGAGGAATGTAGCATTCTAATAACATCGTCGAAAATATCAAGAAAATCAACTTTACCACTCCATAGAAAATATCGTCTGTACTGCGCTCAATTGTAAATATTTGCTTCTCGAAACAGGACACAACTATTTGCAATAAACTAAAACCAAAAAGTATTTTGCCGTCAAGTGCCACTACCTTTAATTAATATATAAGAATGATGGTGTGGGTTGTCAATTTGAATCAAATATTTGTAAAAAATAACTACTTTGAGCTGTTTTGAGCAAGATTATTCTCCATTTATTTTTATCACCTTACTGGAGTGTTTCACATCACTTTAAAGTCCTACAATTTATCTGGGACGGAGGCTGTTATCTGGAACTCTCCATCCACATCCAATTATCATTGACATTGTTTAAAATATTGAATATATCTTTCCAATATAAGCTTAACGATGGGGTTCATGTAGTTTGCTGAATTTTCATAGCGGTCAAAACTCATGACCATGTTGAATCCGCTGTTTATCACTTATATAGAGTTATAATCCGCTGTTTATCACTTATATATTTAAATTCATTATGAATTAGAATTGATTTATGTCTTTCCCACTATATATTCAACTTCAATTGAACTGTTGGAGATAGTTCAGATAGTACATTTTATGTTGGAATCCTTACTTTTAGAAAAGCAAACATTTAATTAGTTTTGGATCAATAACCCCATTCATGGTGGGGGGGGGGGGGGGGGGGGGGGCTGCTAATGTCACACTATTTTGCTGGTCAAATGGTGGAGATGACAGAAAGCGGAGTATAGCAATTTTGATTTAGAATACCCATGCGGGAAAATGTCAGGATTTCATTTAAAAAAGTGTAGACATGTCAATTAAGTGTTGGTTGTGGAAAAGAAATCCACAATAGTCTGTTGCGCCATATACGGATATTCTTGTGAAGTCGGGGGAATATATGGTGAAAGGAAAATTATCATTTGATACATAAAAGGGCAGCTATTTGAACTTCAGACCTTAGTAATAAGAACGTATGTACATGTACAACATCGTTCAGTTGTGCATTTGTCAGTTGCATAATAATGCTATTGTGAAATTTGTGCACCCACTTGTTCCATGGTGTTGATGTAAAAATATCCAATAGTAGTGAATAGGAACCTTACACAATGGAACGGATTTATCTCAGTCATAACACCTTTTATGCACAACATATTTCATTGCAATTTAAAAACAATAAGGGATTTGTAAAAGCAGCGTTTTCAGGTGTTGTGAGGGAATCTCTGAATGTCAGTACTGTAGTTCTCTTACTTGATTTGGAGTAGTCATTCATATCCGACAATCTCTTGTGATTCACGGAGTAAATGTGTTCATAAACCTATGAACACATTGACTCAGTGGCAGGGTTTCTGCTAGGGGTTGGGGGAATGTGGCCGTATTTGGGAAGCACATACCCTGTGCCCTGTCGGGAGAAAACTTGGATGTTTATCACTAAAATGTAGCCATTTCCTTGTACCTGAGACAACAAGCAGGAACATTGAATCTTCCTATAGAAGCCAAATTAAAACAGATCATCTTTCGTTGATCTCAAGTTAATGAACTAAAAGCATGCAAGCACCACAATGTACAGTGGATACAACGACTTTATAACAGTAGCAATTTAACCCGACATCAAAGGAACTACTGGGGTTGGCAAAAGAAACATTGTCACTCAGTGTCAAGTGCACTCTAGCAGTAAACCAGAGTGATGTTACGAGCAGAGCTCATGTCATGCGGTAAGTCAGGTACTGCATGCTTTCTTTGTATTTTGTTCACAGTACCACTGAATCAAAACAATTTGGTGTAAAATCAAAAGCCATTCCTCAGATAGAGATGACCTCATGCTGGATTCGTAGAATGGATAATTTTTTCATTAATTGGATAGGGAATAAATACACTGATAATAACTATTAATATTTTAATTGTTTTATTTTTAATTGAACATTTCTTTGATATAGACCTTGTTTTGAGGTAAAATGTCTGCACTGTTCGTCACAGCGACTTCCAGACCTCACCTGTCTTCATGGTTGTAGCTCAGAATTCAGCCCCCTAATGACTATATATACCGATGTATAATGCGCATTTCGAGGGGAAATAGTGGGTCAGAAATTTGGGACTTATAGACAGAAATCTAAGGTAAATTAAAATACGAGAGGCTGATCACAACTAAACATTCGCCGAACTGTGCACGTGGTCTGCACTACTGATCATGTCTTATTCATGCACCAAGTACAAGATTCCTTGCAATCTGTTATTCATCAGTGTCAGTGATCGCTCGTCCCATGTAAAAAGGGGGCTGAGCTAGGTCTGTGGCTATTTTGTGGCCAATATTAAGTCAAGGTTGGGGAAGGGAATGAGGCTGCTCAACGGCCGCCCTGCCATAGTAGCGGAAACCCTGCTCAGTGGGTGTGTCCATTGTAATGATATGGGAAAATCAGAACTAATATCAAGTGTATGTAAATCTGTTCAGACATTTTGAATTGTAACTCCAGTATCAATGTCCGACTTGAATGCTGTCTGGAATCCTAATAGTCAGCATTAGTGTTAGGTAGCAATACACAATTTCCAGCAATTGTGGCCAACATATTAGGGGGTACTGTACTTCAAATCTATACTGAGCCATTATGTTTGGCATAGGTCCAATCAACCATGTTTAGCTCAACATGACAAAGTGAAGTTTGAGCTATTGCTATGGGTTGGTCGTCCGTGTGTGCGTGTGTTTGTCAACAATTTCCTTTGGCACACCCTACAGGCCACATCCCTTATCTGATCATTGCCAAACTTCATATGGATCCTCAGAGTGATCTCTAGATGGAAGCTTACCATTTTTTCCCCAAATTTCGATGAAAAACATTGCCGACGGCAGCCATCTTTGCATGACTAAATCCTTGGGCACACCTATCACTCCACATCCCTCCGATTGTCGTGGATCTTCATATGGATTCTTGTTTATTTTTGACAGAAATGGTAGGTGTAAACAATTGTCTGTACTTCTTTGTAAAATTTGTCACTGAGTTACGCCACTTGGTCTGCACACACAAAACGCTCAATTTTTTGTTCACCAAAATTGACCATTTTCAATCCATAAGCAGACCATGACAGAGTGAATGTCAGTAAATAAGCTTCTACCTGATAGAGCTAAGAGCTGAGAAATATTTATAATAGAATTATGGTAGCAATAAAAACTGTCTTGCAAGCACAGATCTATGACCGGCCTATTTTCCTATAACCAAACACAGAGTTGGCCTTCACTGAATACAAAAAGCATGTTACGTATCCCAAATTTTCACTTTTTAGCTCACCTGAGACGAAGTCTCCGGTGGAGCTATAGTCATCACTCCTCGTCCGTCGTCCGTCCGTGCGTCCGTCTGTCCGTCCGTTCAAACTTTTGATGTTTATGAGCTAAAAAGTGTGTCTAGCCCATAGTTATGAGCTAACAAATATTGTGAGCTAAGCTCCTAATAATTTGAAAAATGTTCATACAAACAATATCTATGAGGTTTTCTCTCAGAAAAACATTATTTATAATTAACCTCTTAAAATTTGGACTTTGAACCAGTCCATCCGATGGACTAATTTTGCAGTTACCCCCCTTATCACACGAGCACTTTTGTAGCTCCCAATAATCGGACACGCTGATTTATACATGTAGCTCCCAATAATTGGACAGGCAGATCTATATATACACAAAACAGCTCTTAGTATTTGGACTTTTGTAACTCCCAATAATCGGACACGCTGATACAGTGATTTATGTAGCGTATCACGATAGTGACTATACGCAAAAACCATGTTCTGTGATGATTATCTACACAAATTTATAGAACAAAACACTAAATATGGGTAATTTTTCTATTTGACGACAAAAATAGGTGATATTTTTGTATTGCGAATTCGCAATACTCTTCACAAGATACGATACACGTATCATGAGAAATCGTATTGCGATACATGTGTTTCGCAATTAATCGTTGCAGCCCTATTATTTCCAATCAACCAGCCGTGATTCACTTTCAGCCCACGTGCTGATGTTAAAATAAATTTTGATAAATCATCTGAACCGAATTATTTTGTCTCATCATTCGCTGCAAACTTGAAATAAACTTCCACGACTTGTCACCTTGTGTGGGCGAATACATGTGGTCCCAACTGCTAGTTATATTATGAAATCCCCAATACACCATTCACACAATTAAAATATTGAAAGTGTGTATTGTATGGCGACTGCCAATGGTGAACTCATACTTTGATCTTTCAACCTATTAATTTGCATATGCAAACGAATCCGAAGACACTCCGGTTTCTCCGTTAAAGTCCGTGATTGAATGTTTACAAAACATATAGCATTACCTATTGCCGAAAAACATTAATTTTCACAGTTAATTTATGGCCCACAACTTTGATTATGGTTTAAAATTAATGATCGTTTTAATTGATTCAGTTTGGCGGGGATACGAATAAATTATTGAACCCTTAATATTTGGACTTTTTGTAGCTCCCAATAATCGGACACGCTGATTTATACATGTAGCTCCCAATAATTGGACAGGCAGATCTACATATACACAAAAGCAGCGATATTTTTGTAAACATTAGTCTACGATAGTCGATTGAGCTCTTGGTATTTGGACTTTTGTAACTCCCAATAATCGGACACGCTCATACAGTGATTTATGTAGCGTATCACGATAGTGACTATACGCAAATACCATGTTCTGTGAAGATTATCTACTTAAATTTCTATAACAAAACACTAAATATGGGTAATTTTTCTATTTGACGACAAAATAGGTGACATTTTGGTATTGCGAAATCGCGATACACTTCACAAGATACGATAGACGTATCATGAGAAATGGTATTGCGATACATGTGTATCGCAATTAATCATTGCAGCCCTATTATTTTCGATAAACCAGCTGTGATTCACTTTCAGCCCATTTTCTGATGTTAAAAGCAATTTTGATAAATCATCTGAACCGAATTATTTTGTCTCATCATTCGCTGCAAACTTGAAATAAACTTCCACGACTTGTCACCTTGTGTGGGCGAATACATGTGGTCCCAACTGCTAGTTATATTATGAAATCCCCAATACACCATTCACACAATTAAAATATTCATGCACAGTCATGACAGTGAAACTGAAAGTGTGTATTGTATGGTGACTGCCAATGGTGAACTCGTACTTTGACCTTTCAACCTAATTTGCATATGCAAACGAATCCGAACACACTCAGGTTTCTCCGTTAAAGTCTCTGATTAAATGTTTACAAAACATATAGCATTATCTATTGCCGAAAAACATTAATTTTCTCAGTTAATTTATGGCCCACAACTTTGATTAGGTTTTCAAATAAATGATTGTTTTAATTGATTCAGTTTGGCAGGGTTACAAAGAAATTATTGAACCCTTAATATTTGGACTTTTGTAGCTCCCAATAATCGGACATGCTGATTTATACATGTAGCTCCAAAAAATTGGACAGGCAGATCTATATATACACAAAAAACAGCGATATTTTTGTAAACATTAGTCTACGATTGAGCTCTTAGTATTTGGACTTTTGTAACTCCCAATAATCAGACACGCTGATACAGTGATTTATGTAGCTCCCAATAATTGGACAGGCAGATATATATATATACACACACGAACAGCAACAATTTTATGAATATTGGCATATGATTGAACCCTTAAAGGCACGTGAGGCCTTAGTTGTCGAAAATATTCATATTTGTTCCAATCACCGTAAACAGAAAAACATTAAAACGCATACAGTGTCGTTCATATATATACCATGACCATCGCGTAAACAGCATGTTATCATAAAGACCTACTATATTTTACCTAAGCAAGAGCCTGATTGTGTTACAGAAGACAGCACAATGCTACTGGCTAATCACACACAAATGGCATAAACGCTCTTTATTAGATCCATATCAGGAATTCACCAAGAAAGAACGCTCTTTATGTTTACCATCATAATATAAACAAACACCAGAAAAGTAACTTTTTAAGCTTTTGTTTACACAACACTGGTCAAACATATGACAATAACATACTGTTTATGCGATATTTCTTATTTGTATACGGACAAAGTCTGTCTACATTTTGATGTTCTTTCTGTTTGTGGCGGGTTTTGACGGGTGGAAATATTTTCACAGCATACCCACCGCCAAGGCCAACCGTACCTTTAATATTTGGACTGTTGTAGCTCCCAATAATCAGACACGCTGATTTATGTAGCTCCCAATAATTGGACAGGCAGATCTATATATACACAAAAACAGCGATATTTTTGTAAACATTTAGTCTACGATTGAGCTCTTAGTATTTGAACTTTTGTAACTCCCAATAATCGGACACACTGATACAGTGATTTATGTAGCTCCCAATAATTGGACAGGCAGATATATATGTACACACAAGAACAGCAACAATTTTATGAACATTTGGCAAATGATTGAACCCTTAATATTTGGACTTTAGTAGCTCATAATAATCGGACAGGCTTAAACATATGTTTACATGGTAGGTTGTAGGTTCCAATTTTATTTATGTACATATGTTGATCAGTATAATAGCGTATTACATCACATAATTATACTGGAAATATATATATTTTATACTGGAATATACTGGAATTTCACTGGGACAAAGGTGTATGAACCCTGGGCTCATATTCCCCTCATGGATCGCGTTCGATTGGATATGGACTCCATGAAGGGAATATGAGCCCATGTATCCCGTCCGCCAAATGAATAACGTATATGTATAATGATGGTCTTGTCTCAAGATTTTCCAATTGAATGTTCCATTTTTTCCCGGAAAACTTGTTTGGTAATTGTCAAACCAGTATGCATACAATTGGTGGTCGCTCACACGAAGCCCTTCACCTGAGTGAACTTCAATCGCCTATACCAATTATCTGTATCATGGTGCATCATATGTGATAATAATTTTTTAGTCCTCGATCAATCCATCTGTTTGAGACCAGTGAGTGAATATCAACAAGTCTTCTTCTGGCAGCTATTTAAAAAGTGAGATTTTGAATATTGCCAGTACATCATGATATTAAATTCAAATCAATAAGTGGACTATTGGTGCAGCAGTCACCCAAGAATCACATAAAGACACTTCACCTCGGGCAGTGAGCCCCCACCTATGTTTGGTTTATGAATTTATGGGAAATTTCTAAGAACTTGTAACACGGGACTGAAATAATCTCATATTTGGATTTCACATAACCTCCTTGATATTGGACACCGAAAGCTCCTTGATATTGGACGCCTAAGCTCCTTGATATTGGACACAAAAAAGCTCCTTGATATTGGACACAAAAAAGCTCATAAACATCAAATGTTGGAACCACTATTGCAAACTCGTAAAAATTGGATAAAAATAGCTCATAATTTATTTAGCTCATAAAGGGTAGATGTTGGTAGTACCGTCCGTCCGTCAAACTTTTTTTAAGCATCTTCTCCTCTGAAACCATCATACCGAATTGGTTCATATTTGGTGTGGATGTTCCCTAGGTGACTCTCATTCAGATTTGTTCAAATGAGGTCACCAAGTCAAATAGTTTTGATGTCAGGACCATAACTATTTTTCCACATAGTAATTCTTAAAACGACTTCTTTTCTGAAGTTGTCGGGCCGAATGGGTTCATATTTGGTATGAGGGTACCTTGGGTGACTGTGGTTCAGATTTGTTCAAATGAGGTCACTGGGTCAAATGTGGGTGGGGCTATGGACATAAATCTGAATTTTTTAATTTTTTTTTCAATTTAACTTATTTCTCAATTTAACCAAAAAAAAATATATATATATATATTTTATTTTTAATAAATAGTTTTTTTTTATTAAATAAAATATTTTATTTTTAAATAAAATAAAAAAAAACTCATTAAAATTTTGAAGAACCTATGACTACATCTTTGGGAGGGGAGGGGAGGTACCTCTAGTCACTCCACTATATTTGGTTGAAATCAGGGGTTTGGGAGAAATCAGGAACAGACAGATGTACAGAAATGTTCAGTAAATTGCTTTAATCATATGTATTCTCTACTACACCAAGCCACCCATGTGCTCTGATGGACCCATGTTTATACAACTGGCAGATGGGTAGATAACATCTGCTGTGCTTTCCATCCCCAGAGAGTGTAATTCATGTCATTTGTAATTTAAATGAGATTAATGGTGTTATCAATGAAGCACCCTTGTTGTTTACATTATCACTCAGTGGTCATTAAAATCAGATTATTTTCATTTTCTCCAAGTTTGAATTAAGAGAGTCTGGCATTAGCAGAATGAGGTTCCCAGAGGGTGATTTATGTTGCTCCACACAGCAGGCTAGCATAACCAAATACACCCTCTGAGAACCTTATTCTGCTTAGGCCTCATCTTCTGGAAAGTATCTAGAGTCTCAAGATCTCATTCTGCTTAGGCCTCATCTTCTGTGAAGTATCTATAGTATCAAATTTACTTTGTTGTTAGTTAAATTTCCCTTCTAGGAAGTTTATATATCCCCTAATTTGCAGAAGATAAAATTCATGATTGAGGTGCTCAATGGGTGAACATCACCAACTTCAACTGGGGAACTTCAATCTTATTCTAGGTCTTCCATAGCAGTTGAGGGCCTTATCAGAATGAGGTCCCCAGAGGGTGAATTTAGTGATACTAGCCCGCTGTGCAGGATAGCGTCACTAAATTCACCCTCTGGGGACCTCATTCTGCAAATAACAGACAGACTATTTCAAGGCTTGATTGTATAATACATTGTGTTGCTTGAAGCCAGACAATTACAATGTAGGAACAGACATGCTTTTAGTGATGCTATCCCACACAGCGGGCTAGCATCACCAAATTCACCATCTGGAGACCTCATTCTGCTTAGGCCTCATCTTCTGGGAAGTATCTATAGTATCAAATTTACATTGTTGTTAGTTAAATTTCCCTTCTAGGAAGTTTCTATATCCCCTAATTTGCAGAAGATAAAATTCATAATTGAGGGGCCCAATGGGTGAACATCACCAACTTCAACTGGGGAAATTCAATTTTATTCTAGATCTTCCATAGCAGTTGAGGGCCTTATCAGAATGAGGTTCCCAGAGGGTGAATTTAGCGTCACTAAATTCACCCTCTGTGGACCTCATTCTGCAAATGACAGACACACTATCACACTATTTCAAGGCTTGATTGTATAATACATTGTGTTGCTTGAGGCCAGGCATGCACAATGTAGAAACAGACACGCTTTTTGTGATGCTATCCCGCACAGCAGGCTAGCATCACCAAATTCACCCTCTGGAGACCTCATTCTGCTTAGGCCTCATCTTCTGGGAAGTATCTATAGTATCAAATTTACATTGTTGTTAGTTAAATTTCCCTTCTAGGAAGTTTCTATATCCCCTAATTTGCAGAAGATAAAATTCATAAATGAGGTGCCCAATGGGTGAATATCACCAACTTCAACTGGGGAAGTTAATTCTTGTCCTTATCAGATTTGTGAAAATGGGATCACAAAGTCAAATAAGGGCAGAGCAAGAGACTTAACTATTTCACTACATAGTAATTCTTAAAATATGTTTGCAAGAACTAGTTGGCTTATATAGAATGGAATGTTCTTCCTTGACTGCAATTCAGATTTTTTTTAATGGGGTCACCTGGTCAAATAGGGGCCAAGCGAAGGACAGTTTCCCTCTTAATATGCTTCCTTCACAAGGACCATCAGGTCTATTTTACTGATATTTATGATATGTATGAAGGGTTCTTTGGTGTCTGGGATTCAAATTTATTCAGATGGGGTCACCAGGTTAAATAGGGTGGGACCAGGGACATAACTATATGTCTCTATAGTAATTCTTAAAATGTCTTCTCAAGAGAGTTTGGACTATTTAGCTTTAATACATATAGTATGGAGGAATCAGGAGGATCCTTTAGTGACTGAGATTCAGATTTGTTAAAATGAGGTCAACCTGTGAAGAAATGGCAGGCTATGGGGAGTTAACACTTTTGTGTCCAATAAAATCATCGAAATACCAAATTCATTAAAACATCTACCTTGGAACCACTGACTGATTGGTCTGACATACATGTATTGTGTTTTGGGTCCATGGATAATTGGGCTTCAAACATGTTTAAATGGTTTTAGAAAAAGGCGCTTGTGAGATTGGAAATTTCCAACAATTGAGAAAGTTTGAGGTGTCGGTTGTGAAATTCGAACCTAAGACTTGGGAGTCTGGAGCCCGGTCGGGAGGGGACTTGTTGAGCTGGAGGAGGGGGGTGATCAGTAGTGTACAGTTGGCAATTTCAAGGTGGATTTTCACCAAGCTACATACTTGAAGTCTCTCTAGCCACATATCCTGTTTAAATCTACTTCTTTTAAAGTGATTATGAAAAGAGCTGACTGTTTTGGTCTCCAGAGTCCCAGTCTTATCAGTCTTTGCAGTCTGGTGAGCGACCCCACAGTCATTGACTGTCTTGTTTGTGAACTTTCCCAGTTTCTTAAAATAATTAAACCTGTCACATTTAACACAGGCTACTCTAGCAGTTATGCCCCTCAGAGACTTATTTTTGTATTTTTTCAGACCCCCTACAACCCTCTATATCGTGTACTCTGCCTCAGCATATGCAATGGATTTCATCCACATATTTTTGTCCTTTCATCAGAGCAGATATTTCAGTCATAGGTATACAGATCTCCATAAAATTTGGTATGGATGTTGGCTATCAGCAGGGCTTTCAAAGAAGTGTTCAATGATCTTGCTTGATCTTGTATAGTCATTGTGCATGTGGAAAAGCACATTTTATTTATTCCATCCAAGCGGATGTCTCAGTCATAGGTTATCGGATCTCTTTGAAATTTGGTAATGATGTTGGCTACCAGGAGAGCTTTGATAGAGTTTTTTTTAATAAAACATAACTTATTGTATTTTGATTTAATAAATTTGTATTTTTTTTGTTTTACAGAACCAATATATCTTCATCACCACAAGAAAACACAGCACAAATAAAAACAGCAGGTCAACATGAATTTGTCACAACATATAATACGCGATCTAGGCCAATGAACCACAGATGAATACATTAATGGGAGTCAGTTCTGAAAAAATTCTACATGCAAATGTTTTTGCAGGATATCAAGTGCTATATTTATTATTATTTTTTGTTAACTTTGACGAGAATCAGAATTTTGATTCTCAGTTTGATTCTGGTAAAGCAGCTGATTCGCTGTAGAAATGCTATAAATTGATTTTCGCAAATTTTTAAGGATTTTAAGGCCTGCTTTTCAGTGTCTACAATATAGCATATAACTAGTTTGTCAAGATATTTCCAGCATAGGGTCAGTTTTCATGGAAACTAGATCTCAACACTGACAACAGTCTGTCAAACTTAGATTTTACCTAGTGGTCAGGATGAATCACATGACTTGAGCATCCTAGTTCCTTCATTAACCCTTCCTTGGCGCCTCAAATTTTGCAAAAAAACCTGTGCCAATGCAATCTCTTACGTATGTGAGTCTCCCATAGGGAGCCTCGCATATATAAGAGAATACATTGGCCTAACAATACCTTGACATTGTAAGCCAGTGCATTCTCTTATATATGTGAGGCTCCCTATGGGAGACTCGCATACATGTATATAAGAGAATGCACTGGCACAGGATATTTAATGCTGCAACAATGCAGCTCCCATCTTGAAAGGCTTAAAGACCAATTTGGTCGTCCATTAAAAAATAAGAGTTGATCAATGAGGCTCAGTTTGAAAGTCAATGATTGGCAAAAATACATTATATTCCATTGGAAAGCTCAATCGGATTATAAGTCATGGGGATAAGTCTCTGTGTCAGAAGTTATGTATTTTTGGGTGTTTTCCATTCTAGAGTTATCCATTGTTTACCTGGAAATCTTGGGGTTTTTTTTGTCCGTCTGGGCAGATATCTTAGTCATGGTTCATCAAATCTCAATGAAATTTGGTATGGAAATTCGCTGTCATGACTGCTTTCAATAGAAGGGCAAATTACTTTCACTTTTCTCATTCTCAGTTATCCTTCTTTGTTGAACTCAAAATCTTGCTTATTTTTCCCATCCATGCTGATCCATGCAGATATCTCAGCTATGGGTTATCAGATCTGAATGGAATTTTATATGGAGGTTCGCCATCATGATTGCTATCAAATGTTTGCATTTTCTGTTCTGGAGTTATTCTTCTTAGTTGTCCCCCGAACATTTTGGAGGACTATTGTAATCAGCCGCATCCGTCCATCCATCCGTCCATCCATCCATTCCATTCCTTGTCCGGACAAATCTTGAGCAATATTAAATATTATTTCTTTATATTTGGTGTGTGGTTCACATATGAGAAGATGCAGGCCAGGTTCGAATTTGGACACAGTCCTATGAATTTTGATGGTGATTCCCATTTTTCAACTTAGAAATCGCTGTTTTCGGGCTGTCCGGATGGTAACTTGAGCAATATTGAACAGAATTTCTTTATATAATTTGGTGCGTAGTTCACATTTGAGAAGACGCAGGCAAAGTTCGATTGTGGTCACGGTCCGATGAGTTTTGACAAGAGTTTCGCCCCTTTTTTGACTGCTACCTCATTTTAGGGGACATAGGGCCTGCGACCTTTTATTTATTTGAAATTTGGTCTGGTCCTGCCCATTTTTCAATTTGCTACCATGGGGGTATGCCAGCACCTGAGGTGTAACTTCTTGTTTATACGATACCTTGAAGTTGAAGGCAATACACATCCTAAATTATAGACATTTTTTATCTAATGAGCTTGTGGATGTAACTGCACTATACATGATACAGACAGAGCATAATGTACATCTGAATTGAAAATCTGTTATTGAACGAGTTGCAGACAGAGACAGCACAAGAATATATAAGTAGCTACAGTAATGCCCTAAATAATCGACTCCTTAACCACAGCAGAATTATGGGTAACTTTTCAGGATTTTGTCGGAAATATGGCTTGTTGATTCATTGGAAAGCTCTGTGAGAGCATTGGAAAGCTGTGAGAGCTTTCCAATGAATGGCAACAAGCCATATTTCCTTAATCCTGAAAAGTTACCCATAATTCTGCTGTGGTTAAGAAGTCGATTATTTAGGGCATTACTTTATGCATGTCCGCAACAAGTTCAAAAAATATTTGAGATTCTGATGCAAGTTTAGATCTGTATGTATTCCACAAACGCGTATCAGGTAAGTTTGATGGAAAGCCATCAATTCGTTGCAGTGTCAGTGGCAACATTGTCAAAATGGATTAGTTTGTCCATTGAACACATGTTTTTAAAAATCACAGATGTGAACAAAATTCCTGTGAATTTCATAACCCTTTCATGACGGTTGCGTTGGTGCAACATTAAAGAGACCATGTGCCAGTGTATTCTCTTATAGATGTGTCTCCCAAATGGCTTACAAGGTCAAGGTAAATATTCTTAGGCCAATATATTCTCTTATATATGCGAGGCTTCCTTATATATAAGAGAATGCATTGGCACAGGGTTTTCACAAAATTCCAGGAAGCTCCAGTCATGTAAGGGTTGATAGCATGCATGCTCATCCAATATGTGGAACATATCAGTATGTTGGAGTTTTATATAATATATGATTCTTTGTTAATACCAAAGTCAATTTTTTAAACATAAACTTATTTATGCATAATATTGTCTTTTTTTATTTTCCTTCACATTGGTCATTAGCATATTTTCAACCTGCAAGACCAATAAAGCGTCACAATGTTCATCGTTAAAATTAAAACAAGACTTTACGTCTGTGGAGTGATCATGACACTGCCTGATATATCTTATCACATCTGACAGCTGTCCATGTATCCATGGCAAAGCAAAAATATCTATGATGGCAGTCTGGTAGAAAATGTCCCAGTGGAGTATGTTATCCTCTGCAAAAATATTTATGTTGATACATGTTTATTAGCAGCTTTAAATAAATGATTTTTACAGCACTTCATCCTATTACAAGACAATAATAGGATGGTGGGCTGTTAATCATTCTGAAGGGTCACTACATGTACTTAAATAGAACCATTATGCCCGAGAAACTCATATTATTATTATTACCAGTTTCCACCCGTGTACCTTGACCCAAATACAGGAGGGGGAGGCATGAATAAAGAGGAAAATAATAATTTTTCAATTGAATAACATACATACAAACAGCTGAACAATATAATGTTCTAAGTGTACTCTTCCCAAATTTACATGTACCCAGGATAAAACAATGAAAAACAGCAATAAAATGTGAGCACTTTTTGTTGTGAAAAAATATATATATATCAAATTTGTAATTGAAATTCTTACAAAACAATTGTTCCAAAACCTAAAATGATAAAAATCATGTAGCTTTTGATTTATTATATGCCTGCCAACCATCTTCATTGGGTAGAAAATCTCTGAATAATTCCTTTCACAACAGCACAAGCAAGACTTCTTGAAACTTTACAAAGTAATTAGCAATAAATGATGTGCAAACAAAATACAGGATGTTGCTTGATGGACATGTTATCCAACATAAAAACTTGTCAAATTCCAAGACAGCCATGCAGCCACCGGGATCACAATTTTTATAAAGTTGGATACTTTGGTATATTATTGTAAAACATATGGTTGCAGTTCCAGAGGTTTGATGATATTCTTGCAGAGGTTTGTCAAAAATATGCCCAAAAAAAAAAAAAAATTATGAGAAATTTTAGGGCACACTCCCATGCAGCTGCAAAAAATTAGCTTTGTTCTGCAGGCCCACAATGCAAGTCAAAACAGTTATCAACAAATTAGCTTTGTTGTTCTGCAGGCCCAAAATGAAAGTCAAAACGGTTATCCATAAAACCCAGATGATTCCCATAAGAAATGAAGAAAATTCAACTGGATAAAACCTAATTACTTGCATGCAAAAAGTACTGAAAATAGAAACATTCTGTGCTGGATATCACACTTGTACACATTGATGCCCATTTTACACTCTGTCAACTTAATTTTTCATATTGGTTGTGGCTCCGTTTAAGGGCCATAGATATAGCCCTGGGACTTAAATCTGCAGCGTGATGTCATTCCCCATAAGTTGAAGATGTTCGATACAAATAAACAGTTCAATTATTATAACGCGATATTCTCAATGTATGAAGAACTTGGATAAACATTTAATTTGATCTCTTTATATCCAATTTATTCGAGTGGATTATTGAATTCATAGCATAAGCCTTACCCCAACCTGCTTATTCAATTATATGGAGTATGATTATGTACTGAAATAAAATTTCAAATTTAAATGACAGCGTCCCACCATTGCAACCACATTGAAACTATAGAGAAGTCAAAGCGATAAGTGTATGGTGACATCACAGCATAGATTTAAATCCGATGGCTATATTTTACAGCAACGCAGATGGAGAGTTTCAGATATGCCTGATTTTGATTACAACGCTTGTATTAATGTAATGAAAAGATTCAGAGGCGAAAAGTAGGAAGATGGTTGACGACATGTTTCTTGACAAAAAAATCTGTAGTATAATTAAATTAATATATGAACAGTGTTATATAAATTCTGACCTAATGGTAATTCTATGTTATCTACATAAACTGGTTTAGTGAGATGAAATTTAACCCCTTCTTTACCAGGTCAAGCACATCCTGGATTTACCTACAGTAATGCCCTAAATAATCGACTCCAACAGAGCTTTCCGATGAATGGCAACAAGCCATAATTCTAACTAAATCCTGAAAAGTTACCCATAATTCTGCTGTGGTTAAGGAGTCGATTATTTAGGGCATTAGTATATTTTAGTTATATTCAACTAATATCTGTGAATCTGGATATCTCCGTTTTGTGTATTTTGATAAAGAGGCACAACCCATAGACAAAACACAACACACATCTTAATCAAGAACCTTTTATTGAATGGGTTGTGGATTGCTCAAGGATATATTTCATGAGAGCTTCATCCACAATGAGTTCGATAAAAGATTATGATGAAAGTTGTGTTGTATTTAAGTTCATTTTCCCTGAACACCCCTACAATGAATAACAGACCATTCCAATATATACTTTTATAACTCAATCATTGTTGATGGATAGCTCTCAGTGACGTATAACAATGTCAACTGTGCGATATGCAAAACAACACAGTTCCCATATCAAAGTACCTTTTATTCGATATACTGTTGACTGAATTGGAAGATAAATTGGATTGATTTGTCCTGGCGGACTCATCAATATACCTCTCAGAAACCCACATTGTGTTGATAACCTATATATATTCAGGGTTCCACGATATTTTTTTATGAAAGCCTACATGTAATTTACTTTTTATATAGATTCTAGTGTATAAAATAACATGTTTGGAACAAGAATTGCTACCTGAAAGACGCTATTTTGTTTTATTTTGAATTTTCTATGCATTTATTTCATATGGTTTTCAGGACACAAAAAACTATTCCATTAACTTTTCAACAGCAAATTGATATTCGTTGGTAGATCACTGCAGCTTCCTGAAATTTTGCGAAAACCCTGAGCCAATTATATATGTGAGTCTCCCATAGGGAGCCTCGCATATATAAGAGAATACATTGGCCTAACAATATTTATCTTGACCGTGTAAGCCAGTGCATTCTCTTATATAGACGAGGCTCCCTTTGGGAGACTTGCATTTACAAGAGAATATCTGGCACAGGATATTTAATGCTGCACCAGTGCAGCTCCAGTCATGAAAGGGTTAAATTAAATTTGTTATGTTGTTGTTGTAACTGGAGGTCAGGAACCCTGAAAACATCTTTAAAGTCTGTATTTAAGAATGTATTTATCAATCTGTTTTGAACCTTGAATTGTGAAAAAAGCAACAAATTACTAGGTTTAACCCTTTCTTTACTAAATTGATTCTCCCATTCAGTTATACAATTGTACATTGGAATTGTCTACTATTCATCTGGAGAGGTGTTCAGGAGATATAAGCAGACGACGGACAAACAGAAATATAGTACAAGTGTAGAACAATTTCTATTCATTGGAGAGAAATATTGTCAGATAATAAGTTCATCAATCGGCTATGGCCATTTGTTGAACTTGTTACCTGAACATTTCCTAAGGGAACTACTCGTCAATGAAAGGGTTAATTTGATGTTTGAAGATTAAATACTACCTTAACACTTTTATGATGGGAGCTATGCTGATGCAGCATTAATGATCCTGTGCCAGTGCATTCTCTTATAGATGCGAGTCTCACATACAGTAATGCCCTAAATAATTGACTCCTTAACCACAGCAGAATTATGGGTAACTTTTCAGTATTTACTGAGAGCTTTCTGATGAATGGCAACAAGCCATATTTCCGGCTAAATCCTGAAAAGTTACACATAATTCTGCTGTGGTTAAGGAGCACTGGCTTACAAGGTCATGGTAAATATTGTTAGGCTAATGTATTCTCTTATATATGTGAGGCTTCCTACGGGAGACTCGCATATATAAGCGAATGCATTGGCACAGGGTTTTCGCAAAATTTCAGGAAGCTCCAGTCATGGAAAGATTAATGTAAGCATGTCACAAACACAGCCTGTTTAAAATCTACATTAAAATACAACTAAATAATTCCTAGCCCACTTTGTGAGCGATAAAACTAATGTTACTACATTAATTCATTACACGACCTACTTGTATAAAGGCACTAATTCTTGTCATTGAGATCTGTTTGCTTAGAGAAAAAAAATTATAAGCTGTATCGCGTTCAGCCATTTTCGTTTCAGTGTTGATATGTAGTCCTCAATGGACGCATTCAGGATAAGGCAATAAAAATAAGTTACTAGATTATCTTCAGAATTCGGTGAATCCAAGATGCAGACAGATGAATTTAGTTTCTCAACTTATATTTCATAAATATTGCCAAAGAAAAAGACATGTCATTGTGGTTTCTCCACTAACTCTATTTTTTATTATTATGGCCTCAACATGAGATTTATTAGCTGGATGCTGAAGGCTTTGTGACTCTTCCTGTGCCGAGCCTCATGATGTTTCTGAATGTGGCAGGTCCTTCCCACATGCCCCTGAAACAAAAACAAAAACCAAGTTATTAAGCAGAGAATCAAAGGTAAACTCATATGTGACATACCTTTATATGTATTATTTGCACAGTACTATTTTTCATGAACCAGTTAACCCTTTACCCAACAGAACGGCCCTGTGCCAATGCATTCTCTTATATATGCGAGTCGACCATAGGTCGCCTCGCATATATAAGAGAATGCATTGGCTTAACATATTAAAAATGATAAAAATGTAAGAAAAAATTATAAAATTGTTGTAAGAAAAAATGGTAAAAAGGCCAATGCATTCTCTTATATATGAGGCGACCTATGGTCGACTCGCATATATAAGAGAATGCATTGGCACAGGGCATAACTGTAACCATCACAATGTGGTCAATGAACCGGTTCCAATGATATCCATATTTCTATGGTGTTATTGAGACAGACCGAAGATATTTTAGGCTGTTGAAGCTTTATTCGGGCGTTTTGGCCGGTTTGTTGGGTAAAGGGTTAAAGTGCGCGAATTTAAACTGAGCAAAAAATAGTACGACTCAAGGATGTTAGTGAACAAAATGAAAACAGAAAGTGTTTGTCACAGTATATTAGTTGATGTATATGTACATGTAAATGTAAATTTCTGAAGTCAGTAGCCTATCGATGGTTGTTGTGGCCAATACATTATACTTAGTGTGATGCCAATCAAGCCATGTCAAGTGATGCCCATAACTATGGAAATATCATAATCACTAGTTGAAACGGATTCAGCAGCTTCGCACACATTTTATTGTTTTCACATTTTTTATTTTTAATAATTCAAAAAAACTTAATTGGATTTTTTACTGAACTCCTTGCTCAATTTAACAAAAACTAAATTTATTTTGCTAATTTTTTTTTTTTAAAATCAAACTAACACCATTATAACATCTGCCGGGGTGGTTACACATCAAATTTGGTTGAATTCAGTCCAGGTGTCTGGGAAAACAATTTTTTTAATAGACAGACAGACATATATAGATTATTGGACCAAGTGCAGTAGAGTTATATATCTTCACAGCTAAATAATAGTCACCTTCTTTCGATCGCAAATTAAAAAAAACTGAGTGTAAAATAATATTGCGTGAATTTAATACGAGTAAGGTATTGTGGGTGAATTGTCATACTTTCGGAGGCTTTGCAGAGTTATTATCAGGCACTCATTTTATTTACTACCGCAGTTCCCTTGAGAACATGGCTGTGTAAGTTCTGTTGATTCCTCCACACAAATGTATGACTAAACAATACATCTGCTAACAATGCGACTGCACCAATAAACTATTTACAATAAACAATGCAATGTGTAAAAATGGCCTTCTCAACTAGTCTAGAATAGCAACTACAGTAATGCCCTAAATAATCGACTCATTAACCACAGCAGAATTATGGGTAACTTTTTAGGATTTAGTCAGAAATATGGCTTGTTGCCATTCATCCGAAAGCTCTCACAGAGCTTTCCGATGAATGGCAACAAGCCATATTTCCGAATAAATCCTAAAAAGTTACCAATAATTCTGCTGTGGTTAAGGAGTCGATTATTTAGGGCATTACTGTACCCTACCTTATTTCAGACATTGAAATGCATATTACAAAGGCATTACATATGGGCAGATAGCAGCAACACATTAAACATCTAAAGTGTATCATTGTGTTATTGATCTAAAGTCAAACAATTCCTAAGGTTGAGAAAAAACTACTTTCTCATTTAATTTAATGTTAGCATTTTAATAGGGTAGATATAAATACATTTGCCACATGAATATTATATATTCATTTCAAGAACTAAAAGTTGAAGAATAATTTACATAACCGGTAATTTGTGATTCCATAAGGTGAGAACTTTACGGCTTTACGACTGAGAGGTCAAATATTGTGTTATAAAATATTAAAGAAGAGATTTTATAAGGTCAGACATGCAATGCACAAAAACTCCATTCCTGCCTATATTAATTAGCATGCAGTGGTTGCTGCTATTTAAAAAATCTTAAAATTGTATGCAAAATTCAACCAAATTTGCTATTACTGCATACTGTCCTTCAATTAGTAATTGTAAACTTTACCAAAAAATTTCTCATTTGACATGACTACGTTCATTTTATTCCTTGTTTTAAAATAATTAAAACAACAGAGACAATATAAAAAGCAATACTGTTGATATATTCTGAGCTTGATCATAAACTATTTTAAAACTTGAATCCCCAAACAGCGGGCTAGCATCACCAAATTCACCCTCTGGGGTCTTCATTCTGCTTAGGCCTCATCTTCTCGGAAGTATCTATAGTCTCAAATTAACATTGTTTTCAGTTACATTTTTCCCTTCTGGGAAGTTTCTAAATCACCTAGATTGCAGAAGACAAAATGCATAATTGAGGTGACTAATGGATGAACTTCAAATTCAACTGGAGAACTTCAATCTGTTCCTAAATCTCCAATAGCAGTTGAGGTTCCAAGAGGGTGAATTTGGTGATGCTGGCCTGCTTTGTGGAATAGCGTCACTATTAAAATTCACTCTCTGGGGCATTCTGCAAATGACAGACACACTATTTGCAGGCTTTAATTCAATCCACCAAAATTTTTAAAAGAAACTGCATGAAAGGCAGATTAATCGCCATTAAATGATATGAAGTATGAGATATAATTTTTCCAGTGATTAGATCTCTCGGTATGTTCCATGGGGGTACTCGGAGGAGTGCCGCAACAATAGGCCTTAACCCTGCCATGACAGGAGCTTCCTAAAAAAAACCTGTGCCAATGCATTATCTTGTATATGGAGTCTCACATGTATAAGAGAATACATTGGCCTAACAAGATTTACATTGACCTTGTAAGACAGTGGTTCCTCTTATATATGAGCGGCTCCTTTTGGGAGACTCACATATATCCGAGAATGCACTGGAACAGGGTCATGAAAATGTTAAAATTCATAATTAGATTCTCATCGGAATTTATCCCCTGAACAAATCCCTGCTAAGTAATGCTATCTAATATCTATATAGGACAAATCACTTGAAGAACTTAACCCAAGCGAAATCAGTTATACTATATTTTAATACAAAAAGTATTGGTGCACCAAATACCTAATTTATCATACTTAACAAGCAACTTATGACCAATCATACCGACCTATGCTTTACTAACAGAGTTAGGCCTCCTATAACCTTGTAATTAATTACTCCAACTACTTAGTATATGGCTACACAAATTACACCCACATCATCCTCTAGCGATGTGTAGCTCACCTCAGAAACAGAAGTCAATTAAATAAAAGTACAGGGCGGAATAATAGTACAGGGTCGAAAATTCATGAAAATTTAATAAAAGTACAGGGCGGAAAATTCGAGAAAAATAATAATAGTACAGGGTAAAGTACACGAGTACACCAATGATAACTGATGAAATATTTCCATGATAATCAAAACAACAATAATTTATTATCTGTTTAGAGTAATGTCCCTTTGACCATACGAGTGCCTTCAAATAGTCACATCTTGCTGCCTCTTGATGTAATTTATAACTTTAATATAGTATACTAGGTCAGCAATCACCCATTCATGCTGTCATCTCATAAATTGTGTTACGCTATATAATTATGTTTATGTTTGTATTGTCAAGCAAAATAGGATACATGTATTTATATTTGTCATGAGCTGTGAAATAAAATTCAAATTCAATTCACTTGGGATGACTGACTGCCTACTAGTACTAGTAATCCCCGGGATTACTGATTGCCTATAGTAATCCCTTTTAATACTTGTCTTAAAGGTACTCAATCCGTAAAGAGGGTCCCCATCTCAACAGATTCCAACAACAACAATCCGATCAGAGGGTCCTATATATATTACTATTTCTTTGGCTTTGGGGGTAAAAAAATATTTGATTCGAGTCGAGGAACCCATCAAACAAAGCTCAGAGTTATTAGATATTGATTTTTGAAATTTGTTATTAACTCGAGATGAGTACTAATAACTGCCGTAATCTGCTCTGGATGTGTACTCCAAATCTATTCAAACAGACAAGGATGGATAACTCTAAAATCAAGTGGTAATTTTAACGCAATTTTGACTGAGTTCTGGGCCAGATAGTATTCCCGATAATGAAAAATAATAGATTTCTAAAATCGATATCTAACAAATCTGAGCTTTGATGGGTGACTTCCTCGACTCGAATCAAATATTTTTGACCCCCGAAGCCATTGAAATAGTAATTGAGAGGAGTTTTATCGGATTGAGTACCTTTAAAGTAATTTTATAGTGAAAGTTGTGTAAACACATAGCAATATTGCATGAACATTGGATGCATTCATGTAATACATATTGCTTTGTGTTTATATGGCTAATTTCAGTATAAAATTACTTAAATACACTAGTATTAGTAAGTGCACTAGTAATGTTTTCATGAGAAATGTATATGAGCAACTGTATGTACATTTTACAGTTTACTGAGAATGCTGAACATCTACTAGTACTACTAGTGTTGTTTTCAATGTGTGGGCATGTAAATCTTTCCTCTGCACCATTTTAGATTTTGGCCTCTAAAATGAATTGATATATTGTAGTTCAAAGTGAACATGACACTGCATATTAGGTTAAATTGTCCTGCATTCATTTCAATGGTGATGTTATTAAAAAAAAATAGTGTTCTGTCATAAAATAATGACTAACACGGTATACATCACGAATTGATAGAGCGGTAAATAACAAAGGTCTTGATATAATTTAGTGTCCTAACCCTTGAACATCTTGGGCTTTCACAATTAAAATGAATGGGTTAATATCGCAATAATTACGAGCATGACATGCCCCAAAATCACAAATTAATTTGCACCCGTAATTTCGACAGCCATTCCCTCCCATTTGAGCCCCGGCAAATGCGGTCATCATTGCGAGATTACAAACATTTAATGGACTATTCCATTGTGGTGCTGGTATCAGGGGGAGAATACATTGGAAGACGGATACTATTCTCATTAATGATATAAAGTTTACCCCGTTCAATTGTGGAAGCACCTCTAATTATAGACCCAATCATATAATTTACCTTGAATTTACATTGTAATTGTTAATTGAACGAGAATAGGAACAATGGATTCTGTGTGTGTTACAACCATATTTCGCCATCAAGCAAAATGGAATCTTCCTGTGTCTTTCCACGTGCTCGAAATAACACATTTTTTATCTCGCTATATCTCGACTCCTATATTTTTTCAACCACATCAATTCACACTGTCGGGCCATCGTTTTTAAATATACGTGCAAATTACAATTGTCATTGTTTCCCTTCGGCATTTGCTATAAGTCCAACGTCCAGGAAGTTAGGTGTGAGACACCGAGTTCCATTTTCGCCAATCATTTTCAAGTTTCCTAATTTCGTGATATTGCGACTTTGATAATTTGTAAAAATCTTTTAAATAGTTTGAATGGGTTTTTAATCAACATAGTTGCTAATAATTGTGACTGTTGTGTAACTATTATCGACTTACACTTCCATAAACGATAAATTTTCTCAAAAATGTACAGTTATTGTTATAGTACAGGGCGGATTTTCCCCAGAATTTAATAAACGTACAGACCCGAATAACATCGTACAGGGCGGATTTTTTCTATGAAATTAATAAACGTACAGGTACGTTTATTTGGCACGCGAGAGTATAAGGCCACAAGAAATGAAGGAAACCATAACAGTGACATCTCATACCATGTCACACAAGTCTTACATACTGACCCAGACATCAGCCAAACATAGAATATAACTGGATGATCCTACTTAAAGGACATTATATCCAGAGGGCATGAACAGGTCAGACACCTTATGGCGAAGAATATTAATCTCCTATCTATATAGTAAACAATTTTCCAGTTGAACTCAATTACGTGACTACTGGCTGTGCGGTGATGTATTTGACATTTAATAATGTTAGCAGCTCTGGACCAATCAGAATGTATGTTGTAACTTGAATTACAATTTGATTATTTTAATTCACTGCATCAAATGAATGCAGTGAATCCACCTTTGAGATCCCTTCAGATTCTTCCAAATTTCTTATGGCGTGTAACAATACTTGTAAGGACTCAAATTATTACACGTAGGGTAATCATTTTTTTAAATTATACAACTATGACTTCTGCATAATACTAAAACATTGAAACTGATCTTTCACATTTCCCTATTCAAGTCGGCAATCAATTTTAACCCTTTGAGTGCCAGGGGCCGATCTCATTGGCCCTAAACCTACAAAATAAGTCTTATAAAGAATATAAGAATAAATTATTAAAATTGTAAAAAATTGTAAAAAAAAAAAAAACAAACAAATGTTAGGCCAATGCATTCTCTTATATATGCGAGTGACCTATGGTCGACTCGCATATATAAGAGAATGCATTGGCACAGGGTATATGGGTTGATACAAAAATCGACCTGGCACTCAAAGGGTTAAGTGACAGCAACATGAATGTTATGAATGTTGCGTCCACTCAAAAACTTTAATTGGCACTAACCACCTTGTACTTTCAATGGCCAGGGTATACATTGAATATGAGGCTTACTTGACCAGAAACTTCCAGTATATTTCTGGCAGAATGTCTCTCTTTAGGTAATACATCGTCGCTCGCTCTTTGCCTTGATCAAAAGGAAACGTTTCAAGAATACTTCCATCAAATCCAAATTCTGCCATAATACACTTTCCATAACCAGTTACGAGTGGACATGATGTGTAGCCAATATACTGAAATAGATCAATGATGAATAATGCAGGCCTATGTTATTAAAACCTTACAAATCAAATATACTTCTAAGAAAAATTGAATAATCATTATTGCAACAATGAAACAAAAAATGCTGCAATCACATTTTCATATAAAACGTATGTTATGTAAGTTTCAAGGACGCAGATAATAAAATCAAAATGATAAATTCATCACAAAACTGATTTCCGTCCAACTTTAAAAAGCTTTTCGAAGTTTTACATTAGACTTTCAATAATTATGACTAATTAGAACGTCACAGACAAGTAGTAGGATTATCCTAGATCATGCCATGAATCTCTACTCTAGCTAACGCTCGTAGCGATCATATTCCACCAGTACAAAACCTTGGAAATTTTTGAAGTTTTGACAGGGAACCTTATAAAGTCGAAAAACATAATGCGGGGAATATATTTCTTAGTTGGTATCTTTTCCTTAATAATGTACTTCACTATAGGTGAATGTCCCAACTCAAAATTCTCTGACTTTTGTTAGCCAATAAACATCATATTAATTACCAAGGAAAAACTCCATAATTGTAAGTGACGCGAAGCAAAATCTCTCACAAATTCACTTAAATAGTGAAATCTCGAGTTGGGACCTTCACCTACAGTGAAGTACATTATTAAGGAACAGATAATAACTAAGAAATATATTCCCCACGTTAATTTTTTGACTTTATAAGGTTCCCTGTCAAAACTTCCAAGGTTTATGTACTGGTAGAATATTATCTCTATGGGCGTTAGCCAGAGTAGAGACTCGTGGCATGATCTAGGATTACCCTACAAAAGGGTGTGGAATAAATACAGAACACAACTTGTATCAGAATCTCAAATGTTTTTATCACACCCATATCAGATTTTAAAACCAGGGTAACATTGATATCATCTTGGTTATTAAAATAATAAAACTGAGTTGATGACCATATTAATTCTTTCCATTTTATGAGTTTCTCAATCCCTGTGTACTTGCTTTTTGTGACGTTACTACCTCAATTGTAAAAAGTCTGCCATTGTTCTATTTAAAAATTTCCTTACCTCGGGTGATAGTGATTGGCCAGCCATTAACTTATTCAAATTTTTCCTCAGTACACCACATTGAGAAGCTGAAATTAAAGTTAGCATGAAGTATATGAATTTAATACAATTTCCACCACTGAATGAATATATCAATGCCTCAGATATTAAATATATCAGTTGACAGCAGATTTGGTATGTCAAATGATAATCCGGAAATCTTTAAAGTGATCTGGAACACTCCACGGGTGATTGATGGGGTGACAGGAGGACAGCCTAACTTGGCTATGACCCTCTCCACAATAAATATGACTGACCTTTTGAATTGTTTTGTATTAATTATTATATTGTAATATTTAATCCATAAATAAAACATCTACATTGAATGGGAAATGTCGAATAGAAAATAATGTCGTTAATTTCCTCAATTTTATAACCAAGTTGGCAGCACGCAACTTCATTCATGTATACAGTAATGCCCTAAATAATTGACTCCTTAACAACAGCAGAATTATGGGTAATTTTTCAGGATTTAGTTGGAAATATGGCTTGTTGCCATTCATCGGAAAGCTCTCAGTGAATTAGCAACAAGCCATATTTCCGACTAAATGCTGAAAAATTACCCACAATTCTACTGTTGTTAAGGAGTCAATTATTTAGGGCATTACTGTATGAATTATATGTAGCGATTCTCATTTGAGGAATGATTTCAGTTTGTTTACTGGTGAACATTTGCCCAAAATTAACACTAAAATTAACTCCCAAAAGTATAGATTGGAATGGTCTATTATTCATTTGGAGGGGTGTTCAGAAAAAATAAGCAGATGACAGATAATAAAAGTTCAAAAGGAGTTATATTAATTTGGAGTAAATGTCACGTTTGTTGAACTTATTATATGAACATATCCCAAGCAGGGACCAGTCCAGACTCTGGTTTAAAATTGGGTAAAGTCACTTCTCCTTGTTTTTGGTTATTGGGGAGAAGTGGACTGTTATCAGAGAGAAGTAAAAATAGGTGAAATTCAATTTACACCCACACCCTTCTATGATCAAATAAGTATTATGCAACACGAGAATCTTTTTATAAAACCACTATAGTGAGTATTAAAGAACACCATTATAAACAGTAAATATAATTTAAATATGCTGTTGGTATATTTGCGTACTGGTATATGAGAGAGAAGTCACTTCTCCCTGAGACGAAGAAAATATGGAGAAGTGGCACATTTTAGGGAGAATATGTCTCCCAAGTCGCCCACTAGGCTGATCCCTGATCCTAAGGGATAACTACTCATCAATGAGAATTGAAAGGGTTAATGTGTAAATTGTGTGTAGTTCAGACATTGTGTTTTTAAGAAATGGATGTTGATTTGCTTGCGTTCCATATAGAGTATGCATTCAAGTTGGTTTGACATTTTGTAATGCAACAAAACAATAGAATTACATCCCTTATACCAGATGCACCCCGAAATTCGCATAAATATGCTATTGGCAGTGACTGGGTAACTCGCATTTATGCAAGATAGGCAGCAAAAGAGTTAAAACGCCTTGTCAAACATTTTGTTTTCAATATATTCTGTTAAAAGGTGTTTTGTTTGTTTCTGGAGTATGTTTTCCAGATTTTAATAAAAAAATATTAATTTAATTGAAAAAATAGCCTCCCTCCCTCATCTCAAAATTGACCTGAAAACACAGATAATTTATTTAGTGGCCTTATATTATTACATTTTTGTCCTGTTTGTGACTGACATATAAATGGAAAATTTTAGGTTGAATCTAACAAACATTTGATGCAGTTTACCTTTTCAAAATAAAACAAATTATTATATATGTGGTAAAATGGTGTATGTGGGAGAAACTGACCAAACATTAAAGAAGTAAATCACGGAACACTTGTGTGACATTAGGCTGTCTCATGTCAAGCCAGTGTCGGTGAGTGTGTGCGGGTCTTCACCTATGAAGGCATTTTAAAGAGGACAATTGGATCAGATGTTTAAACACAATGATTCCAAACGTCCATAAGGCCAGGCATAACGATACCTTTGCATAGAAATGTGGCATAACGTACATCGCAAGTGTGCAATATACGTCCGACCCATGTGAACAGTCTATTGTGTATACTTATGTTATGTTTAGTTGATAATGTAGCCTGTAAGTATCTTCATATTAAAGATATATTATGGACTTGTTAGAGTGTGTGAAAGTGAAAAGTTAGTACTCAGGCGCAATGTCAACCTGGTGAATATATCATTCTCCTAACATTGCCGGAAATTTCAAAGAAATCGATCATACCACTCCATAGAAAACATAAGTCTGAACTATGCTCAATTGTAAATATTTACATATCGATCCGGGATGCAACTATCGGCGATAATCTAACACAAATTATTTTGCCATTAAGAGTGTTTGCATTCAATTAATATATAAGAATGATGGTGTGCATTGTCAATTTTGGAAAAATATTAGTAAAAATAACAACTTTGAGCAAGATTATTCTCCATTTCTATTTGACCACCCCACTGGAGTATTTCACATCACTTTAAATACTGATGAAGGCCATGTGGCCCAAAGCTTCAAGAAAGAGCAACCTGTATGTTGGCTTTATTACATGATGTCCCTGAATTCCAAGTCTATAGGATGGACCTTTATGCTGATTATTGTAATAAAATACTATGTTTCACCATACCTACAGCAGCAGCAGTTTTGGCTGTTGGAACATTCGTGCAATCACCAATACCGAAGATATTAGGGTACTTTTTATGCTGTAGCGTATGCTTGTCCACATCTAGATATCCAGCCTCATCTACCAGTGGACTCGCTTTGAGTACCTCTGGGGATGCCATAGGGGGAGTGGCATGTAGCATCGAGTACTGAAATGAAATAATAATAAGTGAAGCTGATTAGCCTAATTTGTATGTTTCCATTGATTAGTGTGCAATGTAGGGTATCTAAAAATGTTCATTTGGTTACACAGGATCTCCAAAATATTGAAGTAATCTGATTAGCTGTGCATATCTGTAAGTTAACTGTTAAAATAATTACATTCACTTCATCTAATATATAAATGCGATGTGTGTCTCTCACTCTCTCTCTATGTATGTTTTCATATATGCATCCACATATTTGCACCAATTGAAATTTAATTTACCATGAGCATGTATTTCAACTCTCCGGGTAACATGGGCAGGGTCAATTGAATGAAATCACCTTTTTCTCGTTTGTTTGTTTGTCTGTCTGGCTATGGGTAACTAAATGGCAGTCTAAATATTGTAAATTTTCACATGCATATTCTAAATATAAAGGAGATGACGCAACATGACAGCGATACAGCACAATACTTTTTATTATAGTGTGGGTATTTCTATATCTTCATTGCATTGTTCTTTATTATATAGCATCTGAATGGTGAAACTTGTATTCTGCATGTATAGTGAAGCAAACCTTGAAACACGCATTCTATTGCATGAAATTGAGCAGAGGAAGAATGACCAATCTTGCATGTTTACATGACCTCAGGAGTATGTGTGTAGATCTATGTGCATATTGCAGTGATAAACATTGCCTTATGCATATTACTGAGTTTTCACAAAAAAGGGGATTTCCCGTTCATCTTTGAAATCAGTGTCGTCAGACGTAGTTGAAAGTAACGAGACAGAGATTGGATATTTCTCAGACTGACTAAATGGTTAAGCTTTGGTGCTAAAAATTAGTATACAGGAGTAATTTGATCCGGGGAGTGTTATTAGATAGGCCCCATTTACTTCAGATGTCTTAAAGGGGCACTAATAATTAATTTAATTAATTATAGAAACCAAATGGTTGGACCATGGGAGCTGAAAATCGATACACAGTTGTACTTGATCCGAGGAGTATCATGAGATCATGCACCAATAATTGATTGAAGCCAAGGTGCTCAAAATTGGTACATGGGTAATTTGACCCGGGTAGTGTTACTAGATAGGCCTTGTTTACCTCAGATCTCTTAAAGGGGCACTAATAATTTAATTAATTAATTAATTAATCATAGGGACCAAACAGTTGGACTATGGGAGCTGAAGTCAGTTACCTCAGATGTCTTAAAGGGGCACAAATAATTGATTAAATTTATTAATTAATCACAGAGACAGAAACGGTTGTTCTCTGGTGGGGGGGGGGGGGGGGGGGGGGGGGGGGGGGGGGGGGGTTGAATATTGGTATACATGGGTAACTTGCTTGACCCCAGAGGGGTGTCATGAGATAGGTGTTGTCGACCTCACATGATTTAAAGGGGTACTCATAATTAATTTGATTTATTTAATTATTTAATTATAGGCAACCAAATAATTAACTGTTTCATTTTTAATTTTGCCACACATTACCCGTGAAAGCCTGGGTACACCCGCTAGTCTAATATATATGCGAGTGTGTGTATCTCTCGCTATGTATGTTTCTTATAGCCATCAACATTTCTGCATCAATTGCAATGAAATTTGGCATGGGGCATGATATCTTGGATAAAATAGTCCTCTCTGAAGACTTCCCACAACAACTAAAAATTGTCAACATCTGACTCCTGCTAAATGGAAATTAAAACATAATAAAGAGAAATAACCAAATAATGATGTTCAACAAACAAACCTGGTATGTCACAGTCTCCTTAGTTTCACTGTCTAACTTTTCAAATGTTGCTTCTTTCTTCCTATGGTTCACTTCAATCAGGTTAGTTCTCATGTTGACATTTATATTCCTACAAAATGTAATACAGTCATTTATGATGCTAAAGATGCATGCATCCTATTGACACCATAGAACTATTATTCATGCATTTTCTGTAATCGAGAATATGAGATAATTGGAGATTATTATGGTTAGATATCAACTGTCAAAAGAAGCAGTTTCACCAGGTTTTAAATCTGTGTCAGGCAACGAAAACCAAGTTTTAAAATTTTGTCACGCGACCTATGATAAATTTAGAATATGCAGCTAATGCCTTTGAATAAACTGAGTATGTCCATGAGGGGGATTTGAGCATCTATTGGGCGATGCTCTGCCAAATTTATTGCAAATAGTTTTCATTCATTATTTGCTTGCATGCATGGTGAACAGAAAATTGGCTTCTAAAGTCTTGACTACTGTATTTAACTTGGTTTCAATTGGATGGGGATATTTAATTATCTCTAGCAGCCAGTGGATATGATAATGCAATTATTGCTTTCATCTTCTACAGGTCTATTTAATTGCTCTCTTCATAATCTTATGGTTGTGATTTAATAATTTATCCTCGCATGAAGTGCAGACTCTACTGAATGGACACTCCCATTTCATTCTAAACATATAAACTGGAATGGTCTCTTCTTCGATTACTGAGAATTAAAAATAATATAAGTGGACACATGTGCAGGAATCCAAATGTATGTTGCAATGTCAGATTTTTCTTTATACCATCACACTGCTTTCGTTAGAGGTAATAGAAGAAACAAGGGTTGCACATCGAAGAAGGCGCTCATCAAAGTTTTTTTTTCTAAAAGAGTGACCGTCAGAAAAGAATATAAAATTAATGTCAATTAGTAAATTTATTGTTTTAATGATCTGCTAAATAAAACATAAGGGATGACTCAGGTAAAAATAATCGGACATACCTGGTTTTTTATCTCGATAAAAATATTGCATTCAAGTTATCGAACTAGCTGTCTTAATATTGCTAAAAAATAGTCAAACTAAGGGCCATAATTCACTTAAAAATGATCGGACAAAACTGGTTATCGAACTTGATTGAGATATTATTGTGAAAGGTCCATATACCAAATAATGTTTGTACATGTTATCGCGCTACCGGCCTTAAAATTGCTAAAATAGAAAAACTAAGGGCAATAACTCAGGGAAAAATAATCGAACAAACCTGGTTTTCGAACTGGATATAAAGATTGTTGTGAAAGATCTGTACACCAATTATGAATGGAACCAGTTGATGTTTGTCCAAGTTATTGCGCTAGCAGAGTTAAAATTGCTTAACATAGATGAAGCCCATAACTCTGGCAAAAAATATTGGAACACGCCCAATTTGAAGTGAATCTGGTGCAAATGGCTATAAACTCACGTACCAAAAATGATTAAAATCCATTAATAACAAGAGGTTCCACCACGGGTGCTGGGATACCCCAATGGTGAACATTGAAATATTGGCAGGTCGGAAATTAAATTGTGAAATAAATATGTGATGAACGAACAAATTACTTGACAATTCTAACAAACGACGGACATAAATAAAACATTTTCAGATAAACAAAGAGGGATAACTCTTGAATGGAAAATGTAAACAATGTCAGTGAACCCTCTTTAGAAAGCCCTCCTGAATGAAAACTTATAGAAATGAATGGGGGAATCTGAATAGACTTATACAATTAATTACCTGTCCTGACAGAGTTTGCTCAATTGATCAGCATACTTCTTGATGCCAAATATAACAGGCAAAGATGTGTTATATATCATGTTGGCCCGATCTCTCTTGTTATTCTGAAAATATTAATAATATATGAGAGTACATTTAAATTGGAAAATCATTGCTCAAAGGTCAAATTTAAACTAAGTAGCTAGCTACATTGATCTGAGATCAACAACATTTTCAGGAATATATTGGACTCCACTATTCATTCTAAGTTTGTAATATTATTTATGAAGATATATATCAAGATTTTGATTTGAACGCAGCTGGCCTCTTGTGGGGTTGCTTTAATTTATACCCTGAACCAATTTCCCCCCCCCCATGTTATATTTTCCTCAAGCCATAATTCACTGTCGGAGAATGAAGACATGTCCTGTAAATTGAACAGCAAACACAATCAGAGTTAAGTCATAATGATTACACGCATTTGATTTGTATGTTGCCATTATAGTTTGCGAAAAAGCTAATGTGTTTGGCAACATGCAATAATGAAACAATGATCCAAATATTCAACAATATGCCCCACTTATCCTTTTTGCTGCTATGTCTGTATTGAATATGGACCTAGCAGTCAGCCATTACATTCAACTGGAATTCTGAGATTGGTGCGTCGGATTCATAATGTATCTCAACATTTGAAAGAGTGTATGATGTTCCATTGATTGTGAATGATAATAGCATTAACAGAGTCAGTTTTAGAATTATCGTGAATGATATTCCCGTTATATTTTTTCACTGGAAACACAGCACACAACATCACACAACATCGTGACATCAATCAGCAGTGAAGATGTCAAAAGGCATTTTCAGGTTGATATTTCACACTGAGATGTGTATGGGCACCATACATGTATGCCAAATAATAAACAACATCTCAGTCTACCTTAATAGACATTAATTTAAAACTATATAAGTGCTTGAATTTTCCAATCTTATGAGGGGTATGCTTGGTTCAGGTTAACATCCTATGTCACAGATTATCAAAGTACAATTAAACGTTTTCCTACCCTTCTGAAGTAATCCTCTGTTAGGTACAGAATCTTCTGTGGGGCGCCTGCACATTTCACCGGGGTGTTCGGAAATGTAAATATAGCATTCCCTTCCTTGAAATTCTGCATAGCTGGGAATGTTTTCTGTACACTTTCCTTCCAGTAGTTAGAACAAACACTAGGGTCCTCTTTTAAAGCCTCAGGTAGTCCCTTCACCTGTAAACATGAGAGAATTATAACCAAGCAGATGGAACTTCAATAATTAGGTAGTGGTTACTGCCACTTAAACATTTTAAGGGGCAAATGTAACAAAGCGTTGCTGCCACTTTAATGCAATTAAATTCACTGTTACGGTCAACGTCCATCAGAAATTATAAAAATTGTCAAAGAATGTAAGAAAAAATGAAAAATAATTGTTAGGCCAATGCATTCTCTTAAATATGTGAGGTGACCTATTGTCGACTCACATATATGAGAATGCATTGGCACAGGGTCTTTATTGTTGCGCCATCGCAGCTCCCGTCATGAAAGGGTTAAACTGATACAGCAAATAGATCAATGTCCAGTGGTAATCACTTCTTGTAACTGGCAGTCATTGACCTCATGCTAATTACTCACCTTCTCATAGTGAAGCTGCATCCCCATAGCAACGACTAGATACTCATATTTGAGCTGTAATATAATGAAATACATGTGGTAATTGTCAAAACAAGACAGCTCAATGACTGTAAAGACTAAGAAGACTGGATCTCTGAAGACCAAACCAGTAAGTACATATCAAAAACACTTAAGTAGATCCAAACAATGACATAGCTGGAGGATCTACAGTAATGCCCTAATTAATCGACTCCTTAACCACAGCAGAATTATGGGTAACTTTTCAGGATTTAGTCGGAATATGGCTTGTTGCCATTCATCGGAAAGCTCTCCCCGAGAGCTTACCGATGAATGGCAACAAGCCATATTTCCGACTAAATCCTGAAAAGTTACCCATATTTCTGCTGTGGTTAAGGAGTCGATTAATTAGGGCATTACTGTACATTGAGAGGTGGGTTGAGCAAGTCTCATATACCGAATATCAACAAAATCAGTTATCGCGCTATCACCATCTGTGGATGCCCGAAGACTGCTTGCCTGCTTTGGTTTGAATTTGCTTCACCTGTGCAACTTTTGTATAATTTTCTTCATATAGACCCTTTACGTGCATATACATATGTAAGGTTACATGTAGACAACAGTAAGACAATACTGATACAAATGATTATTAAATAAATGTTTATTTACAATGTATGGCAGGTAATTACACTTTCCTACACTTGTTTAGTGCCGTTAATTTAAGAGGACTGAATGGCGAGCGAAAATAATTAATGAAAAATAAAATCCTTCTCCCAATACCCACCCTCCCCACTCCCAAATTTTTCAAAAAAATCATATGATAATCTAGATATTTATTTTTTATGGCCTTATCTGGCCATAATTATCTTTATTTTATTAAGAAGATCACCTCATCCCCCTTGGCCGTGGTCACAGTACAGTTTTCTGGGTTAAATGATGCAGCAGAATCTTTTATCCAGACACACTTCGATGGAAGAACGTCCTTCATGGGTCTGTACGATTGTTTGTAGGTTCTTATTCCGCCTCCTACAAGTGTCCATAAAGGCTGGTAGAAATGAGTCTGAAACAATAAGAACACTCATAATTAAGGACTCACATGATGTTTGCATTATCTTCAGTCGAAAAATGTATCTGCCATCATTCAAATCGGCAAAGAAATTTCATAAATATATCTCACATCTGATTTTGAATTTGCTACATTTTTATGACTTACTTTAAATATTTGTTCCACTCAGTTCCACTGTTTAAAAAATATTATTATCCATCCCTTAACTAACACTATTTCTGATTGGGCAAAAGCCGTCACAAGGTAGTCCGGGAAAAGTCATATTGAACTTCTGAAAGTCATACTGGACTCGAATCGAGTGACAACATGATTATTAATTTTGGAGAAAATTCCCAACGATTACTATTACATGTATTTGGCATTGAGAAACACAGTGAAATTGCCATCACTATTATTAATTTAAGCCTAAATCCCCACCCATTAGTATTGTGATTACTTATTAGTATTAGGCACCTGAGAGTATGTGGTATGATATAGTATATGTAGGGGCCAAACCTTCAGAAGGCTTTTAATACCTGTATGAACATTTATAAGTACCATAATCACACACTCGATTCGAGTCCAATATGACTTTTATAAAAGTTATCGGGACTGGGTGACGTCATTTGGATAAATATACAGATGGATGATAAAAATGTCATTATACAATGTTGTGTACGGATTGTGTTTTCTTGTACTCATCCGGGTTGTGGTGAAAAGACATATTGGACTCGACGCTATGCATATCATCCAATATGACTTTTCACCACAACATGGACTCGTACAAGAAAAACACATACTGTACACAACATTGTATAATAACTTTATAATATATTCATACGGTATGGTCAGGTGCCTAATAATAGTGACAGCATGATTATTAATTTTGGAGAAAATTCCCAACGATTACTATTACATGTATTTGGCATTGAGAATCACAGTTAAATTGCCATCACTATTATTAATTTAAGCCTAAATCCCCACCCATTAGTATTATGATTATGGGGCACCTGAGAGTATGTGGTATGATATAGTATATGTAGGGGCCAAAAGTTATCGGGACTGGGTGACGTCATTTGGATAAACATACAGATGGATGATAAAAATGTCATTATACAATGTTGTGTACGGATTGTGTTTTCTTGTACTCATCCGGATTGTGGTGAAAAGACATATTGGACTTGACGCTATGCATATATCCAATATGACTTTTCACCACAACATGGACTCGTACAAGAAAAACACATACTGTACACAACATTGTATAATAACGTTATAATATATTCATACGGTATGGTCAGGTGCCTAATAATAGTGACAGCATTATTATTAATTTTGGAGAAAATTCCCCAACGATTACTATACATGTATTTTGGCATTGAGAAACACAGTGAAATTGCCATCACTATTATTAATTTAAGCCTAAATCCCCACCCATTAGTATTATGATTATGGGGCACCTGAGAGTATGTGGTATGATATAGTATATGTAGGGGCCAAACCTTCAGAAGGCTTTTAATACCTGTATGAACATTTATAAGTACCATAATCACACACTTTGCATTCGTCATGAAAGATAGAGCTCTGTTATAGAGATGAGAGTTGAGTGAAAGACTAAATCCAATGGAGAGCTCAGAGTTGGAATATTTTTTAAACAAATAATTTAACGTCTACTTAGTGTATACTCAGGTCTGATCTTAAAGAGTTTAAGCCACACATACAATGTACATGTGTATGGTAGAGTTTGAGGTTCTGTATGTTTATATTTTATATTATACACCACATACATTTATGCCACAGGGGTATGCCACAGGGGCTTGTTGCTAAGAAAACGAGCAAAAAAAATATAAATTATAAAAAAATGAGAATTAAAATCAAGCACACTTCAGTTTTATAATATAATGTTTGTTAAAGTGGCGCACTAATTAAACAAAAAAAATTTAAATATTTTTTACTCCAAGATGCAGAACATGAGGACTCAAGACCTTTGAACTGGGTCCATGTGGAGTATTTTCGGAACCAAAATAAAAGAAAGGTGCAGAATAAAAGAAGGGGGTAGAAATTATCCCAAAATAAAATAAGAGTAGGAACGGAATAAAAGTTGGGGTGTTAAATTCTCAAACTTTATTAGGATTTTCAGCAAAAGTCACTGATAAACACATACAGCCTAGTATTGAAATGATATAATTATGTACACTATTGGATGTGAATCCCTTTCAATATGATGAAAAGGAAGGCTATTGTGTCAATTTTGATAGGAAATTGGCTCCCAGGAGTCCGGCGAAACTACAAAAATTGCAGAATATTGCTATAATCCTCAAGCAGCGTATTGTAAGAAGTTACATGTAATTGGAGTTCACAAACACAGAATACATGTATGGTAATCTTAAAACAACTGTGCAGGGAGCTGTTGTTGTGATATGATACTAGTATTACCAAGAACATGTATTTAATTCTTCAGAAGAAATTAAGTCCCAATATTTGATTCACAAGAATTAATTAGGCAAATGGTTAGATAATTGTATCATTTTTGTGTTTGTGACTTCCAGAAATTAATAAAAGTAGGGGGTCCAAATAATCATCATAAAGTCTGTTTATTTTGACAAAAGTTGTACATGTAAACATGGCCGGTGGGACAAATATTTGGATCCCTGGAGAAACATAAAACTTCTTAAACAACTATCATCAACAAGTACATGCAATAATAGATTGACTTTGTTCCTATTTTCATAATTAATAACTCTCATATAATGAGATATTGCATGTCAAAACCACTGTTATGTAAACATATTACTGTTACAGTGGAATTACTAATAAGTCCAACAAGTCCAATTAGTCCAACAAGATACCAAAGCTTAATACAAACTTATAGACAGTAAACATTAGAAAAGGTCAAAACATTGAAAAATATTCTGAAAATCATATTCAGACTATTTAGTCCAGGAGATATTGGTCGACCTCTGCGCCCCCCCCCCCCCCCCCCCCCCCAGGACTCAACTTCACCCCACTAATTTTTTTCTTAATGTCTTCTCTAATATTTTTCAGTTGTTAACAAGAGAAAAAAGTGGCCGCAGAGACTCCAGACAAGATGGCATCCATCATGGCGGCCATTTTTGTTATATGCACCAGTTCTCTTTGATCGCTGTTATAGTAAAGATGATATCACATGCGGTCTTGTTTTTCGCTCGATTCGTTATGCTAATATACAACCCTTACAAATTAGCCAAAAAATCCGACACCAGAATCCAATATGGCAGCCAAAAATATGGCGGCCAAGATGGCCGCCGAAATATGAAAATATGCTAATTTTCTGACATTTCACCACCTTTCGTTTGTCTCTGTGGAAAAATATTGGCATTTTGGCATGATGTTATACATTTATCGTATAGAAGAGTCATTTGCGAAGACATGGGGACCATAATATACATTCATTGTGGGATAGTTTTGTCCGATATCACATTTTCCCAAATGCCGGTATAATAGGTCAAAGCCGAATCAACGCTAATAATGTGATGTAATGCTTCGGGCAGGGTTGGGGCGATTACATACCAATGTAATTGATTACGATTACAATTACTTTTGATTTACATGATTACGATTACGATTACTGATTACATTTTTTTCAATGTAATCGATTACGATTACAATTACTTTAGTAAATGTAATCGATTACTTTTTGATTACATCTTATTACAATTGTTGGTTTCCAACCATTTTGATCGCATAGGAATAAATAAAGAAATAATTCAAATTAACATGTCTAATATGATTGAATAAAGACATCACTGCATAACATGGAAACAAGAAACGACTGAAACAATAGAAAGATGCAAGCAAAAAAACATAAAAACTTTTTTTTACATCTACATGTATTGGAAAGGTTTCATCATGAAGTTATACACCAACTTATTGGGAATACATTATGTTTTATTTGTATTTAATTTCTGTAAATAATTTTTAATATATTTTAAACGAACGCATAATATTTATGAAAATATCACCAGAAACAATTATAAAATATTTGGATGTTCTGTTAGATTCAATACCCAACACAATGAAGATAACATTAAGATTTATTTGATGATCATCCGTTGTTAATCCTGATGAGGATTAAATTAGGCTTAACTCCATGGGTGCAGTAAATGACAAACCAGCTAATTAGGTCTACCGATGTACTTCACACCTTCTTTGTTCAGTTAATTAGCCCTATTGTACCAGTGTGACTTTACAGCCATTGTCTGCAGCAATCCCAATTCAATTTAATCTTAGTTGAAGTTGGCTACCCTATTTATTCATATTAGAACATTTCATTTGTCTGTATCACAAGTTTATTGCTATTCATGCTGTATTCAACAATTGTGTGAACATTGTTATCTGTGTCCACTGCCAGAATGTACATACACACTGTACCACTAACATAAGACATGACAAAATTGTATTAACTTTCTAATATGGTGTATGTATCTTTGCACACTCCATAGTACCACAGTATGAGACTATGAGTATCCAATAGCCATCCATATGGATATTTTAGTAAAAGTAATCAAAAAGTAATCAAAATGTAATCATGATTACAGGTACATTTGAATGTAATCGATTACGATTACGATTACTTGTAATCAAGAAATGTCATGATTACTGATTACAGATGATTACTCCAAATTTTGTAATCGATTACTTTGATTACAATTACTGATTACGATTACCCCAACCCTGGCTTCGGGTATCATAACAACACCCATGCATATATATGTGCAGGAGATACTCGAGCTTACTAAGATTCCTCTTATACTTGAGTTGAGAAATATTCACCCTAATCCAAGATGGCAGCCAAAATGGCCACCAGAAATAAAAAATTGCCGAAAATCGCTGATTTTAACATCAGTGAGCATTATTGTCATGATAAATCCACACCTACTTACTATTGTGAGTTGGGAACACTTAGGCGAAGAACTTTCCTTGTACCGTATCCAAATAAAAGTCCCCCAAATCCAAAATGGCGCCCACAATGGCGGACAGATTTTGAAAAATCACCGAAATTCCCTCATATTCACATCATTGGGCATTATTGTCGAGACAACTCCACCCATGCTTACAGTTGAGTAGTAAATACTGAGGTGAAGTAATTACCTTACATCTCATGCAATAAATGGTTTTCCAAATCGAAGATGGCGGCCAAAATGGCGACCGAAATTTGAAAACACGCCTGCATTCCTTTACTTTTTTACGATGGGCATTAGTGTTTTGCGATTTCTACCCACCATTGCATGTTGATGTGGAATATTGATATGAAGTATTCATTAGGGTTTGGCAATTGATACTCACAGTCAAGATGGCGGCCAAACTGGCGGCCAGAAATTGAAAAGAAGTCGATATTATTACATGCTAATTTCAACTTTTTGTCATAATATCGGTATGTATGGACGAAACTGTACATAAACCGTCTATTAGTTCAACTTAGACGTATCAAAACGCATGACATAGCTCGTATCCTTCTGGAAAGATGAAAACCCACAATTAATATCGAGATGTGGCATTTCGAAATCCATTCTCCACTCAGCGCCGATAATGGCCGTAACCGTAGGTGCGCCGAATAGTCAATCAAAACAATTACCTGATAACAGATTCTGATTTGCCACGTCAAGTCCATAATTATCTGGACTACATTCCATTTCTTTGTCTGATAAATCTAGGTCGCTCACACCGACAAAGTATTCAACACTTCCTGGGAGAAGGGTCCCTCTAATCATAACGTTTCAAACAGCTCATTTTCCGGTGTCTAGCTTACGATTTTAAATATTTGCTAAATATGGGATTTGTGCATCATCTTGAACTAGGAAGGTACATGGTCGACGAGTATACAAGCTTACAGAAGGTCATCTCTATGTATGTGTCTCATACCCCATGGGGATAACGACATGTACAACTGGTGAACCAGTTAGCTAGTCACTTCTCAATAGATGGTTCGTCAACTCACAAACTCAGCGAACTCAAACTCAGTGGACAACTTTGACAGTGTTTTGAAGGTTTCTAGCTGTCTCATTCCCTTGGACAGATGTCTATCTGCTAAGGAGAAGACCATAATGTACCGACTACCCACACTTCTTGACCATGATCCGAAGCAAACTGTGTGACGTCCAGCAGTTGTCTTGTCGAATATCTCCCAGCAGACAAGAACAATACTCGCGGTGCTAGTTTGTGGACATGCGCCATGATAGTGGGAATGAAATGGGCCACGGTATACACCACCCCTATACCTGGTGCATGGTTAAGATATAGAATGTAATGCATGTCGGTTTTTTTTGGTGTGGTAAGATTAGATTGTATTTCCACATCCGTTTCGAAGCCGTTCTGATTCAACTTGGCCAGACGTACAATTTTGTCTGGATAATACTATGCTAGCCTCCCCCAAAACAGTCGGATGGACTGAAGGATAATGTCTTTATGGCATGAAGGTATGCGTTTTTGTTATCCTCTCGCAGGGTTAGTGTCAGTATGTGGGCGGTATTATTCAAGAAAATGTCAGGAACTGTGGTACATTTATTTCACTATGTATTTAAAGCACAATTTATAGTCTCGATGGCAATGGCTGTGGACGTTGGGGAACGCGACCTTTATGATCATATAGCTTTATATATATATATAACTTTAGAATATAGTAGTTAATGTCTCATGTAGGACAATGGTCGCAATGGTGATGTTACCAAAAAATCACTTGGTGTGCCCAACGTATGTTGAACTGAATGCCAGAGCTCATCAACGTAACATTCCTCTGGATGTTCTTCGCGTTGAACATTTCACCCTTGTGTTGATGGCATTTGTACTTTCTTGAAACATACCGACCGCCACCCAGCGTGAGTATGACATATCAGCCAACTATCAAAGGCATCGCCTTTAAGACTACACCCCAGTCTGGGTGGATCTTATACAGTAGTAGCCAATGGTACACGTCTGGTCCAGTTGATTAAGAACGGCTTCCAAACGGATGGGAACATACAATCTTAGCATACCAGGAAAGCAAAGCCACACATGAGATCCTGTCTGAATCTAAAAACATACCAAAATGAAAGTGTCAATGACACTGTAGCTCAACTTGGAAAGGGAATAATTTAATGTATTAGTCAATGGAGCGATTAGGAATGTGGAAAGTTGAATGTCTAATACTAGTTTATAGACATGAAGAGAAAAGTAAAATCCAAGATGGCTGCTGGCGGCCATGTTTTCGGCCGAATGACCCCAAATGAGTCGTTCCCATCTACATGTCATTGTTAACATCCATGACAAATTTTATGATGATCAGACTAAAGGTATGACCTGTAGCCCATGCTAAAGAATTTAGTCATACAAAGAGTAAAATCCAAGATGGCTGCTGGCGGCCATGTTTTTTGGCCGAATGACCCCAAAATGACTCGTTCCCATCTACATGCCAATATTAACATCCATGACAAATTTCATAATGATCAGACGAACAGTACGACCTGTGGCCTGTGCTAATGGATTGAATTTTGAAATCCAAGATGGCCGCTGGTGGCCATTGTTTTTTGTCCGAATGACCCCAAAATGACTCGTTCCCATCTACATTCCAATTTCAACAGCCATGAAAATTTTTATGATGATCAGACTAAAGGTACGACCTGTAGCCCGTGCTAAAGGATTTAGTCATACAAAGAGTAAAATCAAAGATGGCTGCTGGCGGCCATGTTTTTTGGCCGAATGACCCCAAAATGACTCGTTCCCATCTACATGTCATTATTAACATTCATGAAACATTTTATGATGATCAGACTAAAGATACGACCTGTAGCCCGTGCTAAAGAATTTAGTCATACAAAGAGTAAAATCCAAGATGGCTGCTGGCGGCCATGTTTTTTGGCCGAATAACCCCAAAATTACTCGTTCCCATCTACATGCCAATATTAACATCCATGACAAATTTCATGATGATCAGACGAACAGTACGACCTGTGGCCTGTGCTAATGGATTGAATTTTGAAATCCAAGATGGCCGCTGGGGACCATTGTTTTTTGTCCGAATGACCCCAAAATGACTCGTTCCCATCTACATTCCAATTTCAACAGCCATGACAAATTTTATGATGATCGGACTAAAGGTACGACCTGTAGCCCGTGCTAAAGGATTTAGTCATACAAAGAGTAAAATCAAAGATGCCTGCTGGCGACATGTTTTTTGACCGAATGACCCCAAAATGACTCGTTCCCATCTACATGTCATTATTAACATTCATGACAAATTTTATGATGATCAGACTAAAGGTACGACCTGTAGCCCGTGCTAAAGGATTTAGTCATACAAAGAGTAAAATCCAAGATGGCTGCTGGCGGCCATGTTTTTCGGCCAAATGACCCCAAAATTACTCGTTCCCATCTACATGTCAATATTAACATCCATGACAAATTTGATGATGATCAGACTAAAGGTACGACCTGTAGCCCGTGCTAAAGAATTTAGTCATACAAAGAGTAAAATCCAAGATGGCTGCTGGCCGCCATGTTTTTTGGCCGAATGACCCCAAAATGACTCGTTCCCATCTACATTCCAATTTCAACAGCCATGACAAATTTTATGATGATCAGACTAAAGGTACGACCTGTAGCCCGTGCTAAAGAATTTAGTCATACAAAGAGTAAAATCCAAGATGGCTGCTGGCCGCCATGTTTTTTGGCCGAATGACCCCAAAATTACTCGTTCCCATCTACATGTCAATATTAACATCCATGACAAATTTCATGATAATCAGAAGAACAGTACGACCTGTGGCCCGTGCTAATGGATTGAATTTTGAAATCCAAGATGGCCACTGGCAGCCATTGTTTTTTGTCCGAATGACCCCAAAATGACTCGTTCCCATCTACATTCCAATTTCAACAGCCATGACAAATTTATGATGATCGGACTAAAGGTACGACCTGTAGCCCGTGCTAAAGAAATTAGTCATACAAAGAGTAAAATCAAAGATGGCTGCTGGCGGCCATGTTTTTGGGCCAAATGACCCCAAAATGACTCGTTCCCATCTACATGTCAATATTGACATCCATGACATATTTGATGATGATCAGACTAAAGGTACGACCTGTAGCCCGTGCTAAAGAATTTAGTCATACAAAGAGTAAAATCCAAGATGGCTGCTGGCGGCCATGTTTTTTGGCCGAATGACCCCAAAATTACTCGTTCCCATCTACATGTCAATATTAACATCCATGCCAAATATCATGATGATCAGACGAACAGTACGACCTGTGGCCCGTGCTAATGGATTGAATTTTGAAATCCAAGATGGCCACTGGCGGCCATGTTTTTTGTCCGCATGACCCCAAAATGACTCGTTCCCATCTACATTCCAATTTCAACAGCCATGAAAATTTTTATGATGATCGGACTAAAGGTACGACCTGTAGCCCGTGCTAAAGGATTTAGTCATACAAAGAGTGAAATCAAAGATGCCTGCTGGCGGCCATGTTTTTTGGCCGAATGAGCCCAAAATGACTCGTTCCCATCTACATGTCATTATTAACATTCTTGACAAATTTCATGATGATCAGACGAACAGTACGACCTGTAGCCCATGCTAAAGAATTTAGTCATACAAAGAGTAAAATCCAAGATGGCTGCTGGCGGCCATGTTTTTTGGCCGAATGACCCCAAAATGACTCGTTCCCATCTACATGCCAATATTAACATCCATGACAAATTTCATGATGATCAGACGAACAGTACGACCTGTGGCCTGTGCTAATGGATTGAATTTTGAAATCCAAGATGGCCGCTGGTGGCCATTGTTTATTGTCCGAATGACCCCAAAATGACTCGTTCCCATCTACATTCCAATTTCAACAGCCATGAAAATTTTTATGATGATCAGACTAAAGGTACGACCTGTAGCCCGTGCTAAAGGATTTAGTCATACAAAGAGTAAAATCAAAGATGGCTGCTGGCGGCCATGTTTTTGGGCCGAATGACCCCAAAATGACTCGTTCCCATCTACATGTCATTATTAACATTCATGACACATTTTATGATGATCAGACTAAAGATACGACCTGTAGCCCGTGCTAAAGAATTTAGTCATACAAAGAGTAAAATCCAAGATGGCTGCTGGCGGCCATGTTTTTTGGCCGAATAACCCCAAAATTACTCGTTCCCATCTACATGCCAATATTAACATCCATGACAAATTTCATGATGATCAGACGAACAGTACGACCTGTGGCCTGTGCTAATGGATTGAATTTTGAAATCCAAGATGGCCGCTGGCGGCCATTGTTTTTTGTCCGAATGACCCCAAAATGACTCGTTCCCATCTATATTCCAATTTCAACAGCCATGACAAATTTTATGATGATCGGACTAAAGGTACGACCTGTAGCCCGTGCTAAAGGATTTAGTCATACAAAGAGTAAAATCAAAGATGCCTGCTGGCGGCCATGTTTTTTGACCGAATGACCCCAAAATGACTCGTTCCCATCTACATGTCATTATTAACATTCATGACAAATTTTATGATGATCAGACTAAAGGTACGACCTGTAGCCCGTGCTAAAGGATTTAGTCATACAAAGAGTAAAATCCAAGATGGCTGCTGGTGGCCATGTTTTTCGGCCAAATGACCCCAAAATTACTCGTTCCCATCTACATGTCAATATTAACATCCATGACAAATTTTATGATGATCAGACTAAAGGTACGACCTGTAGCCCGTGCTAAAGAATTTAGTCATACAAAGAGTAAAATCCAAGATGGCTGCTGGCCGCCATGTTTTTTGGCCGAATGACCCCAAAATTACTCGTTCCCATCTACATGTCAATATTAACATCCATGACAAATTTCATGATAATCAGAAGAACAGTACGACCTGTGGCCCGTGCTAATGGATTGAATTTTGAAATCCAAGATGGCCACTGGCAGCCATTGTTTTTTGTCCGAATGACCCCAAAATGACTCGTTCCCATCTACATTCCAATTTCAACAGCCATGACAAATTTATGATGATCGGACTAAAGGTACGACCTGTAGCCCGTGCTAAAGGAATTAGTCATACAAAGAGTAAAATCAAAGATGGCTGCTGGCGGCCATGTTTTTGGGCCAAATGACCCCAAAATGACTCGTTCCCATCTACATGTCAATATTGACATCCATGACATATTTGATGATGATCAGACTAAAGGTACGACCTGTAGCCCGTGCTAAAGAATTTAGTCATACAAAGAGTAAAATCCAAGATGGCTGCTGGCGGCCATGTTTTTTGGCCGAATGACCCCAAAATTACTCGTTCCCATCTACATGTCAATATTAACATCCATGCCAAATATCATGATGATCAGACGAACAGTACGACCTGTGGCCCGTGCTAATGGATTGAATTTTGAAATCCAAGATGGCCACTGGCGGCCATGTTTTTTGTCCGCATGACCCCAAAATGACTCGTTCCCATCTACATTCCAATTTCAACAGCCATGAAAATTTTTATGATGATCGGACTAAAGGTACGACCTGTAGCCCGTGCTAAAGGATTTAGTCATACAAAGAGTGAAATCAAAGATGCCTGCTGGCGGCCATGTTTTTTGGCCGAATGAGCCCAAAATGACTCGTTCCCATCTACATGTCATTATTAACATTCTTGACAAATTTCATGATGATCAGACGAACAGTACGACCTGTAGCCCATGCTAAAGAATTTAGTCATACAAAGAGTAAAATCCAAGATGGCTGCTGGCGGCCATGTTTTTTGGCCGAATGACCCCAAAATGACTCGTTCCCATCTACATGCCAATATTAACATCCATGACAAATTTCATGATGATCAGACGAACAGTACGACCTGTGGCCTGTGCTAATGGATTGAATTTTGAAATCCAAGATGGCCGCTGGTGGCCATTGTTTATTGTCCGAATGACCCCAAAATGACTCGTTCCCATCTACATTCCAATTTCAACAGCCATGAAAATTTTTATGATGATCAGACTAAAGGTACGACCTGTAGCCCGTGCTAAAGGATTTAGTCATACAAAGAGTAAAATCAAAGATGGCTGCTGGCGGCCATGTTTTTTGGCCGAATGACCCCAAAATGACTCGTTCCCATCTACATGTCATTATTAACATTCATGACACATTTTATGATGATCAGACTAAAGATACGACCTGTAGCCCGTGCTAAAGAATTTAGTCATACAAAGAGTAAAATCCAAGATGGCTGCTGGCGGCCATGTTTTTTGGCCGAATAACCCCAAAATTACTCGTTCCCATCTACATGCCAATATTAACATCCATGACAAATTTCATGATGATCAGACGAACAGTACGACCTGTGGCCTGTGCTAATGGATTGAATTTTGAAATCCAAGATGGCCGCTGGCGGCCATTGTTTTTTGTCCGAATGACCCCAAAATGACTCGTTCCCATCTACATTCCAATTTCAACAGCCATGACAAATTTTATGATGATCGGACTAAAGGTACGACCTGTAGCCCGTGCTAAAGGATTTAGTCATACAAAGAGTAAAATCAAAGATGCCTGCTGGCGGCCATGTTTTTTGACCGAATGACCCCAAAATGACTCGTTCCCATCTACATGTCATTATTAACATTCATGACAAATTTTATGATGATCAGACTAAAGGTACGACCTGTAGCCCGTGCTAAAGGATTTAGTCATACAAAGAGTAAAATCAAAGATGGCTGCTGGCGGCCATGTTTTTCGGCCAAATGACCCCAAAATTACTCGTTCCCATCTACATGTCAATATTAACATCCATGACAAATTTGATGATGATCAGACTAAAGGTACGACCTGTAGCCCGTGCTAAAGAATTTAGTCATACAAAGAGTAAAATCCAAGATGGCTGCTGGCCGCCATGTTTTTTGGCCGAATGACCCCAAAATTACTCGTTCCCATCTACATGTCAATATTAACATCCATGACAAATTTCATGATAATCAGAAGAACAGTACGACCTGTGGCCCGTGCTAATGGATTGAATTTTGAAATCCAAGATGGCCACTGGCAGCCATTGTTTTTTGTCCGAATGACCCCAAAATGACTCGTTCCCATCTACATTCCAATTTCAACAGCCATGACAAATTTATGATGATCGGACTAAAGGTACGACCTGTAGCCCGTGCTAAAGGAATTAGTCATACAAAGAGTAAAATCAAAGATGGCTGCTGGCGGCCATGTTTTTGGGCCAAATGACCCCAAAATGACTCGTTCCCATCTACATGTCAATATTGACATCCATGACATATTTGATGATGATCAGACTAAAGGTACGACCTGTAGCCCGTGCTAAAGAATTTAGTCATACAAAGAGTAAAATCCAAGATGGCTGCTGGCGGCCATGTTTTTTGGCCGAATGACCCCAAAATTACTCGTTCCCATCTACATGTCAATATTAACATCCATGCCAAATATCATGATGATCAGACGAACAGTACGACCTGTGGCCCGTGCTAATGGATTGAATTTTGAAATCCAAGATGGCCACTGGCGGCCATGTTTTTTGTCCGCATGACCCCAAAATGACTCGTTCCCATCTACATTCCAATTTCAACAGCCATGAAAATTTTTATGATGATCGGACTAAAGGTACGACCTGTAGCCCGTGCTAAAGGATTAAGTCATACAAAGAGTGAAATCAAAGATGCCTGCTGGCGGCCATGTTTTTTGGCCGAATGACCCCAAAATGACTCGTTCCCATCTACATGTCATTATTAACATTCTTGACAAATTTTATGATGATGAGACTAAAAGTAAGACCTGTAGCCCGTGCTAAAGAATTTAGTCATACAAAGAGTAAAATCCAAGATGGCTGCTGGCGGCCATGTTTTTGGGCCAAATGACCCCAAAATTAATCGTTCCCATCTACATGTCAATATTAACATCCATGACAAATTTCATGACGATCAGACAAACAGTACACCCTGTAGCCCGTGCTAATGGATTGAATTTTGAAATGCAAGATGGCCACTGGCGGCCATGTTTTTTTACCGAATTACCCCAAAATTAATAATTCTGGTCTAAATGTTGATGTCAACAGCTATGACAAATTTCATAATGATCCGACCAAAGGTACGACCTGTAGACTGCATTGTTGACGCCTTACGTACACACGTACACACGCACACACGGACGACAAAGCCATGGCAATAGCTCAAACTTTACAAAGTAAAGTTGAGCTAATAAGGGGCGGTGCAGTCATGGTCCAATTTCATTTCCACTATCATGACACATTCCCACAAACTAGCACCGTGTGTATTGTTATCATCTGCTTGGATCTGTTCGGTGAGATGATTGCTGGATGCCAACAAGATTGTTCTTATGATCATGTTCAAGAAGTGTGGGCATATTATGTATTATGGTCTCCTAGCGCCTTAGCAGAAAGGCATCCGTCAAATCTCAGGCTTTCAACATTCGAAGCCATATACAGATGTTGTCCGGGTGCGTCAGTGCATTACATGTAGATGAGTATGTGAATTGATGAACCATATATTGAGAAGTGGCTGATTGCGAAGATCACCAGGTGTACATGTTGTTATCCCCATTAGGTCACCAAAGCTGAAAATACGCAGATAGATCCTTCTGAAAGCTAGTATACGCATCGACCGAATACCTGTCTAGTTTATCACACAATATGACGCCCATACCCCATATGTAGCATCTGAATTATACCATAAGCTATACCACGAATGAAGCTCGCCAAGAATAAGGATAAGAATTCAAAGCTTTCGAAACAAACACGTGAGCTGGACACCGGCATATATATTGTTTGCAACATTCCGATTAGTGGGACCCTTCTACAAAGAAGTGTAGAAAACTGTGTTGTTGTGAGCGAGACAGATTAATCTGACGAAGAGACGGAAACTTGTCCAGATAATGCTGAATGTGGCAAATCAGAATAAGCTCAGGTACTGTTGTTTTGATTCTTGGAAGTCATAATTTGACTATTCGGCGCACCTATATACGGTTACGACCAGTATGGGCCCTTTATAGTCAAGAATGGATTTTGAAATGTCACATCGCGATTGTGGGTTTTCATCCTTCCATAAGGCTACGACTTATATTGGAACTAATAGATGGCTTATATTATGTACCGTTTCGTCTATACAGATCGATATTATGACAAAAAGTTGAAATTAGTATGTGATAATATCAACTTCTTTTCAATTTCTGGCCGCCAGTTTGGCCGCCATCTTGACTGTGAGTATCAATTGCCAAACCCTAATGAATACTTCATATCAATATTCCATATCAACATGTAATGGTGGGTAGAAATCGCGAAACAATAACACCCATCGTAAGAAAGTAAAGAAATGTAGAAGTGTTTTCAAATTTCGGTCGCCATTTTGGCCGCCATCTTCGATTTGGAAGACAATTTCTTGCATGAGATGTTAGGTAATTACTTCACTTCAGTATTCCAATTCAACTGTAAGCATGGGTGGAGTTGTCTCGACAATAATGCCCAATAATGTGAATATGAGGGAATTTCGGTGATTTTTCAAAATCTGTCCTCCATTGGGGGCGCCATTTGTATTTGGGAGACTTTTATTTGGAAATGGTACAAGGAAAGTTTTTCGCCTATTAAAGTGTTCCCAACTCATAATAGTAAGCAGGTGTGGAGTTGTCATGACAATAATGCTCACTGATGTTAAAATCAGCTATTTTCGGCGATTTTTCTATTTCTGGTGACCATTTTGGCCGCCATCTTGGATTTGGGTGAATATTCCTCAACTCAGGTATAAGAGGAATCCTAGCTCGAGTATCTCCTGCACAAATATATGTATGGGTGTTGTTATGATAGCAATAACATTCATTGATTCGAAACATTACATCACGTTATTAGCGCTGATTCGGCTTTGACCTATTATACCGGCATTTGGGAAAATGTGATATCGGACAAAAATATCCCACAATGAATGTATATTATGGACCCCATGTCTTCTCAAATGACTCTTCTATACGATAAATGTATAACATCATGCCAATATTTTCCCAGAGACAAACGAAATGTGGTGAAATGTCAGAAAAATAGCATATTTTCACATTTCGGCGGCCATCTTGGCCGCCATATTGGATTCTGGTGTTGGATTTTTGGCTAATTTGTAAGGGTTGTATATTAGCATAACGAATCGAGCGAAAAACAACACCGCATGTGATATCATCTTTACTATAATGGCGATCAAAGAGAACTGGTGCATATAACAAAAATGGCCGCCATGATGGACGCCATCTTGTCTGGAGTCTCTGCGGCCACTTTTTTCTCTTGTTAACAACCGAAAAAAATGAGAGGAGACATTAAGAAAAAATATGAGTGGGGTGAAGTTGAGTCCTGGGGGGGGGGGGGGGGGGGGGGGGGGGGTGCAGAGGTCGACCAATATCTCCTGGACTAATTTGAATTTACTACACAATTAGTGACTGTGACAGTTAGGTTTCAACTGGGGGAAATTTCGTTATAGGAGAACTACAGTAATGCCCTAAGTAATCGACTCCTTAAACACAGCAGAATTATGGGTAACTTTTCAGGATTTAGTCGGAAATATGGCTTGTTGCCATTCATTACTGAGAGCCAGTAAATGAATGGCAACAAGCAATATTTCCGACTAAATCCTGAAAAGTTACCCATAATTCTGCTTTTTAAGGAGTCGATTACTTAGGGTATTACTGTATATATCTATCAATAATGAATACAAGAACTTAGTTTCTCCAATTTGTTCTTATAGTGGTGATGTTTTTTAGACTTTTATATTTGTTTCACATTTACTCACTATGAGTACCTTGGGTCCCTCTAACGATAAACCACCTGTGAATAATACAATATCATACAAGTGCACCGCTGGGCGGAGGTAACGCCCCCGACTGTACAATCAGAGAGGATTTTTCTTATTTTTGTGCAAATGCTTATTAAATGGCACTTTGTAAAGTTATGTTATTCATGAGTAAACAATCCAAAATCAAGTTATCATCTGGAAACCAAAAAAAGTAGCAGAAAATCTGAATTTTCTAAGTCCAAAAAGGGGCGTAACTCTGGAAAATATGGGCGGACGAAACCACGGCTATGGGGAAATCTTGTCCCCCCGGCTGGTCTATTGGCATACCAAATATCAACTGAATTGAATTAGCGAAACCAAAGTTATGAGTTGAAACGTTCGTATGCCACAGAAAACTGAATTTTCTAAGTCCAAAAAGGGGCGTAACTCTGGAAACAATGGGCGGACGAAACCGCAGTTATGGGGAAATCTTGTCCCCCCGGCTGGTCTATTAGCATACCAAAGATCAACTGAATTGAGTTAGCGAAACCAAAGTTATGAGTTGAAACGATCGTACGGACAATTTTCTAAGTCCAAAAAGGGGCGTACCTCTGGAAAAAAAGGGCGGAAGAAACCGCAGTTATGGGGAAATCTTGTCCCCCTGGCTGGTCTATTAGCATACCAAAGATCAAATGAATTGAGTTAGCGAAACCAAAGTTATGAGTTGAAACGTTCGTACGGACGGACGGAAGGAAGGACAGATGGACGGAAGGACGGACGGAGGGCTCCACTATATACCCCCAAATCTCCATCGGAGATCGGGGGCATAATAATGCATGTACTTGTAAAGCACACTCCAGATTGAGTTACTATTGCACTTACATATTATATATGAACAGACATAAAAAAATCCCTAAGAACACTTTCAGCTGAGTTTGTCAATATATTATAATGAAAATATACTTTGTGACCGAAATATAATTTGCCAGACTTTTGTAATCGTGTTCGTCAGTTGTCATGCCCAAAATTGTTACAAGTGTGGGCCTTAAATTACTCTTGTTGTAATTTCATATTCTCATGAGGGGACAAAATCTTGTCGTCTGTCTTCTAATTGATTCCTTCGTGTTCTCCCAGCTATAAAGTATTCAGGCGCTGATTGCTCTCCTCTGTGGTCGGGTGCTGGCATACCCCAGCCCATGGTGCCAAATTGAAACATGGACAGAAATGAGCCCAAATTTTAAAGCAGATAAAGGGAACTGAAATGCGAACATTAATTACCATTTAACATTTCATTGAAAGCCATGCCAAATGTCAGTGAGATCATATAACCTGTGGCTGCGATATCTGCACAGACAGACAGCCATCATTCCAGCAAAACAAAGAAGAAAAAGCACAGAAAATGTGAACATCTTTGGGAAATCTGAAAGAACTCCTGATGGCGAACTCTCGTACCAAATTTCATTCAGATCCATTAAACCATTGCTGAAATATCTCTGCGGATGTACAGAACACCATGATTTCCAGATATAAAAGCCAATATAAATAAATTTACATCCAACTTTTTCAGAAAAATGGGGTGGAGGGCAAATTTTATTGATATAGTTTATTCTTCCTAACATAAATGGTTATGGTCATTTCTAGAAGCAGTATCCTAGTTTATAAAATACAAGGTGGTTTAGATTGTCCAGTTGATCAAAATATACTGATTAATGTGTCATAGAAATGTAATTTGACAGTTAAAGCATAAAATAAAAGTTCACATCAAAATTATCCAAATAAAAATTGAGGAGGGGCCTTAAAATATGGTGGGGACGGGATGTAAATCTAGCATTTTTTTTATATTCGCCTAAACAAAGCTAGGATAGCTCTAGAATGGTAACATTTAACATCACTGGCTCCACTTTCGAAAGGTCTCTAGATGGCTATAAAACTCAATACAAAACTTCATTCCGATCCAACAAACAATTTCTGAGATATTTGCTCGGACTGCCAGACCTGTAGATGGATAAACGGACGTACATGTACATGTATATTTAATCCAGTATACCCTCCATCTAGTAATGGGGGTTTTGTTTGCTGATATTTTAAATTTCTGCCCACACAATTTTAAAGAATTATAAGCAATTGAATTACAATTAAGTGCAATTGAATCATGCTTACAAATGTAAGTACATACATGTATAATGCAATCAGCGATATCTTTATGCAGAAGTCATTTTGGTTCGTAAGACCAAACTATCCATGTGCTATTCCTTAGCTAGTTTGGTTATTTCAATATTACAGCATGAGAGGGGGTTAGCTATTACATGTGTCAATAATGCTGCTGAATTCACAATTCAATTGCAGTTTTTTATAATTGCACTTCAGCACTATTCATTTTGATAGAAACGCAATTGATTATACTTAATGATAATTGAGCTAAGCGCAATAAGGAATCTCTAATTGGGCTTAAGCGCAATAAGGAAATATCTAATTACCGGTATGCTTAAGAACAATAAGGAATATCTAATTGCGCTTTAAGCACAATAAGGAATATCTATGTGCTTAAGCTCAATTATTTATTAAATGTCAATTTGGCTTCCCATAGATATGCAGATCATATGATAATTGAGCTAAGCACCATAAGGAATCTCTAATTGCATTTAAGCCCAATAAAGAAAGATCTAATAATGCTTAAGAACAATAAGGAATATCTATTGTGCTTAAGCGAAATAAAGGATGCTCTAATTGCACTTAAGCGCAATAAAGGAAGCTAGATATTAAAATCTTCCTTATTTCATAACATAAACTCCCTGTACATATACATGTAATTCAAATGGTGTAGTCCACCAGTATATGTACTCTAGTCCATAATACTTATCCCTGTTTGACAGACAAAAATATAGGATCATTCTACTATTTGCAGAGGGATTATCTCATGAGGGAGATATTATTTGCTCTTAAAGGTACGGTTGGCCTTGGCGGTGGGTATCCTGTGAAAATATTTACACCCGTCAAAAACCGCCACAAACAGAAAGAACAACAAAATGTAGACATACTTTGTCCGTATACAAATAAGAAATATCGCATAAACAGTATGGTATTGTCATATATTTTACCATTGTTATGTAAACAAAAGCATAAAAAGTAACTTTTCTGGTGTTTGTTTATATTATGATGGTAAACATAAAGAGCGTTCTGTGTTGGTGAATTCCTGATATGGATCGAATAAAGAGCGTTAATGCCATTTGTGTGTGATTAGCCAGCAGCATTGTGCTGTCTTCTGTAACACAATCAGGCTCTTGCTTAGGTAAAATATAGTAAATATGTATGATAACATGCTGTTTACGCGATGGTCATGGTATATATGAACGAAACTGTATGCGTTTTAATGTTTTTCTGTTTACGGTGATTGGAACAAATATGAATATTTTCGACAACGAAGGCCTTACGTGCCTTTAAGCACAACAAGGATGTAATTTGGCTTTCCACATGTACATGTATGCATGCAGATCATACATGTGCAACTCACTTCTTGTGGTTCTATAACTGCTACTCCTTGTTTCCCGAACTTCGAAGCATATTTAGCAGCAATAGCACACCCTCCTGCTCCTCCCCCAACAACAACAAGTTTGTAATTCTTCTGTGCCAGATATGATGCACTGGTCGACAAGCATCTCTGGGAAATTCCAGAATTCACGACACAAATGGTTAGTTTACGTATATTTCCTGAATTAATCATGGTTAATGTCGTAAGTACATTGACCTGGTGGTAGTTAAAAACACTCAATATATCTCACGCTGTGTGTGAAAAGAATTCTCTGTGAAAATGGAAAAATAGCTATTTAGCACCGACTTTGTTGAGTACAAATTGCTGACTGGTACTTTTTCTGCACTTCCGGGTTGCGATCGATTCTATTTGGGACACACTATAAAGTGTATGCCGAGGCCGAGGCCGGCTCCAAATAAAAGGTGTAATCGGGGGTTTTGTGGCGTTTGCTCTGTTGTTTCTCAATGGATATTAATGAAATTTGGTGTATATGTCCGGACTGGGACATGGAATAGAATGACGTTTGAATTGTTTTTAAATTCACAAATTTGTTGATTTTATTCAACTTTTTCGTTCTGAAACACACTATAAAGTGTATACGGCCGGCTCCAATTAAAAGGTGTAAGCGGCTTATGTGCTTAGCGATATAGGTAATCGGATTAACTCTAGACTATTTGTCTTGACGACTCTAGGCTATTAGTCATGAAGTTTTGTATCACTTGAGCATTTTGGGGAAATAATAATTTAGAAAGTAAAATTCATGATAAAATAAATTTTAAAATTGGCAAAATAATAATTTAAACACTTTTATTTTATTTTAAACGATAACTTTATTTAATCATAATACATATATAATAAATACATAAAATATAAATTCATTTTTCTCCAAACATTCTACAAGATGGCCCCTAAGTTTCTTATTGTCAAAATATTTCATCCCCATTTTACCAGTGATACAAAATTCTACTAAAAACGCTATTGCAAATAAGCCACAATCAACGGAATTGGTTTGCTGTTGCACTTGGGGGACATGAATTGTCGTATTGAAATACAATTGTCCAAGTTGTATCTCCAAAGATGCAGACAACTTGTCTGCGAATAGACTGTCCAAAAGGTGTACACTATTGTTGTTGTCCATCACAGAAAGCACCCAGTGTGGATTTGCGCAGAAGGCTTCTTAGCAGGATCGAATTGTGAGACATATTGCCAGGATTTGTTTGTTTCGTCGTAGTAGGGTGTCAGCTCTGTTTGCTGCAAGCCGTTTATTTGATATTGGCCTTTGATTCTTTCAACTGATCCATTTATACATGAATTCCAGCGTGACGGAATCACCCAATTTTACGGAATTTCACTTTTCTGTGGCCTATAAAATCTAAAATTATGACCAGTAGGGTACCGCTTAAAATAAAAAACTTTGTACATACTATACAAAGTTGTTTGATTATATACAACTATATGTGTATTTAAGTATCATCTCACTCTGGGTCAAATTGTGTCCGTGACGGAATCACCAAAAAAGTGCCATCAATATGAGGGTAGGTCCGTACTATTGAAGAACCCTGCTCATTCAGCCAAGCTGACCTGGAAAAAGTTCCCAATTAGTAAAGTAGAGACATTATACTTGCGGAAAAAAGCCGCATTGTCACACACTTATGTGTATATTACTAGTTAACTCGGTTTGTTCGCCGTGACGGAATCACACAACGGGCGTGACGGAATCACCGTGCGATTTTTTTAGGTATAGTTTTTTGTGTAACAAATGCGGACATTGTCATAAAAGCATAAAACTTGGCACATTTGTATATTAGGTCCCACGTATTATTTTCAGATATGGGGGCAATCACGAAAATACTTTCCATGGCAACGGTTGCTATGCGACTGTTTTTACCTTAGAAACGGGTTGTTGGTAGGGGTTAAACCGTCATTTTACTAAAATATAGAGGAGAATTGAACGTATTCTGAGAGGTGCCATCCAGCACCGAACATGAAATTGTATGTCGCATGTTTGTTTTATTCTGTGAATTTAAAGGGATAGTACTCAGATGACCGGTGGTACGTCGATCGCAAGTTGCAAAACAGAGTTCAGTCCCCTCGCCACGCGATGTCCTCCGACTGCGTGACTTTAAGCACTGTCTGATTTGTTTACCTCCGGGTTGGGGAAAACCCATAAATTGTAACTTCCGCATTTGTTACTTCCCAATTTAACGACGTTTGTTGTGAGAAATTTGCACCACAAAGACAGCATATATTGCAGAAATTATACTAGCAACGCTTATGTGATATGGAAATGCGACATTCCACGGTCAGTGTCCGTTTAATCGTACCGGTACTCAAGTAATCCTAGACAGTTGACAGCAGCCAGCAGGTTAAATTTGGAATGATCTGGAATGGAAGACGAGTCACAAACAAGTTTCCATTATTGGCATGAACTGATGGATGAATACGTTGCAGTATATCGGCTGATGTCAACCCCATGCAGACTTGGAAGGTTGCGTAAGTTTGTGTCTTAATTGTATGGGAAAGGGAGCCCAAATTCACATTTAAATATCAGGTCTGGGTGAACACCAATTGATCGAAATCCAATAAAACATGGCTGACACTGACATGCCGAGTCAGTCACTGTCAGTAGCCGAGAGGTGCTTTCTCCAATTCTTGAATATTTAAATGGTGTTTGTTTGAAGATTTTTAAACGTTTATTTATATTCTCATTCTCTCAAAAGAAATCCAAATGTTTTTAAGTAGTTACCAAGTTGAACGATATCATGGAACAGTTTAGTGTGACTCCCCTTATCTCAGATGCATCTAGGTGGTGTAAGACCAGTCTATATTAGATCGATTAGTCTAAATAAAGATCTATTGGTGGTTCACCCAGACCTGCATGTTCATTAATAATCGCATTGAATGTACCGAAGCTCAACAATCATATGCAGGTCTCGGTGAACCACTGGTTGATCTGTATAAAACTGATCAGTCTATCTTTATATTGAATATATTCACTAAATAATTATTCCGTGTCTTTCAACATAAATTATAATTATCTCTTTTTAAGTATTGGATGTAATATAATTACCAATATAGAACAGTTCAGAGTGACTCGACTTATCCCCAATGCCTGCATATGATGAATGACCAATCGGTCTATTCTATAGCGATTAGTCTAATAAAGGTCGATCGTTGGTTCACCATGACCTGTTCATTTGCACTTAAGTGCAAATTATTTAAACAGCGTAAATCATTTGCACATTCAAAGTGCTATTAAAGGCACGTGAGGCCTTAGTTGTCGAAAATATTGATATTTGTTCTAATCACCGTAAACAGAAAAACATTAAAACGCATACAGTTTCGTTCATATATACCATGACCATCACGTAAACAGCATGTTATCATAAAGACCTACAATATTTTACCTAAGCAAGAGCCTGATTGTGTTACAGAAGACAGCACAATATTAATGCAACTCTTGAACTGGCTAATCACCCACACAAATGGCATAAACGCTCTTTATTAGTTCCATATCAGGAATTCACCAACAAAGAACGCTCTTTATGTTTACCATCATAATATAAACAAACACCAGAAAAGTAACTTTTTATGCTTTTGTTTACATAACAATGGTCAAACATTTGACAATAACATACTGTTTATGCGATATTTCTTATTTGTATATGGACAAAGTCTACATTTTGATGTTCTTTATTTTTGTGGCGGTTTTCGAAGGGTGGAAATATTTTCACAGGATACCCACCGCCAAGGCCAACCATACCTTTAAATTATCTGTATCTGGAATATGTACCATACATGAAAGGTGTTCATAGACCCAATCATTTAATTATGCTCTATGTAAAAAAAACATTTATTTGAGCTCAATTAAGCGCACATCATTTGCGCTTAAGTGTAAATAAGACATGAGACTATCATACATGTATTTAATAATATATACTAGTCCACCTATTTGTAATTCCTTTCTCAGAGTCTAATTCACTCTTTTTTTATTTCTAGACAATCTGATTTATGCTCAAGCTCAAATAGATGAATTTTACTTTTAAAAGAGCAAATAAATTAATTCGCTTAAGGCACTTTAAGAGCAAATCAAATCTGTCAGATTATCACTTGGCCTTACATATGGGTGTCTTTTGTTTTGTTATATCTCCTCCCAAAATATGCATTACCCCAACCAATCATAAGAACTGCTGAACATATGCAGTTAACAGGGATGGGTATATATCCTGTGTACCTGTTAGGAAATTGTGGACTACAAGTGGAACAATTTTCCTCTACCAACATTGGTATATCCCACCCACATAATATTTTTCCACTTATTTTACCCTCACAATCACATATTTTGCTTTATATAGTGATGATATGGCAAGAAATTAACTATATCTGAGAAAAATTTGGTTGAGTCTGGGTTTGTGAGGGGGTGGACTCTGGGGAGATACCCAGGACTGAGAATCTTCTCCGCCGCCCATCTAGTAGCTGCATATGACCAAAACATCATCTATAGCTTATTTTGCTTTATATACTTCATCCGAGAAAAAGTTTATTAAGTTGGGGATTGGGGGAGATACCAAGTCCTGATTATCACTTATTTTGCTTTATATAGTCCAAAAATTCTCATATGTAGCTCAGGGAAGAATCCAGAGATAATTTGGGGACACCTGTTTCCAGCAGAGGAAAATACGGCTTCTACACCGAACCAACACAGATACAGACACATATATTATAAATAGGACATAATATTTCTGATTTAAAAATTCAACATGCAAATGAAGGCTGTATTGCAACTGCAGATTTTTTAATACAGCGCTTATTTTTGAATTGCCTTGAAAATTCAGGTTGATTCAATACTGTCCACTGGGAATTTGGGGTCATTTGGGCTTCTCAAGTTTGGGCACCCATACCTGTAACAGCTATCAAAACAGCCCTGGAAATTTCCCTGATGTAGCTTCTGCGTGAGTGGGGGGATTATAATCAGCCTGCTCATACTTGGGTAAGACCCATCCATCCAAACACCAACACAATCAACTCAATAAAGTTAATTTCTCACCATTTCATGACTATATAAAGCAATAATAAGCAATAAAATCATAAGTTTATATTTTCTCATATGTAGCTACTAGGTGGTAATTGGTTACTCGGGTCCTTTTATCTCCCCCCCCCCTCCCCATACCTGTTAGGAAATTATCGAGTACCGGTATATGAGACATAGGTTTGTCATGATATTTTAAGTTTAATATCTTTGTAGAAGTAAGATGTTCAACTATCAAGGTGAATTTCTTCGGGTTAACCCTTTCATGACTGCATCTTCTTGAAATTTTGTGAAAACCCTGTTCCAATGCATTCTCTTATATTTAAGAGAATTAATGCATTCTCTTATATTTAAGAGAATTCATTGGCTTAACAATATTTACCTTGACCTTGTAAGCCAGTGCATTCTCTTATATATTCGAGGCTCCATATATAATAGAATGCACTGGCACAGGATCATTAATGCTGAACCAGCATGGCTCCAGTCATAAAAGGGTTACGACCTGTAGCCCGTGCCAAAGGATTTAGTCATGCAAAGAGTAAAATCCAAGATGGCTGCTGGTGGCCATGTTTTTTGCCGAATGACCCCAAAATGACTCGTTCCCATCTACATGTCAATACCAACAGCTATGACAAATTTTATAATGATCCAATTTTATAATGACCAAAGGTACGACCTGTAGCCCGTGCTAGAGGAAATTGTTGACGAGTCACACACAAACACACATGTGTGATTCGTCAACAATACAGGCTACAGGTGCTACTTGTGGTCGGATCATTTTGAAATTTGACATAGCTGTTGATATCAACATTTAGACCAGAACCGTTCATTTTGGGGTCATTCTGAAGAAAAAAAACATGGCCGCCAGCGACCATCTTGGATTTCAATATTCAATCCATTAGCACGGGCTACAGGTCGTACTGTTCTTCTGATTATCATGAAATTTGTCACGGATGTTAACAATGACATGTAGATACGAACGAGTAACTTTGGGGTCATTCGGCCAAAAAAATGGCCACTGGCAGCCATCTTAGATTTTACTGTTTGCATGACTAAATTCTCTGGCACAGCCTACAGGTCGTAGCTTTGTTTGGGGTCATTCAGCTACATTAGTGGGGTCGGTCGGCCAAAAATCATGGCCGCTGGCAGCCATCTTGGATTTTACTCTTTGCATGACTAAATCCTTTGGCCAGGGTTACAGGTCGCATCTTTTGTCAGATCATTGTGAAATTTGTCATGGATGAGATCGAGTCATTTTTTGGTTATTCGGCCAAAATCATGGCTGATGGTCAAAAACTCAAAATGGACAAAATGAATTTTTATTCCAAACCAATTGCAGCACATCTCACACCATGTCATATGTCATCTTATATGATGCACATTCTTTATTCAATATTCCAATGATGTTATAGATATTCTTTTCTGAAAGAAAAGTATTTAAAAATGTATGCCGTTTCATGTTAAACCAAAAATTAAATAAACTTTTCTTATATTTCAGATCAGTTGTTCATGCACTTGTAGCCCAGTCCAAGCACAGAATATGAATAGAAGGAATGAAAGAACGATTGAGACCGATGGGTGTCAGCATGGTTTGAGGATTGCACCAGTAGAATATTGACAGGTACATACATGTACATTAGAATTCTGAGAGCGGACATTTGAAACATTTTTTTTGTTATAACTGATGTAGTTTATATCTACATCTTAGCTTGTCAAAGGTTCTTTACTAAATACTCAGTGACAAGTAGTTCCCTTAGGATATTTTCTATCTGTTGGTGTATCCTGAATTCCCTCCAAATGAATAATAGACATACAGTAATGCCCTCAGTAATCGACCTCTTAACCAAAGCAGAATTATGGGTAACTTTTCAGGATTTAGTCGGAAATATGGCTCTCGGGAGAGCTTTCCGATGAATGGCAACAAGACATATTTCCGACTAAATCCTGAAAAGTTACCCATAATTCTGCTTTGGTTAAGAAGTTAAAAGGCACCACTCAACAGACATTTCCGTCACTAGAAATATATATTGTGGGACAAAAATATTACGATGTTTAGAACACAATTTATTTGGCAGTGGCACATGTATTTTATTTGATTCAATATCTAGGAATGAATATATGAGACAGCATATATGTTTCTTTCATGTTTTGATGATAACTGCACTTATATAATCATGTTATCAAAACAAGTTTCATAAAATGTCTGTTGTTGTAAAAAAAATTGTCTGAGGGCCAGTATAGATTAGACATCAAACTTTACAATTTTGCCAACCTTAATATATAACATTGCTGGTGGATTGATATTACAAGAATTGTTATTTTATAATTTTAATGAGAATAACAATTAAACTAAACTGAAAGTTATTGTCTTTTGCACTGTTTGTTGGCCTCGACTGAAACTATTCACTTTTTCTGGTTACTAACATTCAAGATCTGCTATCCAAAACTTGATGCCAATTCCAGTGAGTCACACACTCCATGAGTTAGGCAGCACCAGTCTCCTTTATATAGTGATGTTGGTTTCTATAACATAAAATATTATTATCGTTCTATTATAGGTTCTAATGGAGAGAGAGATGTAGATATGGCTGGAAGGACAAGACTCCAAGTAATTGCACAACTGCAGTTCATTAAACACACTTGAATTTAGCGAATTGCCACATGTACAATCATTACATTCTTACAATGTTACCAGCAGTTTTGTGAAGTAACACAATAATGACAATGATATTGAAAAAGATATATTGCTATGTTCGATGCACTTTCTCAGCAATGCCATGAAGAAAATCTCATTCCTGATTAACATGCAGATCAAGCAATGTTAGTTCAAATGATGTCATACTGTGCTTTTCAATTTAAACTGTGTCCATCTTGGTTATCGGAATGAATCTGGAAGAGAAAGCTCTATGGCTGAGATGATATAATTGTCTACTACAAATTAAATATGCTATATATTTTTGGAATAAATATACATGTACCATATACATGTACGATATTTAAATACTAGTACACATCTTTTGATTTAGGAATTCTGATTCCTTATTCATGCCCAATACTGACTGAACTACTAGGATCCCCTGTATATCAATTGTATACCTTACTCATATTTGAATTTGTGCAGTACTATGTTTCGCTCTATTTTAAATTCTGAGCGACTTCTAAACTTACAAATATTTTTGTATATGATGACAATATCAGTTCTTCATTATCGCTGAAAACACTTGTGCATATTAAAGATCATCTTGACAAAAATTCCTTCAGTCTGGAATATATATATTTATATTTTAGAAGAAATTCAACTTAAAATATCTAACCATGATTTAGCTATACACATGTGAATAATAAATGCACACTAGCGAAAAATAGTACAATGTACTGCACAAATTTAAATATGACTGAAGAATATATTCTATAATCTGACAGGATACTTTGACCCTGAGAATGTGACAAAAGTAAAAACAGTCTATATACCACATCATATATATTTACTTCAGCAGATAATTGTAGTCTCTGGGATTAATATAAAAAAGTCAAATTTGTTCACCAAAAAAAGTCATTATCACTAATATTGGTATTAGTTAGTAGTTTAATCTCTTTTAATATATCAACAAAAGTAGATTATATAGAAATATGTTTTTATCCCAAAAGTCATTGATTTATGGCTACATATACAGCTACATGTACATTGTACCAGTCAGTGCTGATTGTTGATGTTACTAAAGATCTGCATGCAAAATACAATAATCATTTATGCTTATCATTATGGTACTCACATTATTACATTCTAATGATTTGTCCTGATGAGTTAATCACATCTCTCGTTCTCCATCATTAATATAGTCTGAAAATAGAAATGTATAAAGGTAGTGAATCTCGGGGAGAGCTTTCTGATGAATGGCAACAAGCCACATGACTAAATCCTGAAATGTTACCCATACTTCTGCTTTGGTTAAGAGGTCGATTACTTAGGGCATTACTGTATAACTTGGCTAATTTAACCCAACATCTGCCTCACAAGTTCACAACTTATTATGCTGATACTGCGACTTGTGAAATCCATCAAATTATCACTCTCTGTGAGTCCAATAGCTATTCACCTAATTAAACATTATATTTACCAGTCATGGTCCTTGCTGGTTTAAAGCATGGGCACAAAACATATGTTTCAAGCATTTGTGACCAGGAAGTAGTATTTAAAACAACTATCAGTTGTGTTAATCTAACATATTCATGATTTAGGTCCAGTGCACCATTCCATGACCATACATGATGGGACAGGACCTCATTTTTGAAGATTTTTCAAACTCTACCCACAAGACGAGAACATTAGGGAGCCATAGCAACCATTTATTCACACAAATTATGGTTCAATCAATGCCTAGGACATCCCCCATGCCAGAAATACAGATACAAAAATATCTGCCACAAGGGCTTCCAGTGCATCCATGCAGTTGCATATAAATCAGAATAATAGAGTTCACATGAAATTTGAAAGGGAAAAAACACATAGAAATCCATATACATTGATATATGGACTATATTTTGAAAGGGAAATTCATTATATGTTGAAAAAAGTTAAACTTTTGTTTATACTCGCACAATGATCAGATAAATTATGTGCACTTTAGAGGTAACCTTGCACTATTATCAAGGCTAATTAACATAACCCTAAATATTTTCATGTATTTAAGATTCATCAGCCATGTTTGGGTTTCAGCCATTTCAGATCTACTAGACTTATGCTTATTTTCAAACTGATTTAAGATCTTTTTAGTTCATAAATTTATTTCGGCATGTGTTGCAACAATAATACTTGGTACATGTAGCAACCTGAACATTTGTCACATGACTGATATTAGAGAAATGTCTGTTTTCAACCTTATTTGAGCTGATTTTTGTCAAAATTTGTCTATATTTGACCCACAGTGTGCAGCAGTGTGTGTATTCCTAGAGTATGTGGGACCCGAATTCACATTTACCAGTATTAGCTGATAAAATGGTATGACATAAATGGTATCTAGTGTGGGCAATGCCGTCACTTATTATACCCTTGGCTGTCTTAAGCGAAATAATGGTTCGCTTAATAAGAGTAATCCATTCTCATGAATTAGACTGAAGCACAATTCACTCACACATAGTTCAGACGTGCTCTTTCAGAATTCCGCTCAAGTTGAAACCTTTGACATAGTAGTATCTCAGTCTTTGAGTCAACTAATAGGGGAAGGCTCCACACACTGATACCATTTATGTCATACCATTTTATCCAAGGTGAGAGAGGTAAAACAAAACAATGGTGGTTAAGGCCAACTTAAGGGTAACTGAATTATGATTTTACCATAAATACAATGATACTTCAGAGCAATATATTTATGCTTAAAGCTTAATTGAATTGTTTTATCATAATTAGCTTATATCAGTAAATGTGCATTAACTTTGCATATACTCTGGAATTTTTTTTCAACTGGTACCTATATCTTTCCAATTGTTGGAAAATTAAAAACTGAAACCCCTTTATTGGAGGATGTGTTAACATTTATTAACTGACTATGCTTAGCATATATGATTTATGCAGCACAATAAATTAGCTTATCCTGAAGCATGATTGGGTTCTTCGGCTATGTTACCTCAGGTATAATGGTATAGGCTGATGCCAAGATTGTAGGTGGAGCAGGGGGATGGGGGTAGTCAAAAATTTGCAGGAAGGAATGAATTTTTTTTTGCATCTGGCATTTTCGGGGACCAATCACCACCAAACCTGCAAAACCAATATGTTTTTTACTCCCAATTTGTTTACACCCACCTCCCAAATTTCACTAAATATTGTTCAAAACTGAATAAAGCTGTACTGATATTACTCATATGACTGGGAATGATCTATCTCATTTAGTTCAGATAACAGTTTAACCTGTTTCAGAAGCTGTTTTGATGGAAATAAACATAGTCACATCACTCTATCAGACTTGGATAGTGGATACTTTAGGTCTTGCCAGAGATCATCTTAGTTGATAGAGAAGCAAATAATTCACTGATTGGCTTGATGCACTGATGACAGATATTTTTTACCCATTGATAGTCAGATACTTTCTATCCGTTGATAGTGACATTTAATGTCAGTTGCTCGCTCATTTTCCATTCACACAATGATCTATGCATTAGCGACATCAAGACAAGTTTATTTATTTAAGTTTTACGTTTCTGGAAGGTTCTTTTGTAATAGTGTGGTGAAGGAATTTTTTCACCCCACCGT